>ML213518.1:441917-502546 GCA_004369045.1 Heliocybe sulcata | reverse complement strand
CAAATGGGGCTGGTATTTTCTCTGTAATCTCTCTCCTGAAGCTATGCAGGTGAAACTCAACTCTGTCGCACCTGTGGCTTGGTCCTGTCTTACGACAATTGTTATACTCACGGCGAAAGCTTAGCTGAATGGCGGAAATGTCTTGACGAGCAGATTGTAAACAAGGAGCAACAAGCTTCCATTAAGACACTCTAGAGGATATTTTACAGTGCATATAGCCGTCCGAGAGCTTTACAGACAGCCCCAGGGCCAGCATACGATGAGGCTCAGCCACAGAGGTCACTCGCTTATGCCGGATTCGTCAAGTCTTACTTCATTAGGCCGGTGGCTGTGTGGGAATTCTAAATTTCGGGAGCCACTGCCTAGACTCGCGACCAGTCATCGCACGCAATGCACGCGCCTTCCCTTTTGGGCGATCGGAGTGTGGAAAGGCGCGAGCTTGCGAGCGGACTGGGCTAACTCACACGTCACATCCCTAAGGTCACACTTTTGAAACCAAAGCGTGACTTGGACTTAGAAAAGATTTGGGCTTCTACTCGTAGAAATTGTCTGTTGGGGGATATGGTGCAAGAACATTTTCAAAGAAATCTGAGTCAAATGACATGGGCAGGAAAAAAGTAATTTTTTTGACATCGCACCACATTCCCTTACACGACGTCTTCTGCAAGCAGGGTGGCCATCCCCGTGCCCGAGCATTTACAGGTGCAGAGGATTCATGCCCAGTGCATCGTTGAACGTTGAGCATGTCCACTGGTAGTTGAGGCCTTCAAATTAATTGGCGTCGTCCTTCATATTGATCGCTGTCGCTCTCAGCATGTCGAAAGCAGGTTATATTCTGGGCCGTCCACTCCAATTAACAGCTTGCAAAAGGTAGCAAATAGTATTGTCGGCAGTTGTATCTACATTAGAGTTACACAATCTGGAGCTGGATCCAGGACCGAGGACGGCTTTACATGAGGTATATGCAGTCGAACGCGGAATTTTCGCTAAGTCCAACGCACGATTGGCTGTGCGTGACGTCCCGCGCCAAAACGCCGTTCAGTTGGCCCAGCCGCTATCGCAATCACGCGAGTTCAACGAGCGGAGGCTCAAATTGCGATAGCGGCTGGTTACAAGCCTAGCCACTGCCAGCCCTATCGAAAGTCTTCACAGGACTAGCCGGATGACGGTTTGTGGGCGCCAGGAAAGTGTGCCTGGAGTGGTCGCAGGCTTGTATGGTCGAACATGAGTCGTAAAAAGCGAGTGTCTGATCAGCAGACGATATGACCGCAAGTCTGTCCAGAGCAATGAATTGAGCAGATATCGGCCAAGACTGCTATCCGGAAAGAATTCTGCACCACCTGTGCATAAACACAAGAGCAGAAACTTGTAAAGTTACGTTCGCCTGGCGGCACTGGCTGGGCCTGCTAAAAAGAGCCGCACAGCTAGGCTGAAGTCCTATACCGGAAAGCAGATATACCTCAGCAAGCTCCCGTACAGAAAGGAAAAGTCTAGGATACGTGTCCGAGATGGTGAGAAAACCGAAACTACAAATATTTTAGAACGTAGAGATTAAGACCCGGAAATATCCGGATGCGCTTCCGACAACGCGAGGTCCCGAGCTTGATCCGTCTCATTGAAGATCTGAGCGTTCTCTTGAAGCAGCCGCGCGCTTTGCGTACACTGGCAGTATACTGGCCTGCGGGACGTCGCTGCTGCTGCTGCTACAGAGACCCGGTTTTGGCGCAGGATGTCCTCTAACCGATTTCTGATACCGTTGACACTGTCGGCATCAAATTCGCAGCGAACTTCCACCAGTTCCGGCTCACTAGACCTTATAGAATCGTCTTGCTCTCGAGCCATACCTACCAGCTTGATCTCATGGACCTGCGCCGTTAAAGACCATGAGGGCTTGCAGAAGGATGAACAGAAGAACTCTGACATATCCGGCGTGGCCATGGGCTGCTCTGACGGTAGTATCTACGTCTTCCGCGCGACACCTATGGTGCAGGAACACGTCTCAAGTAACGCTAGCTCACCTGGACTGCAGAACACTCTAGGGAACTTGGGACCATTCAGTCCTACACAACGTTCTAGAATGGCTCAGTCGACGTCGCGTTCATCGTCACCTTCCTCAGTTCGCTCCAGCTTGGCTCCATTTAGCGTCTCCTCTCGTTCTCGGATTGTGTCAGGCATTACCTTGGAGCAGGCAGAAGCTCCGAAGAACTATGTCGATTTTGAGGATGAACCGGAAAAGCTCAAAGACATGCTCAAAGGCAAAGGGCCAAAGGAGAGAACGTCCCTCTCTGAAGGCGTTAGGTCCCCATCGCCGTCCGCCCGTATAGTGCGATCTCCCGGACCTACTCCGCGTACGGAGAACATAGCGGGAACAGGTACCCCACCGCCTACATCGCAGTCAGTGACACGTGCTCCCTCGCCTACGTTATCTAGTTCCCCTGCTCTGGCCATGCCGACGCCAATGCAGTCCTCAATTTCCTTGGCGTTCCACTTGCTTCCACCGCGCTTAGGTGAAAGTCATTCCATATCTTGCATGGAAGTCGTGCGCGATAGTCAAGCTTTACTCTGTCTTCAAGATACGGGGTGAATATGTATGTTGTAAGATGAGGACCAGCTTACAATTGCGTCCTAGATATCTATCGGTCTTTTCTTTACGCGATGGCTCCTGTCTATCATCGTGCCGAGTAGAGGACGAAGAACCGCTACCACCACCAGAGGGTATCAAAGCGCATGACATGTCGCACCACATCTGGAGCTGGAAACGGTTACAGGTGACAATATATGGAGAGGTGCGATAGCTTTCTCATGTTGACAAATATATATTCATTTTATTGTACTATCGGTGCCATAATATTATCTCCGGACTCACACCTGTCTTCGCAATTATAGAAAGTGCTCGTGCTCGTCTGTGCTACTGATCCATCTGCCATCTCCGGCACGCCGTCCAATATCGGAGACCATCACTCGGAGGAGGATGCTTCCGAAATCACCCGTATCGCCATCTTCGAACTGAAAGAGGCTGCTGCCGCGGACGTCAGTGTATCGCCGTTGCTGGAGAAATTGGGCGAATGGTGCATGGACGGGCCTGTATGCGGCCCAATCTTGTCGGACCCCTCTCTGGACCAAGGAGCCCCTGGTCCGATGATGTTCTTCCATATCACGCCTGCTCGCCATCTAGTCATGCGTCAATTATGGCTATCAGCACCTAAGCGCCTGAATCCGTCTCTGCTTGAGAGCGAAAGGAGCAATAATAACAGCATGACTTCGTTGCCCCTGCCAAATCCGTTCAAAGCGCTCAAGATGCGCTCGACGGAGCGCGTGGCCGTGGCAGAGGATGAGACGCCGCAGGGCATGATCGCTGTTGGTGACGAAGTGGATCTGGGTGAAATCTCGTTTGGAGACAGAGAGATTTCGCCAATAGCTGGGATACGCATTGTTGAGTCGAGGGCGATGATCTGGTCGGATTCTGCGATGATTGTGAGTATATGCAGTCTTTTCTTTCCCCACGTGCTGTCAATGGAAGGTGTCTCTCTGGCAGCTCTTCGACTTGGACACGAAAGCTTCTAGGATGTCACCTTTGGGATCTGCTGTCTCAATTACGAGCATTAAAGATGTTAGATCATGTAGTCCTGGGTCATACATTGTCACATGCCGAGTGAGTCCGCATTTCCAGGCTGCTGTTTTGGGCACATAATACGATACCCGCTAGGATCGCGCGGAGGTCTATGCCGTTAGGAAAGTGGATCCGAATAATGACGAAGTCGAGGACCATTCGCCGGGCATCTTACAGTACGCAGGCCTCTCCGTTTTTTGGACCGCTTATAGAATCATTCCTGATGGTCCAGACTTGAGACACTACGCGAAGTCCCTCTTCCAAACCATGCCATCTCTCACATTCTTCCCTCCGGCTGTATACTAGTTGTGAGACGGGATGAGAAAGCAAGACGGGCGTTGGAAGTCATTGATCTTGCCGAGCTGGGAAGCTCTAGGCTCAGTAAAGCAAGTCCCGGAAAACTAGGGAATGAATTCCTGTGGAAGGCCAAACGACCAAGTAAAGATAACGACGTATTTCTGACCGCCCTACTCCCTCTGGAATTGGATGCGATCATTGCCGGGTATAGTGCGACCGTCTCTTTCAAGCCCGATCGCGATTGTAGCTAACAGTACATGGTGCTTATCCAGGCGATGGATTCATTCGACGCTCTTCGTTGGCAACTCTAGCCGCTCCTCCAAAAAATGCTGCAGCCGACCTAGCCTCGGACGTGTCCCTGAATGCACTAGTCACGTCCTTATTTCTTGTGAGGAACCGTCGGACGTCGAGTCAGATCATTATCGGCGGTGGGGATGACGGATCTATTGCATGCTGGGACTTTGGGTGTGTTCTCAAGTCGCTGAGGCTTCTTAGTACCTTCTCAAAGTCTTGTTTGAAAGCTCTCTGTCTTTGGCTGCCCGGTGGATATTATTCACCAGTCCTTTGCAGAACGTCCTTGAAATGCCCGAGTCGTGCATCTTGAAAGGATGCATACTATGTATCGCATGCGACGGGACTATTGCTATTATAGCAATCGACGGATGCCAGTTGTAAGCTCCAATCCGGCTTCAAACTCTGGATGCCGTGATTCACCCATGCCAGCTTGTACCTCATTCCAGGCTCTATTGCGCCGCTGGTGCATGTCTATGTTGATTCTGACAACATACTCCTCGTCTATTCTCATGGTTGGGCTCGATTATGGGACCTTAGGTCACAGGAATTTCGACGGTCGCTGACGTGGGATAAAGCCGCCGAAATTGTAGCCCAGGGAGAGGGATGGGTCGAGATGTAAGTGTTTGATGTATACTTCCATTCAGGTACTTCACGTCTGCACCGACGCTCAGGACAATGAACCATGTGCAACCATCGCTCACGGTGGGTGTAACGGCGGGAACTCCCTCGCAGGCTTTCTGTAATGAAACAGCGGGTGAGCAACGTTGCGTTACCATTGAGAGCATGAACCAACACTGAACGCAAAATATCATAGCCGCTACTCTTTTGGTCGATCTGACGGCTATGATTAACCAGATCATGGCTTCTGTTCACACACCCCGCGAAAAGCAAAGACAGACCGCCGTCACGACGCAATACCGCACTGTGCTGTCAGGCCTGTTGACGTTCGGGCTGAGCTTGGACATCGATAGATTATGTGAAGATGGCTTAGGCACACAATCCTCCGGAACATCGGCCGGCTTCATGAGGTCCGTGCTTATAACTCATCCGGGATGAATGCTTAACGTTTCTTCCAGCCGAGACGCGCTCGTTAGCTTTGCATCCTCTGATCCTCGGACAGCCTGGACAATCTCACCAGAGGTGTCTGCAGCCCGAGCTCTAGGGGTCATAGCTCTACTTCGCGCTCTCGCACTTTTCGAGGGTGTGTCTTTTTATCGTTCACGGTATTTGCATGTGTCATTACCGAATTACTGCAGAATTCGCCGATGCTGCCAATACAGTCACTACCTTCTACGCTTCCTCGTTAGAAGGTTTGGTCGGATCAGGTTACCGGGCACCAAGTCCGACATATCTTGCCAATGCGTGGCTGAATGGAGCAGGTCTGTAGTGCGACGTGTTGTCTACGTTTTTCGACTCATCTGCGTTGTCTCAGGTGAACTCAGGGCGTCTATTCATCTATTATTTGATGCTGGTATAGCATATCTATCGGACGAGGACGCCAACCGTCTCGTGGAGACTTGGGAACAGCTATGTATGGCATGTGCCAATCTGCTGGAGATATCACTCATGCGCATAATCAGTGCCGTGCCGACAACATGAGAACGACAAACAGAGCCACATCGCTGCTATGGCGCTCTTCCTCTGCGGCTACTTGGCAGTTGCAAAGTATAGCCTGCTGTCCACTGTGTACGCTCGCAATCCTTGACAGACATATTAGTGTCTGACCTCGTCGACTAGGACTCTGGCTGACATCTCCAAGTCTATCGCCTATTATCTGCATGATGATACGTCGGTGTATCGGTCTCTGGCCATCGATCTCTGCTCCAAAGGATTCACCGTCTGGCAGCAATATGTCGATGCGATGGAGATGTTACGTGCATTATTCCTACTTGCAACGTCTAGTCGCAAGGAGACCATTTCGACTCAGAATGCCGGACTGTTAGCTCGTGCCGCTGTTCTTCGTATCGCATCCAGCAACTCTCCCCTGTTCATGACTACCTTGGCTTTCGATATTCTCCATCCCCAGAACCTGGAACATCGTAAGTCCGTGATGCAGCTAGTGGCATTCTTCATTCGGAAGGTGCGCTGAGAGAACTTTCTCTGAGGAAGAGCCTCACCTTCAATAGCAACCTTTGGTTTTATATCCGAACCTGCCACGACTTGTGGAAGCCGTCGTGAAGTCGCTCGATCCCAACGCGACGTCTGATCGGGATGCTGTCCTGGACACTGCAACCGAAATACTCGGGCATGTGGTGAAAACGTAAGCATTTCTCCGGATGAATTGCTCCCTGGATCTCAGCTTATTCTCGTGTGATAGGTTTCCTACTGTGGACTTCCACACGGCCACCCAGCGTCTTGCCGTCGGAACTAGTGAAGGCGCTGTGATCATGTACGATCTGAAGACGGCAACCCGGCTATACGTTCTAGATGCACATAAAAAGAGACCCGTTGCGATAAGTTTCTCTCCCGATGGTAGGCGACTGGTCACTGTCTCCCTAGAGGAAGGGGTCGTCCTTGTGTGGAAGGTCGGATCAAGCTTTTCCAGCTTCTTCAATCCTGGTGCTCCGCCTCGTCAAGGCCATGGTGGATCTGAGCCCTTCAAGCGACTACCCTTCAATGTGGGTGATGAAGGTAAGCATGCAGTGCACTAGCTGTATCTTGTCGCTTACGGTCTCGCGAAGCCAAAATGACGACAGCCGGGACTCTGGAATACATCCGATTTGAGTGGCCGGCAGACCGGAGCGTCAAGTTGAAGATACGTGAAAGCACTTTAACGTTCAGTACTTAGAATAGATGTGCTCTGCTCGGTGGTCTAATCTGGTTCTCCGAGGAAGGCGAGGAGTGACCAGCTGTGTGGCGACATAGGCATGTCACGGATAAGGCAATCTTTCCTCGAAGACTTAGATCCACATCCCTATTTATGGTGCATTTTCACCTCGCAGCGAATATTAGGAACAAACCTCCAATGCTCACGACTTCAGAGCGCGCGGTATCAACTCCGCGGTCTCGGCGGTCGGTCTCCTGCACCCAGCTGCGCCAATTCTGCCATGGGACACCGCAATGATCTGGTGATTATTTACGGAGCTTGGTAGGCTTTATCAAGGCGCTTACTCTCTTTCTTGTGGTTGCTTTTTCGCACCTTGTTGACCTTGTCAATCACTCTCGCCGCTTGCCAGAGGTGCCTGCCCATCAGATGGCTGGGGAAGGTCGGACGGGATACTTGACCCTGCTGCCAGCTCTCAACTTCTATAGGATTCACCTGCTTCTCTTGTAGGTTATTCTCTGTTGAGGTGCTTTCGACACTATTGAGACAAGATACGCCAGCATCTTGACACCGCTTGTCTTCTCTGCTATCTTATGGAGATCTAACGGTCGCTTCAAGATTGCATATATCGACTCCCTGTTTCTCTGTGTTAGCTCTGTCACGGGCACAGGGCTCTATACTGTAGACCTGAGCGCACTGACTGCATGGCAGCAAGCTATACTGGTTTTCCTGGAGTTGATTGGGAGTCCGGTACGTTTTCATGCTGAATAGACTATTCGGCACTGGCTCAGACAAAGCTCAGGTGGCTGTGTCTTGGGTTGTAGTCCTGGTCCGAAGGTCAGTCTTAAGTCACATCTGTACTGGTACCACCTCTTGACCCTTTTGTGTCCCTCAGGCATTATTTTGTCAACCATCTACGGCATATTATCCGCGCCGAACTGGACAGGACGAAATTCCAGAGCCGCATGAACGAAAGCAAAGGCGATTCGGAGGCTCCGAAATACGGACGTCAGGGACATCCGCCGAAACGAAACGATAAGCCATTCATCACCGGGATGGGAAGTAAGGGAGTCAATGCCGATATGATTCATCGAGTAGACGCTGCGCCACGGCTGATCGGTGCAATGGACTTCAGCGAGCAGTCTCTGAAAGAAAGAAACACAGGGTTACATTCGGGCACTTCCGCTCTGAGTTCTGGGTTGGAGGCGGCCGAGTCCAACACACCTGTCGCGAAAGAGCTTCTTCGCCACGATACACAGCCACGCGTGGACTTCGCCGCCAGTACCCCATCGGAGAAAGATTCACCTAGTAAGTCGGATCCGTCGATAGTCACGGCATAGTCAAAGAACCCGAGCAATTGTATGACTACGGCAGATCCATTTCGTGGAAAAAGCTTGGTGCAGGAAAGAACGCTAACAAGACGCAGAACTCGCTCACTCAGGCAGCACGAAACCGATTTCGGAGGCTTCGCGGGTCCAGCGGACCTCGTATCGAATGTCATCCGAAGAGCGACGCCGAACTTGCACACCCATTTGACGCGGACGATGACGATGCCGCACACCGTGACTATTACCGGGACTGCAAATGACGAATGTACGGAAGATGCGGGAAGACCAGTTCCCTACATATCCTTCAACGCCGTCGTAGATCGCAATTCGATGTTCAGAAAGCTGAGCGAAGAAGACCTACGAGAACTGGGTGGCGTGGAGTATCGAGCATTGAACGCTCTGCTGTGGATCGTTCCGGCTGTACGTGAACTCAGAATTGTACATTTGGTTATTCTGACGCGACGTCAAGTACTATATAGGCATCTTGGCCGTCTCATTCGCTGTGATAGCGCCCTATATGTCGCTTCCCAGGTGGAAGAGCAACTTCTTACCTCCTCAGCAACACCGTGCCATCAATCCGATATGGTAGGAGCATTTGGATGAGATTCCTGTGTCTCTCATCGGTCATCCCAGGTTTTCTGTGTTCCAGATAGTGGCAGCATGGGCGAATACCGGGATGTCTCTAGTGGACCAAAATATGATCCCGTTCCAGACGGCGTACCCGATGATTTTCTTCCTGATATTGTGTATACTGGCAGGGAATACAGCTTTTGTAAGGATGTCAGCGTCTTAAGCTTGAGACTGTAACTAATCGTACATTGCAGCCCATTTTGTGCGTCTGTATATATAAGCAGAACGTTGAAGATGCACTGATAATCATGGCGCACTAGTCTTCGCCTTATGATGTGAGCCCCGCCTTCTCCCAGTTCGTCTCCATAACCCTGAGCCTGCTGGGCCAGATGGATCCTCGCTAAATGCACGCCTCGAGAGTCCCGACTCTACGAAACTTACCATTTCCTCCTGGATCATCCCCGTAGATGCTTTATCTACCTATTCCCCTCACGCCAGACATGGTTCTTGGTGCTGATGCTCTTATTCATGAAGTACGCGTCCCTCCATCATCGTGTGCTTAGACGTTGACGGAAATCCAGTTGTACGGATTGGTTCTTCTTCCTCATCCTGGATATAGGCAATTCCGCCATCACTTCAATTCCATTGGGCACAAGGATCGTTCTTGGACTATTACAAGCCTGCGCGGTGCGTACAGCTGGCTTCCAGTCAGTGGTTCTGTCAGCACTTGCTCCGGCTGTGAAGTTAGAACCTCCACCTACTTCGCGAAATACGGGCTCACCTTTGCACGATAGATTCCTATACACTGTGATGATGTACATCTCCGTTTATCCAGTCGCCATGAGGTCAGTCACACAGTGTTGATGCGACGATCATAACATGAAGCTCGACCAGTGTCCGCACGACGAACGTGTACGAAGAGCAATCGCTGGGAATATACGAAGAGGAAGCTGAGATAGACGACAACGATGAACAATTCAACTCCGGGTCCCGGGTCGCAATCTGGGGAAGATACATCTTCGTTCATATACGGAGACAACTGGCTTTCGGTGAGATCGCTCCACATTGACGCCCGTCTGAGAAAACCAATACCTTGGTACAGATATGTGGTGGCTGGCGTTCGCCTTGTTCTTGCTCTGCATTATCGAGGTAAGATCTGCGTGTCACAGGAGTGCACAACCTGACTCTAACCCTAAAGGCGCACAATCTGAACGACGCTGCTGAGGCAACCTGGTTCAATATCTTCCAATTGAGTAAGTCTTGCATTTAGTAGTCTTCCAGACGTTCCAAACCCATTCTTCGCAGCCTTTGAATTGGTGTCCGCCTACGGAACGGTTGGACTAAGCCTCGGCATCCCGACTGTGAGTGACTTCGGCCGGAGATGAATCTGAATCTGACGGCACGCAGGCCAACTATTCCTTTGCTGGAGCGCTGAAGACGCTATCCAAGTTGATTTTGTGCGCGGTGATGCTTAGGGGTCGCCACAGAGGCCTACCAGTTGCCCTCGACAGAGCAGTGCTCTTGCCCTCGGAATTTCGTCCCAAAGAGAAGGACCGACAACAACCGGACCTCGGAACACCCGGGATCCCGCGGACGAATTCGCTCACTCCTGAACACGAGGAGATAGCTGCCCTGGACTGTACTGATCCGCATGATCTGCATGAGGAGAGACAAAAATCACGAGCGATGAAGCGCATCTAAGTGATGAAACTGTAGATCTTCTTATTCTGGGAGTGCGATATTCATGTTGGTAGTAGTGTACAAAGTACTGTGGTTCTTCCAGGCGGGCTTCCTTCTCTGCATCAGTTCGTCGGCTTCTTCGCTAGGGTTTAGTGGGGCTTGTCCTTGACGGGCAGTTCGTGCCCGGTAACGGCATTGTACGCGCGGCGCAGCCCGTCGCTAATTTGCTCATCCTTCAGCTGTTCGATGGCGGACTCGTTGTGCTGGTCGCCTTGCTTCAGGATGTGCTCTTGGTAAAAATCGATGACTAGAAGAGCTTTTCATATGCGTGGGACGTGGAACGTATCGAGTAGACGTACTTTTGTCCAGTTTATCTATACAACGGTGAAATGTCAATATGATTGGCTAGTCGCGACTGAGGGAGAGACTGACCTTCGTCCGCTTCGCTCTTAGCGCCTCCACCAGCCATCTCGTTGAGCTATCACGATCATGACCGTTACATATGACTATGTCCTCAGTAATGAAGGTCATATCATACCTTCTCCGCGAGCCATCCTCTGTTCTTCGCAGGCGGTTCCTGTCCATGGAATTTGCTGTGAAGCTACAGATGCTCAGTCTGCATTATCTGCCCGCTATTACTTCTCGACCTACCTTCGCTTTGAAACCTTCCTCTGTCTCTTCGCGCTCTTTGGCATGTATCTCCTGACGATCCTTCTCGCCGGGAGTTGCCTGCTCCCATAGGTTCTTGACCTGAGAGCGGATTAGCATCAGATCCAAGGAAAGCAAGGTGACTTGCCTTGTCGCTGAAGTGTTCCGGCTCCGGAGGCGGTGTAGGTTTAGGGCTGAGCCTTTGCAGGGTATCTTGAATCTGCAAGGAAGACGATCAGTTTCAGCCGCCCAACAGCCTGGAGAGAGATGAGCGTCACCTTATCTGTAAGATGGTGCCCGCTTTCCTCCTCCTCCTGCTTTGCTTTCTCCCTGTGCTTCTGGTTGATCTCCATAGTCTTTGCCTCTAACTCATCTGGACTGCCCAAAGCATCTTTGATCTGCCCCAGAAATAAACGATTGTCACCGAGACCAAGAAGAAGGCCATGCGTACATGATTAACCAGACCATGCTCTCTCTGAGCGGCCTTTGCCTCGGCTTCGAGACGTTGAAATTCCGCTTCCTCCATCTCTTTCCTATGCTTTCCTCCGTCGAACGCGTCCTGGAGCTATGCATAATAGTAAGTCAGGGCCTCGGTATTCACTAAACAATGTACCTTCCCAGTTATACCTCGCTCCGTCTCCACATTCTCCTTTGCCTGCGCGTGCTCTTTCTCGATACGGAGACGCTCCTCTTCCTCCTCTCGCTTGCGCTTGGCTTCGCCACCGTCAAGTACGCCTTTAATCTAATGAATGCGTTACTTCTTCGCGATATGGCGACCTTCAGGACAAACCGCCCACCTTGTCAGACCAACCCTCCTTCTCCTGTGCTTTCTTCATCTCATGTTCCTCCTGATTAATCTCCGCTCGGACTTCATCCTGTGATTTGGACTGTCCTGCGGGTACAGGCTCTTCCTTGTGGTCGTCGCCTACCAAAGCTTCCTTCAGTTCCTTCAGTTTATCGAATGCGCTCATGGTGATCGTGAGGAATTAAGTGTTAAATCATCGCCCCGCATCGTAACCTCGGAGTCTTGAAGCTGCACTGCCGCCGGGAGGCGAGGTTCGCTTGGCGTCCATGTGGCGACCACGCAAGATTCATCTCAGGAACAAATTTTATTCTGTAAGCTGAGGGCCATCTTCTCTTGCCACAATTCTGTGCCACCGTCTATCTATGAGGAGGGAAGCTCAGTGGCTCAGCTCTCGGGTCGTAGAATCAGAGGTAGAGCAAAGACTTACTGGTCTGTTTACAACGGCGGGCTTCTGCATTACTTATGCTACCTTGAATTGCTAGCTCAGCTTAGCCAAAGGGCTGTATGATACTTTCCCTTGTTGTCTCATAGTACGCAGGTCGCGTAGCTCGCAAAGAGGTTCCATGGAAGGAGGGAATCCGCAACCCAGTCAATATCCTCAGCCACAGTTCCCTTGTAAAGAGCGCACCAAACACGCGCAAACTAGAATCTGGCCTTCTTTCTGGGAAGTCATCACGCAGCCATCAATCTTTTGCGCGCAACGTAAATCATGGAGGTCCGTGTTGCTTGATAGATTATGGCTGTTCGTATGCTGAAGGCTAGCTTCATGATAGGTTATAAATCCTCGATCCGCGTTGTTGTCCAACTATGAAGTCCTGACTCTTCTACGTGAACTGGAAAGCGACCACTTGGCGAAGACGAAGACGGCCCTGCGCATCAAGAAGGAGGAGGAAGCCTTAGGAAAACCTGTAACGGGTACCAGTGCGATAGAGGACGAGACCTGTGAGAATCTGAGAACAGTCGAAGTCGAGGTAAGCAGGGAGTCGTAGTGACTTCTTCAGTAAACACTCATCTACTCACTACAGCTCTGTTCTTAGGCTATACAGTACCTGACGAGTGACTTCCAACCGATATCTGCACAATCGGACGCTGGGATAACAAAGCTCGTGAAAGATCTCGAGCCGTATGGGTTCACAAAAGCGGAGAAGCTGCAGATTGTGAATCTGGCGCCGACGGAAGCGGTTGAGCTCTACGTGGTCCGTCCCCTCTCTTGCCTCTCCGTCTTGCTTCACACCAGCTTACCGCTACACAGATTGTGGAAGAACTAGAAGATCGACTGGGCGAGCGTATGGAAGAGGTATTATCCCATGTCCGCGCGTCGCTAGATCCAGATGCGGTGGTAGTTGTATCTTCGACGCAACCGTCTGCTGCTGCAGTGGATAATGAAGAGCCACCAAATCCACCAGCGGAGACAGGATCTACGACGGAGGTTTATGAAGAGGAGACTTGGATCCAAGATGCGAATTATATTGAATGGGATGATTCTGGCGCAGGTGCTGGTGTTGAGGGTGATCTAGAGATGGAGGAAGAGTGATGATAGTTCAGCACGTAATGCCATGAGGTTCGTCTGTCTGTACAGGAATATATGCAGTTGAGGCAGCAGGCGCGAAAAGCCATGATCCAGACATCATACGCTACTAGGAATCTCTTGACTCAGAGCACTCAAGGGACTATAGCGACAACAGTACTCTGTACTGCAGCGTTACCCGCCTTCAAGCGTTAACATCGCAAGCATTCGGCCTCAACGCGCACCACAACGGCTGCAGCACAATCGCCTTTACTCCCCTCTGCTCCATCCTAAACCGGACATCATGTAGCCGAGGCAGAGCCTCCGTAACGTTGAGCGGTGCCCCGCTCGGCCCAGTGGCGCCTGTCCAGAATACCTCTGCAGAGGCGGCTGCCCGTGGCCACACGATGGAGTCGAGGTTATTGGGCGACGATTGTTCCGTCCACAGCAGTTGCTCGCCTGGCGGAGATTCGACTCATCAATCGGAGAGGACAGAGAGTGAAGGGAACATGACTTCACCTCCGATTACAAGGGGTTTCTGGGAGTCTGTTAGGTTTGCGAGAGGGTCGAAGGTGTATGCCTGAGTTGAACCGGTATGTTATAGTTCTATTTATACAAGAAATGTCACGGTACCTTTTGCCAGGACTTGAAGGGATCGCACCAGCTCATCCTACACGGCATGAGTACCAACTTAATATCCAGGGAATGTGACGTACGCCTCAGGTGTGTCTCCGATCCATTCGCCAGCACCGCAGTCCTATATTAATCCAGATTCTGGTTGAGGGTTTACTCTCAGCAGGGTCAAAGCGAACGTACCAGATAGAAATAATCCGAAGGACCCTGGACAAGCCTATAGCCCTTGTCTGCCACAGCTGCAGCATCCGCTGAGCTTATCCATACCCTTCATTCACGGTCATCAGCAATCACTGGAGAGGGCAGGATATGTCAACTGACATGACGATGGTATCGTTAGCCAGTGTAACGTTATGATCCAAGACCATCTCTAAATATATGCACTCGTTAAAACTAGCATTCCCGCAGATCACCTATGGCACTGACCTTCCCAAACGACCGGCGTCTTACCCTCCGCGATCAACGCCCCATGCGTCGACTGCGTAAATTCGCTCAGGGCCTCCTCCAACGTCAACCCAGAACTCGTCAACTCCGCTTGCGTTTGCGCATCGTCAGTGTAGCACTGGATATTCAGCTCGTCGCCCCCAGTGCTGACCATCAAGCTGGGAAGAGTCTTCGCGACCGCGCTGAAGAGATTTGTGGTGAAGTTGACGACGGCAGGGTCGGTGAAGCGGAGTTGGCCTGCTGGGGGCTCATTGGCGTATGTGGACCATGGGGAGGCTTGGTTGCATGCGATGTATTCGGGGTGAGAGGCACCGATTGAGGTTGTGTGGCCGGGTGTGTCGATTTCCTGCCAGAAGGGTGAATGGACGTCCCCTTATGCGAATAAATTTCATATTATACCAGCATGACATCGATACCAATCTGTGGATATCCCCTTCAAGTGAGCTGATCACGTGGGAACAGAAATAACTCACTGATGCAGCGTAAGTGGTGATATTCTGCACGTCTGAGGCCGTGTAGACGGCCGAGGATGAGTATGCGCCTTTCTGTGCCAACTCTGGGAATTCCCCGACTTCCAGAGGGAAGCTTTGGCTGTCGGTGACGTGCCAGTGGAAGACATTCAACTGCACGACTTTGAGATACAGCACAGTACTGCATTTTCCTTACTTACCTTCACCCAGCTCATGGCATCCAATGTGCGGATAATATCCGCAGGCGGGAAACTGTGCTATCTCGTTAAGACAGTATAATAACTACAAAAGGAGGTCTTACTAATTTCTCGCAGTATCAAGCATGAACCCTCGGAAAGGCTATAAGCCCGTCAGTAAAACGATAGTAATATGGAGGGATAGGACAAAGAGCCTACATAAGCTGGTGAGTCATGAATTGTAATGGGTGCCGAGACCATGTAGACTTTATCGTCGTACTGATACCAGAATTGGCTGAACGTAGTCATCCCTCGGAACAAGCCCAGAGTTGAATTGGCTGTCAGAGTCGCCGCAGAGCCATCAGCAGGGATATCAAGCTGATAGTCCTCGCTTCTTGTTCCAATAGCTTTTACAGACTCAGCCGAGATGGAGTTGACTTGTGCTCCTTCGGCCAAAGATAATTTGAGAGACGAGAGAGCCTTCGCGGATTGCACATCTTGTACATCGTACGCGCCGCGACCTACAACAAGGCGCTCCAAATTGTCATTCGCCAGGTAGTAATGGGCAGTTTCCACAGCACTCAGGAGATCAGCAGGAGGGGACTGGAAAGTGATGTCGATAGAGAATTGGGGCGACAGCGTCAGAAATGTCGTTCCTGCATTTATAGACTTCGGTATCGGCCATAAGGACAGAACAGCGGCAGGCAAAGCGCCTAGAGCAATGAGCGCCTTCAGCGCAAGAATCATAATTGTCAAGGTCTGACAGAGGAGCTGGACGTAGGAGAAGGAAGCTGAAGCACTATAAATTACAATCCTGTTCGTTAATGAGACTCTTATAAGGGTGTATCCTATTTATAGAAAGCTCCTATCGGCTTACCGTGCCCGGGTACAAGCATTCCCTTGTAATAAGTAGGCCTTAATACTCCGCGTGCAGCAAGGGCATTGCGCTTGCGCGTGAGCGTGTTTATGCTGTATATGGTCTCCTTACGGCTGGATTGGATTTCGGATTCAAACAAAGCTCCAGGGTATTGAGCATAGCGTTTCGCTGATTTTAGTGGGATCAAATAGCGCTCCCATGGCAGCAGAACGGTGAAGCGCCACCTCAGAGCCGTTGTGGCGTCTGTATGCCAACCCCCACGAGTAAACCACGTGCACTCGGCGGTGGCGGAGGGACAGCCGTGGGAGCTCTATCGGTCAATGTACGTACATCATGTGATCGTAACGCGTCGCGCGCTCCGTGACATCCTTAAGCTTCTTTCTCGCTGCCACCACCGTGTAACATGGCGGGCGTTCGAATGTCGTTCCGCCTCTAGGCGGAGCACGATAAGAGACAAATCTGCAACTCTGGAAATATGCGAGTGTGGTGAAGGCTTCGCCTTCGAAGCCTCGCAAGAAAGCCAGGAACGAGATCGCGTCTGGATCAAGCAAATATTCCACATATGCATCAGCTTGCCTTGAGCACTGCTTCTAACTATAAAATACAGTCTAAAGGTGCTGAGATATTTCTTATCAATCTGCCATGAGCTTATTTGCTGTAGGGAAACATGTATATGTCAGAAGCGTGATGCGGAGGCCGTTTGCCGAGAAGTTTCATCCCACCGCGATATCTGATACGAGTATCTGGAGTGTATCAAAGGGGAATCCAGCAAAGATATTCTTCAAGAGCAGGTAGGCCTTACCTCGGGGGTTTGAATCTCCATTTAATAGACATCCTGTTAGTACAGACGAAAGTGCGAAGCATGGCTCGTAATGGAGTAACGGAAAAACAGAGGAAGATCAAGGCAAAGAAAGACAAGCTTCTCGCTTGTCGTGAAGTGTGAGTTCAATGCTTATTTTTGCTGTTCCTCCATGTAAGATCGTCTTCTGTAACCGTAGGATCAGGGTGAGACTGCATGATGCCGTTCTCAGGGAGGAGCTCGAGACGGTAATCAACTGGAGGCCAAAACCGTTCAAGGAGCATTAGCATGTCAACCAGTCAAAGGAATTCACTGAACGCAGTGAGTGTCAGAGCATTCGTCTCGTTAGCTTCCCTCACCTTGTCCCGTTATCAGATTGGAACTACATCAAGGATGACATGTTAACGTCCCTATGGAACAGCGACAGCAAGCGTCAGGAAGATGATGTCGCAGTAAGCCTAGCTCGAGGCAAGAGACAGACTCGTGAAAAAGTTGTACAAAACCTGGCTCAGCGATCAATCCCCCACTGAGCCATTCCAATCGGCAGCAGGCGTCTGCATGATGGACGAGTTCCAAGGCGTGATTGCACACCCTGCTGATGTTCATGTTCAGGAAGAGAACTTTTACGGGGCTATGGGTGCTCGCCGTGCCTCGTCAAGGAGTGATGGGCGAACGTGATGCTCTAGCTGTGCAAGCTGCTTTCTGCCCTGCCCGAGGACCACCCGGATCGCGAGCACGCATGGAAAGACCCTCGCCGATTAGAGCTTGCGACTACATCCTCCTACTGTTGCCGCTGCTACACGCCGATGCAATTTGTCAGTTCTCAGAGCCGTGCTCGGAATATATGGAGCGGGCATCGCAAATTGCTGGGTCGTTGGCGCAGGCCTGCGAATTGTATCCGGTGACGGCTATCAAGCAGGACGCGGATGGCTTTCAGGCGCGGTTCAAGTGCTTGCAATGCCCGGAACACCCGATCTACGTGTCTTGTTCTGCCCCTGGATGCTTGGTCCTTGTTAGGTGGAGCACAGATGCGACAAACCATCAGAACGGAGGACTTCGCCGACTTCAGTATCCAAAAGTTATCCCTGGCTTTGTCCTATGAAGATGTAGGCGAAGGGTACTTGTCTTTGTGCATGTCTAGCAGTAACCAGCCTCGACCATGTCCTGTGCTTTATCTTCTTAGCTCCAATGGAACCCATGATTTATATGCTCCCGGAAGCTGTTTTTTGTATTTTTCTTTGAATCCAAGTTTATTGTCCCGAGGCATGAAGCTGTCATTTGAGCTTAGCGCACATGTGGGGCGAAATATCCTGGCGTTATTCAATTCATGACATACGCCTCTGATATCCATATTTGGATTTGAACATACCTAATCTGGATATTTATTTGAATCCCGCATCGCCAGTCGGTTCTGCTCGAGAATTATATCCTCTTGCTTCTGCTATGTCTAGTGATATCACCCTCTGCATGCTATGAACTCTGCGCTATCGCTGTATGCACCGGTCTATGTTTTACTTCGACGCGTCGTCAATGTATTCTCTGCTCTGTCGATCTCGAACCAATACCTGCTATACCACAATGCTAAACCGAGGACGGAAGGGAACTTGTTGAAGCTGAGAGTGCAGGGTGACGGGGCGGGTATGAAACCTGAGTCGCTACCTGAGCAGGATGGAGGACCACTAGGTATGTTTGTGTCGAAAGGTGTTGCGCGAGGCTGGTGAGCCCACCTCTGCACGCGTTCTGTTTCTCGCTCCGAGAGCATGTGGGGGATTCGACTATCGAGTATGTAGATGTCGGAATAACACATTGCGTCCCCTCTTCAGGAGTGAGCAACGAGAACCCGTGGGTGGACGGTCGCAGAAGCCTGGTGTTTGCACTATCCAAAATTGCTCACATCTTTCCTCCCGTAGATGCTGCACTAGAGAAAGGTGGACCTGAGACCCACAATTCCCCTCCAAGTCCTGAACCGGAGCAACTTCCAGAAAGACATCAACCGAAGCGACTTGACACAATACACCAGCTCCTGCAGAACCCAGTCCTTTACGACCCTCTTCGGACACCTCGCAACCCCATAGCACTATGCCATGGTGAGTTCAAACAAGATATATACACTTGTCGCAGCTACATGTTCGTCAGGTCTCTACGGTTTTGACGTCCGAGGTCCATCCTCCTTCCCAAGTCTTCAAATGCACTACTGGTCCAATGTCCTCCAAATCCTAAAGAACAAAGTCGGCGCGGAAGTCATCGTCACCTCTGTACCCTCGTGCGTCCTGAATCCTACCATCTTCTCGTACTACTAAATGAAGCTTGTAGAACAGGCTCCATATCCTCGCGCGCCGAGGAGCTTGACAAGGCACTGAAGGAGCGAGCACCAGGCAAGGGTATCAACTTCCTGGCACATTCTATGGGTGGGCTGGACTGCCGCCATCTGATCTCGAACATCAAGCCGAAGGAGTATACGCCCGTGTCCCTGACCACAGTGGGGACTCCGCATCGCGGAAGCCCGTTCATGGATTGGTGCACGGTCAGTGGGTGGCTCGCGCTCGGTATACGCCTATTAACTATGCCTCTCAGCAACGGATAGGCATCGGACGACTAGCACGCGAGGAAAAAGACAGGTTAAAGGCTAAAGAGTCTAAAACAGTCGAGTCTAAATCTTCCTCGCCCACCGACTCGGACCAAAAGCCCCCGCACCCCTCTTCCTTCCCGCTTTCCATCTCCTCCTTCCCCTCCTCCTTCACCACCTTCCTGCTCTCCATCGTCGACTCGCCCGCCTACGCGAACCTCACGTCCACCTACCTCAACGACGTCTTCAACCCTGCCACGCCCGACTCGCCGCACGTCAAGTACCTCTCCGTTGCCGCGCGCATCCAGAGCGTCGCGATCTGGCACCCCTTCTGGCTGCCGAAAATGGTGCTCGACGGCATCGAGCAGCGCGAGCGCGCCAAGCTGCGGAAGGAGGGCGAGGAGATGCTCACGCAGAAGGGCTGGACGAGGGAGGACTATATCCGAGCGGAGGGAAGGCCGCCTGTCTGGGAGAGGGAGGACGAGTGGGGGAATGATGGGCTGGTGACGGTGCAGAGCGCGCGGTGGGGTGAGTTCTTGGGCATCATGGAGGGCTGCGACCATTGGGACATCCGTGGTGCCCGTGGGCTGGAGCTCGACATCGACCTGCCAAACGTCTCGTTCGGGATAGGCAACAGCTTCGGCGAGGGGTGGAGTCTGTCGGACTGGACGCGGTTCGTGACAGCGTGGAGGAAGGAAGAGAAGAAGAAAGAGGATGAGAAGGGGGACGGGAAGCAGGAGCGCACGGAAAAGAAGGAGAAGGAGGAGACGATTAGTAAGGCTGTGGAGGCCGGCGAGGAGGGCAGGGCCCAGCGCGAGCAGGGCAAGGACAGCGAGCATGACGACGACTTCCTCAAGAACTCGACGGAGAAGCTGTCCGCTGTCTTCGACTGGCTGGTCGAGCAGGTACCCACACCTGCAAAATCGGGCATCAGCCCTCTCGCGTCAGCCTCACGGGGCAAGTCAGTGTCCCCTGATGAGAAGAGCGCTAAGGAGCAGAGCAAGAAGAGTAAGAAACCTGCGGCGAAGAATGAGTTGGAGACGAAGGAGGACTTGGAGCGGTTTTATGTGGCGCTCTCGAGGAAGCTGTACGACGAGGGGTTGTAGAAGCACGAGCTCCATTTGTGCATATCTATATGTAATCTTTCCGCATATTATACACGCATATACTGTGCATAATCAAGGTCTTATAGCTATGATCAATAAGTATATCTGCGCAAGATGTCGGATCTCTCGACTATGTGCAGTACAGGAGGGGTGAGCACATACCTGTATCCACCAACCGGGTATCCAGGAAACGAATGAGTCCCGACGTTTATGCATGAGCGTGTTCGCTCTTCTTCTAGCTTCTCGGCTTGAGCGGGATGTTGTCTCTCGCCCACCGCGCTGTATCCTCCTTTGCATTCAACAAGGGGTCCAATGTGTCAAAACGCCAGGACTCTTCCGGGATCTCGGGCGGGTAGATCCCCAGAGCGGCCAGGGACAGGTAAGTGTGGAACGGATCTGTGTGCCCGACGTCAATCTAAGGCTAGCCCGCGAAGACGAGGCTACAAACCTGAATGTTCGCCTGGAGCCTTTGCGATCCCGCCGAACTTGAACTGACACTTCCCGAGGAACTCTGTGAGCGGGCGAGTGTCAACAAGGGCCTTGACGTCTAGGATCTAATCCACATTATAAGCCCATTGTCTCCTTTCACGATATGCAGAAGAAAGGCGTACCTGCAACGACGCCCCGCACCAAAAACAGTAGCACGCGTCCGGGTCCTTCTCGGTGCGTCCGCGGAACCCGCCCGAGGCGTGCTGGTTGTGCACGAGCCAGCGGATGGTTTGGCGGCGCTGGGCGGGGGTGAGTGGCGGGGTGCTGAGGGACTTGGAGGGCGAGGAGACTGCGAGGTGGATGGCGGCCAGCGCGCAGTAAGTCGTCCCGCCTTGGGCTTCTGCGTAGGGCTCCTGGCCGTAGCCGCCTTCGTATGTCTGGGTACCGGTAAGTCAGCATATATGCGCGTGAATGAGGGTCTTACCCGGCATCTGCTTATGAAGCTCAGTGCAAGGGGTACATCGATGCCCGACCAGTCGTCTAGCATGGAGCTGATGGCGAACGCGCAGTAGACGGAGCGTAGGTCTGATTCTGTGCTGTTTGGGAAGCTGCAGAAGCTGTAAATAGACGATGAAGCGCGTGCATATGTGGAATGAGAGAATGTTATGTTTACCTGCCGTCACTACGCTGACAATGCTCCAAGAACTTCAGCAGGCCGGCGCGGTTAAGGCGGGAGAAGTCGTCGCGCAGGATGGAGAGCGAGAGGAGGGCGGTGTAGGTCATGATGAGGTGGGGAGCGTCATATTCCCCGTATTCAGCCTAACATACAATGCACGGTTAGGTAGGGCAAGGAGAGGAAGTTAGAAAGAATGCGACGTACAGCGTTGGACCCTGCCCCAATCATGAACGAACTTGGTCGGAAACCAGTGCCATACCCTCCCGCTGCTCGCATTCAATCTTCAGCATTCAACCAGTACAAAATATATATCACCTACTCGCTTGCTGCTCCCAAACCCACTCTCGCCAGGCCTCCCTGTCTGTATTCGAGCTCTTGGACTCAAGCACGCCAAGCAGATCGAGTGACCCAAGGCAATAGAATACCAGCGCCAACCTGCCGGAAAGTCATGTCAACGCCTTCCCATTCAGAGTAACACAACCTACCGGCTGGCGTCCATCTCCATCTGCGAGGACGGGAGCCCCGACAGGCATCGTATACAATGCAGGGCGTGCCCGTTGCGCGACAGCTTCGGCAGCGGCTCTGGCGACTCTGACATCGGTTTCTGCTCTCTTACCACTGACAGCAGACTAACTCGTAGCAGGAGGGGGTTTTCCTTCCGACTCATCCATGTCGATTATAGCGGGCAGCAAGGAAGACGCAAGGCGCAAGATCCTCGTCCAAGTCGGATCCACGAACGCTCGCCATCGAGCGCGCGCCGGGTTATTCGTCGGACTTGCTCGCGGAATCACACCATAGCCTGCGGATCGGACACTTCCTACATGCATCGCTGAACTATGAATTGCCACCGAGGCTGAAGGATGTTGCGAGAGAGCATAGGATACTATATCCTCGACAGCCGTATCATGGAAGAGCAAGAACGAGCGTGCAGAATGCAAAAAGCGAGTCGACACGCGAATAATGGTATGTAAAGCGGGTAATACAGATACAGCTAGTAAACGTTCGAGCGCAAGCGTGGATGTGTGAGCGAGCAGAAACAGCAGTGCGAGCAAACAGCAGCCTCGACCCCGAACCTTACAGCGACATTGCAGGGAACTGTGTCGCGTTCACGCTGCGCGGGGGCATTTGCAGTGTCAGCCCCGGCGCAAACGCGGGATTGCTCTTCTCCTCCAAATCCGCGTACATGACCGCCATGTCCTTCCGCGCCTTCTCCCAAGTATCCGGGTCCCAGTACGTGTACGTCCCCGATTCGCCGCCAGCGAGCTTCTGCGCTATGATCGTGCCCGCCTCTTTCGTGATCCAGAGCCGTAGTTCCTTGTGGTATCGCCAGTTCCGGTTCCACCTGCAGAATGAGTGAGCGGGCGAGGTATTCAGGAACGAGGACCTGACGCACAGTTCTTGCGCTGCGACCTCCTGCATCGCATCGCGCGGGGAGGAGTAGAACATGAAGAACAGCGTTTCGTCACTAAACGCAGCCGCTTTATTTGGTCCCGGCGGGGGTGGGTGCACGTTATAGCAAGTGGGTAGGTGAAAGTCCGGCTCGACCGTATGCGCCGCCGCCGAATCTGCCCATGGCGTGATGAACGTCGAATACAGATTGCTATTCCCAGTCAGCACATGAACCAAAAGAAGGCCAGGACAAGGCCACGCACCCAGACGTCGTCATATCCAACCCCATCGTCCCCAGATCCGTCCCGACGCTCAATAAACTCTGGTCCAAATCCGCGTTCTTGATCATCGCAATCAAGCCTAAAAGTCCCCACCGGTCTGCAGGCGACATCAGCACTTGCTGCGCCGGCGTCTGCGGCACACTGCCTGTCTCCCCATTGCCGTTCCCGTTGCCCACATACGGCGTCGCCGGCGGTTGCGGAAAGTGCGGTGGTGCTTGTGCGCCGTTTTGTTGCTGCGATTGTCCGGGAAACGAGGGCGGGCCTGGGGGTACTGCAGTTGTCTGCGCTGGTGTTGGCAGGGCTTGAGGGGCATTATTTGGATTTGGAGAAGGCCACGCGGGGTGGTTCGTCTGGTTCAGCTTCATAGCGTAATTCTGGTGAAGTGGAATGGTAACACGTTAAACATGAAGGGGAGAGTGAATTGGACGCACCCGTTGCTTCTCCGCTTCCGACTGGAACCCTGAATGTAGATTTCTCGATTGACCCAGATTTAGTAGACCCGGTTGCTGCTGACCCTGCCCTGGCTGTGACGCTTGAGAACCAGTTAGCGAGCCCAATAGCGTTTGCCGGTGTTGCTGTTCGTTACTGTGCTGCTGACCAAAACCGTTCAGACCGGGTGGGTGACTATCTTGCGCTGCTTGTGACGACGCCTGCTGGGCCTGGGCCCCACTTAACGCGGGGAAGTCGTCTGGTGTAAAGTCGCGAGGTTGGCTCGCCACGGCCGTGCTCGTCGAGCCTTGCACGCCCACACCGCCCGCCTGGCTCGCGTAGCTCGCACCCCCCGCCCCTGTCGTCCCGGCGCCCGTACTGTTGCCCACCGCCGCCGACCCCGAGCCAAGCGCCGGAAAGTCGTTCGGATCCAGGCCGACCTCGCTCGCGGACGAGACCGACGGTGCCGTGCCGAGCGTCGACGGTGCGGGCTGGCTCTGCTGTGCGAGGTGCGGAGGCAGACTCGCGTTTGCGGGCTGCGTCCCGGTTGTCTGCTGTTGCTGAGTATGTGGTAAGCTCTGCTGTGTCGTGCTGCCGAAGGGGAATGTGCTCTGTGCGCGCTGCTGGATGAAGTTCGGCGAGGGTTGGGGGACCATGCTCTGCGGGGTTCGGTGGTTGGGGAGGTTTGGGTAGCCTTGCATAACGTTCCGTGGGGGAAGACCGTAGGATGGGTAGGGTGCACGGAACGGGCCACCGAGACCCGGAGTGGGCGCCAGGCTCGGGGGTCGCTGAGGTGGTTGGCCTGCAAAGGTCGTTAACAGGGCATGATGACTCTCGTTTTGCCAGAAACTGGGAGAGCGCTACCTGGTCGGTTCATAGCTTGTTTGCGCGTAAGCAAGAGCACACCAAGAAGATATTTCCAAGGAATGTTTTAAGATTTGTTCCGTACAAGTTCAACAGACCGTGGCACCAGCTCACCGAGTAATGTAAGGTTCAGTTGACGCTTCTTTGGTTCCTCCGCGACGTTTCTTGCCCCACAGCACGGCGCACTGTAAAGGATATTGTCGAGAAATGTCGCAACGGAGAAAGGTGATTGCAGCCAAGCGAGCGGGATAATGAGAAAAGTAAGTACTGTTGTGTCGATATCTGAGGGCAAGTCGGCATCTGCCGGAGCATTAATTATGTAATGTCCACCAATTATGATTATTTTTGTTGCCACAGAGCCAAGGTTGTGCCCGGGGTCTCGTCTGTACCCTTGTAACCTTGGCCGAGGTCACTCAGAGCGCTCACTGTCTGTTGTCCGTTCGCCGTCGTTGCCCACCATGGATCGCCTCGAGAATCTTGCCAACCAGCTGTCGCAGGTGACAGTGTACGACATCAAGAGCATGTACAACCAGGTGCGCATGGGCGGTCTAAGCAAGAGATATGAGGGGCGGCGCGCTGATGCGCCGCGATGTCCGGTGACATAGGCGAAGAATATGGTGTTGAATGTGAGCGAGATGGAGGCGAAGGTGCGGGAGGCGACAAATGATGAGCCATGGTGAGCGCTGCGGCTGGTAAAGGGGAGATGGTGGAATGAACGTGTTGTCCAGGGGCGCGAGTTCGACGTTGATGCAAGACATCGCACAAGGGTACGTTGACTGAATGAATATTGGGGAGAGTCTATATTAACGTATCAAACGTCCAGGACATTCAATTTGTTCGTACGATCACTGTAGACCCTGAAATGCTATCATGACATGCCGCTCTCACAGCCAAAACTTCAATGAAATCATGCCCGCCATCTACTCTAAATTCATGGAGAAGGAGGCGCGTCAATGGCGCGAGATCTACAAGGTATAGTCGTTCATTTTTTGTTGCTGTGAAAGACTTCGGGCTCACGATTATCAGGCTCTCCAATTACTCGAATATCTCATCAAAAACGGCAGCGAGCGGGTGGTCGACGATGCCCGATCGCACATCTCTACACTCAAAATGCTAAGAAGCTTCCACTATATTGACGACAAGGGCAAAGACCAGGGCATTAACGGTGAGTCCGCCAAGATCTGTATCAAAAGCCAGGTATCCATCATTATTCCCTAGTCCGCAACCGAGCGAAAGAGATAGTTGAACTCCTCTCTGATGTCGAAAAGATCAGAACAGAACGACGAAAGGCCAAGGCCAACCGAAGCAAGTACACCGGAACCGGCAACGATGCCATGAGCTTCACGTCCGGTGGGAGCCGGTACGGTGGCTTTGGCTCTGATAGCTTAGGAGGAGGAGGCAGTAGCTCGTACGGTGGGGGATACGATCGAGGTTCGTTCTACTGTTCATTGCTTGAATGCTCTGTTGACGCACGTGTCCCGCGTACCAGATTATAGTAGCAGCTATTCAGGTGGCGGTAGTACCAGCGGCGGGTTCCGGGATACAACCGACAGGCGCGGGTTCGAAGAGTATGATGCAGGTGATGACGAGGATAGTGCGCCCCGCCGCTCGAATTCCGTGACTCAGCGGACCAGCGCACCTCCCCGTCGCACGAACACGCAGCCTGCTCCAGCACCGCCGGCCAAGGAGAAGGAACCGGAGAAGGTGGTCAGTTTGTTGGACCTAGATGATGATTTCACTGCTGGTTCAAGTGCTGCTCCTGTCGCAGTGAGTCTTTTGCGCGTCATCAAGGGTACTGGACGCTCATGTTAACTGTGCATTGAAGCCGGCGCCTGCTGCTGCTGCTCCCCCGCCAGCCGCGGCTTCCAGCAACCTCTTCGATGACGACGACTTTGGCGACTTCTCCGCTGCTCCTGTGTCTCCAGCCGTCCAGACGAGCCCTGCAGCAGCTCCTATTGCGTCTGGCCTGGGTAGCCTTGCCACTCAGAAGCCTGCGATAACGCAAGTTGCTGCTCAGCCACCTAGTATGTTCGGCAACATGGCCCCAGTCTTGTCACCAACGCAGACAGGCAATAGGACATCGCTGTCGATGGCATCTCCTCCCCTTACAGCCGCTCGGAACAACTCATTCTTTGGTGGTCAACCTATGGCCCCGACCAGCCAGCCTATGACTCCTGCATCACCACCTCCTCGTTCCTTCGCATCCCCCATGTCCGCTACAGCTCGTAGCGGTGCTGCCACTCCCTCCTCCGCGACAAATTCCGGTTCTGGCGTTTTCGATGATATCTGGAGCATGTCGCTCGGCTCGAGTGGATCACGGTCGGGGACACCTGCAAACGCTCAACCGGTGAAGAAGTCGATAAAGGATCTGGAGAAGGAGAAGGCGGAGCGCGGCATTTGGGGTGCCGGCCACTCGAGCCAGGGCAGTATGAGCGGCATGGGCGGGTTCGGTGCGTTCGGCGGGTCTTCTACTGCGTCGAAGGCGGGCACAAACGCAAGTGCTCCGAGCGGGGGGGTTGATGATTTGTTGCTGTAGAGCAGGTGGTAAGATGCCGTTGCGTCCGATGGAGTTCCTTATCTCTGTATGGTGTGGATATTATTAGTGTAGAGTGGAAGCGTATGGAGGATCGAGTTGAACAGCGTGTTCCGTTCCAGGTACAGATTTGAGTGACCGGTGTGCTTCTGTTGCTCAGGGACAGGAAACTTGAATCATTGATGCGGCTCGACGGCCTCGCCGGCATGATGCCAGGCGCAGGTGCAACCTGTAACATCCTTTCAGCCACAATTGCAAAGTTGCATCAAAGGTCTGTCGTGCTATTACCTGCTCTTACTTCACAGCGGTCCACTGAACACCTTTCTCTCTTACTCGTTCTCTCGAGAAATACCTTGTGTTGCAAGTGCATGCGAGCATGCAATTCTCATGGACCACTCGGATTTCAATTGCACCCAGACCGATGTTATCGGTTACGATTCCGAAACAGAGGAGAGCGAGCCCGCTGATCATATGCCTTGGTGACCGAGCAAGCATGCGGGCCATATGTGATTTGATGGACTAACGGGATACTTAAATTCCTACGTGCCCGAGTCCGCAAGAGTAATCGTTCTCTGTCTTTCCGCCGTCTCTCCAGCCATGGTTCCGACACTTGCCTTCGCCTGCGCGGCGGTTCTGGCGAGCTTCTCGTCTGTAGACGCTCTTTGGCCTCTGCCCACTGGCTTGTCTGTCGGTTCTACGGCTCTTCGGTTGTCCCAGTCGTTTGACATCACTGTCGACGTGCAGGGCGCGCCGGACGATTTGAACGCAGCGGTGAATCGCACCAAGTCGCAGCTGTGGAATGATAAGCTCGAGAGGCTTGTGGTCGGCCGTGGCAGCGTAGATGCTGACGCGATCTCCAACGCCGCAGAGCTGACTTCCCTGACCATCTCGCTCGCGGATGGCGCCACTGTACGCAGCATCTCGGAGGAGGCAATCGATGCGCTCGAGTCGAGGGACGACTCTTACACCCTCAGCATTCCTGAGACGGGTTCAGGCGCTGTCCTGAAGGCCAACTCTACTCTCGGTCTTTTCAGAGGCTTGACTACTTTCAGTCAATTATTCTACTACTACAACGACAACGTCTACACTATTGAAGCGCCTATTGACATCACTGACAAGCCTGCCTACGTACGTCTTATGGAGCGCAGCTCTTGGACTCTACTCATGCCATACCACAGCCTTACCGAGGCCTCATGCTTGACACCTCGAGAAACTAGTGAGTACCATCGGAACGAGTTTCTTACCGTTCTGACAGTTTTCGCGTCAGCTTCCCCGTCGAGGATCTCGAGCGTACCCTCGATGCCATGAGCTGGGTCAAAGTCAGTATCGCCCCATCTGTCTCAGACTTCGCAGCTGATTTCCTATAGATTAACAACTTCCACTGGCACGTCGTGGACAGCCAAAGCTTCCCCCTCCAAATCCCCGGGTTCACCGACCTCGCAGAGAAAGGCGCCTACTCCTCCTCCATGGTGTACACCCCAGACGACGTCTCGCACCTCGTCTCCTACGCCGCCGAGCGCGGTATCGACGTCATCGTCGAGATGGACACCCCCGGCCACACCGCCATCGTCTCGGAGGCGCACCCCGAGTACGTCGCCTGCGCCGGGTCGGCGCCCTGGGCGTCCTCCGCCAACGAGCCGCCCGCGGGCCAGCTGCGCTTCACCGAGCCGGCTGTGGTCAACTTCACCGCGGACGTGTTTACGGCGCTTAGCAAGATGTTCCCGAGCAAGCTTCTTAGCACGGGTGGGGACGAGTTGAATATCAACTGCTATGATCAGGATGAGGTTACGCAGGGGACGTTGAACAAGACGGGCAAGACTCTGGAGCAGGCTTTGGACTCGTTCACGCAGGCCACGCATAGCGCTTTGGCTCAGGCTGGCAAGACGCCTATCGTGTGGGAAGGTCAGTTGCGTGGCTTTGTATGGTCATTCGTCTGGTATATAACACGACGTTGCAGAGATGGTCCTTGACCACAATGTCACCCTTTCCAACGAGACGGTCATCATGTAAGTCGACCGAGTTGTCAGGCGCAGTATACGCTTATCGTCCTGCAGGGTCTGGATCTCGTCGGACAACGTCGCGGCGGTCGCGAAGAAAGGCTTCAAGATCGTCCACTCTGCGTCTGACTACTTCTACCTCGTAAGCCGTTCACAGAGCTCTGTGTATAGTCAGATTCATCAACCCTGTCGTTCAGGACTGCGGTGGTGGAGGCTGGGTCGGCTCCAGCCCGTCTACGAACAGCTGGTGCGACCCTTTCAAGACCTGGCAAAAGGTGCGTCTTGGCCTTATCGATCAGTGACCGTTTCTGACAATCGTGTCCAGTCGTACACCTTCGACCCCACCGCTAACCTGACGGCCGAGGAGAGCCAGCTCATTCTCGGAGGCAAGTACCTCATCCTGCCTCTTCGATCATCGATCCTTGGACCCTAACCTGTATCTCCTGACTTGCAGGTCAGCACTTGCTCTGGACTGAACAGTCCGGCCCTGAGAACCTCGACCCCACGGTGTGGCCGCGCGCCGCCTCGTCCGCGGAGCTCTTCTGGTCTGGGCCGGCGCTCACCAACGTCTCGTCGGCCCTGCCCCGTTTACACGACGTCGCGTACCGCATGAGGCAGCGTGGCGTTAAGGCGATCTCGCTCCAGCCGCTGTGGTGCGCGTTGAGGCCGGGGGCTTGTGATGTGTCTGCTTGAGCGGCTGAGGGAACTGTGGTTTGTTTGGGATAGTTATTATACATTCGTTCTAGTGCAATAGTCATTCCTTGCGATGCCGAACTCGGAAGCAGTGAGTGAGATTATGAGTGAGTCTCATTGGATTTGATGTCAGTGCTTTGATTGTGAACTGGCGTTGCTGCGTGAGTGAGCGTTGCGGAAGAAGCCAGATGCGTAGGTGGCTATCAGGAAAGGACTGATTAATACTCATTCTCCTCATCAGGTGTATGAGCAGTACACGGCTTTCTCTGCATAGTCAATGTTTCTGATTATTTGAGAAACTTCTTCAGATCATACACATTCTACGTTCTAGCCGAAAGGATCCGACGACTGCAGGAGGCGATACCAGTCAAACTCTCCATACGTGATAGTACTAAAACGTTGTACGGCACGATCTCTGAACGTCCGATAATGTCCACGACACCACTCACCACCACCAAGTGTCGTTTCACATTTTCTCCGAATTGGCCAGCACGAGCGCTTCAGCAGCCCTCGACCGCGGCTTGACGGCGTACGGAAAGGGCTTCGCCATACTATCCCAACAGCTTAACTCAATGCACATACCAGAATATACCTGCGCACCTGATAGTCTCGCTCGAAAAGTCGACGACGGGGTCGATGGGGGCGCCAGTGGGGTCGACGGCTCTGGAGACAGTGAAGGCGGCAAGGGAGGTAGCGGCGAGGGTCCAGAAGGAGGCGTCGGCGAGGAGGTTGCCTGGATGGGGGGGTTAGTGTGAGGTGCGGGAAGCAGGCTAAGTGGGGAGGGATGGTTTACCTGGGCAACGGCTGGCGGGAGAGGGCGCTTAGATGAGGTGAACGGTTCAGGAATGGGGGGACGTACCGTCTCCCGAACCCGAACACGAAGTCGCGAGGATCACGTTCGGGGTTCTCCCCAAGGAACCGTTCTGGGTTGAAACGCATGGGGTCCTCGTACGTCTCCGCGTCATGCAAGAGTTTCCTGTAGATCAATCAGCAAGGAGCGTTGGAGATCAGATGAGACAAGGCAGCGCACCAGATATTCGCAATCACCATTGTGCCTTTCGGGATAAAGTACCCTGCGTAGATGTCATCTTGCGTGTTCACGTGCGCGAGGTCTGCGCACACGTTAGTTAGTACAGGTCCCGAAAATAGGGAGAGTGGGGGGTTACCGAGAGGGACGGCAGGGTGCCAGCGGAAAGCCTCCTTCACCAGGGCCTCGACGTACGGCAGGTACGGTCTGTCCGCCAGACTAGGCAACCTGTCCGCTCCGATTACGCGGTCGATTTCTTCCTGCGCCTTTTTCTGCACGTCGGGGAAGATGGTTATTGCGAGGAAATAGTTCTGGTAGGCTGCTACCGTCTGAGAGAGTATCCTGTCAAATCAAGCTTCAAGGGTAATTGTGAAGAGGGGGTGCGCGTACGGTATCGGCGCCGGCTGGTGAGGCAGAGTGAGAGGCCGGAAGGGTGGAGAGGGTGGAACGAATGCGTACCGGCGTACATGGACGCGGTGGCCCATTTGATATCTCGCTCTTGCAGTGGCGTCAAATCGGGGCCGGCGTCGTCCAGACAGCGCGACGCGAACGACGGCTTCGCCACCCCCTCAGACTTTCCGGGAGTGAATTTCATACCCCACCCTCGCTGCAAATCACTTACGATCTGTTGTCGGACCCATGCTAGCGGTATCTCGACCGTGTCGCGAGAACATTTGTTCATCCAGGCTGCGGTCTTTTTGAAGCCTGCACCGGGGAACCAGGAGGGTACGTACTTCACTGCGAAGAGTATTGTGAGTACAGAACGGCTCGTTAAAAGGGGAGAACGCGCATATGGGGAGGGTGTCGACTAGGAAGGTATTCGGGCTTGTGATTTGGGCGAAATGTGACATGGATTCTTCCGCGAGTTCGACGAGGGGGTCGTGGTCCTCTTTAGGCTCATAGCTGTACGTAACTCGTAAAATGACACCGCCAGCATCCCTGTCGAATTCATCAATTCCATAAATATCGAGGGCAGAGTGAATATACTGACTTGCGAATCGCGTCAAAGAGCGAGTCCGGCTTGTCCAGGATGCGCCGCAAGGTCTTGTGCGTCTCCTCCTCGACAATCGGGTGGAGCTTCTCCGTCGCGGCCTTCGTGCCCATGTACCAGCGGAACAGCCTCCGGCCCGCGCGATGCGACTCGCCAAACTGGTGCAGCGCGAGCGTCCAGTTCCACCCGACGAGCTCGCAGCCCATCGTAAAGTACGGCCGGTTGGAGTAGATCGCGCTTCGCGCTTCGAAGAGCGTGTTCACCGCTTTCGCAGAGTTGAGAAAGACGAAGTTTTGGCCGAGGAGGTTTACGTAGGTGATTTCGCCTGGAGGGAGGCTTGGTGAGGTTATATTGTTTTGAGCAGGGTGGGGACGTACCCCATTTGTCGGCCCATTCAGAGGGCGCCAGCCACTTGTGCTCTGTGGGCATGTCAAAGATGTTGCCGATGATGGGCCATCCCTTCGGACCTGGGGGGTACGGTGCAGGCGTGCGGGTAAGAAAGCGTTTCAATATGATACATCCTACGGCTGCCAGAAGAATATCGACAAGGGCGATGGTATAAGCCATAGCAGTAAAGAATATGAACAGGTGAAAGACGAAACGGACGGGTGATGAGACTGGCGGCACTTATATGTTTCGCGGGTAGAGTTCTGTCGCGTCATGCTGGCCTGGGTACCGCAAAGGGAATGGGAGACCCATGATTGCAGGCACGACCGGATAAGCTGCTTCTGTGGATGTCTTGCGCGTTGATTAGCTTTCGGACTTGCGAGCGACTCGACCGGGCTCCAGATGAAATTACGACGACGAGGAACCCATCATTATGTCAGCGGAAGCATTTGGCGCGTCTTCGAAGTTGTAAGCGAGCGAATGATGGCCGTGTACGCCCTAAGTTCGGAAAGACGGAACGCCAACGAGATGCGGTGTTGGCGAGATGGCTGCAACATATTGAGCCGTCGCGGGTGGCGTTCGACTCTGCACGACGAACCAAGTAAGTTGTATAGGCGCTATCAATATCCAGTTCGAAGCCATACACGTTGCATGGAGAATGTGTCATGAGACCTGCTAGGGGGTCCTTTGTGGGCGCTGATAATCATTCGGTTAGGGAAAACAGATGCCTACTATCACTTCTTCGGACATGCCTTTGTACTCGACGACACATACCTGACATGGTTAGCCACATATCGTATCCTGATTCCTGGAGGTAGAACATATTCATACAAGTCTTCGATGTGCCTCCCATTGCCCTGGATGGACGGGACTTTCTCTCGGGGAGACTATTTTCGGAGGGCAGGAAGCCTCTTGAAACTTGAGCAGGCGGGCTTTGTAATGATATCCACACCGCAGGACCCTATGTGACACGTCTCCGCGTATAAGTGGCTGAGATTGAACGACGTTGGCTAGTTGGATGAAAGGTCGGAGTCGGAGTGCCGGCAGTCTGCGCCCAGCAGTTGGCGCGATTGCGATTTAATGTCGGGGCATGAGGAGATGCTACCAGAGATCAGAAGACTAGCAAACGTGCCAATATGAGATTTATCGACGAGAGGCAGTACATACTGTCGCTATCTCCGATATCCGATGACACTGAGGCAAGCGACAGCCGCCAGAAGCTACGGCTGTCCGTAAATCTAAGATGTGTTAGAGTACTTCCAGACACTAGAAGAGACCTGCGAGGCGGCGCTGTGCCTATCGTCAGCGACGATGCAAACCGTAGAGACCTTGAAGGCCGCGTCCTAGCCGTAGAATTTTCTCGTCCGGCATATAACATAGCAAGATGAGTGCCGCTTTGCAGGTGAAGCAGTCGACTGAGGGGAAGGCGGCTGGGTATTTGAATATTGGAGGTTCACGGAGGAGTGACTAGATAATAAAAGAGTAAGACCTTAACTTGTGGGTAGCCGGCCACCGCTCACGTGGCACTTTTACGAGTCCTGAGTAGAACTGTGGTAGCGTTGTGATTAAGTAACACTATATATAATACTATACATATAATACTACAGTGATTCCGGTAAATAAAACCCTCCAGTTGAATATACTTCATGCATCGTGCCATAGAATCTGGCTCAACTGACCTGCGCCACCGACTACAAGTCCCATTCAACGTGTATTCCCACGGTAACAGAGGTGAATTCGACAGGTTTGAAGGGTGAGGGATGCTAAAGGGGTGATAAATTCTTGAAAATATTCCGGTATGCAGGTCCTATTCTCATATGCTTATATTCAAAATTTGAGGTGCAAAGGAATGAGCATCATGGAGACCGACAAGAATTAGTGATCGAGACCACTACAAAACGCGTTTCGTACTCCGCTTGTAGTCTCAATAGGGGCGGGGTTTCATTTGAGTGTATTGATAACTACAAAGACGTACATACTCCGATTACTCGGCATCTACTTTCCCACGGCGGGAACGTTCTAGGACTCGTAACCGGCACGCGTAGATCACATGACCGTTGGGCGCGTCGCCTCGAGGTTGCTCGTCCCATACGCCATAATATCTGCTTGTTGACTTCTCATCACGATACCGAGTAACATCAACACACGTGAGCAGAATGCACGTCTCTCTAAGCCTTGCGCGTGCATGCTTGTGACCGTAATGTGGCCTTGCCCACAGGTCCCACGAAGTGTGCACGCAAGAACGCTCAAGACTGAGGCATTTAGGCCGAGCATAGAAATGTGAAGTCTACTCATTGGCGGAAGTCAGGTGGACTTAGTACCTTTCCTGAGATGCCGTTAATATTGGATATTCTCGAGGTATGCACCTACGTACTGGGCCTCCTTTGTCGCGTGCACCATTGACACGACTCCGCACAGTAGGGATGGAGACGCTCAGTACCAGCGCAGTCATTCTTCGCATATCCTTCGACGTTCATGAAACGTGGTCTCTTCGTATTCTTCGTCTGGGCATTCTTTGCTGACGAGGAATGAGTCCAAGTTTCCCGTTAGCGGAATAATTAGCAGAGATATTGTTCCTCAGCTCCGTTTCCTTTCCTGAGCATTTCCTTTGGAAAGGCCCGGTTGCATATCATAGAACTAGGCAGTCGCTCTGGGAGAAAGCCAACCCAAATGCAAGTAAAAGCCAGCAGACTTGCGGAACACTCGCGGAGGCAGCATTAAAATCAAAATAAAGGCCTCCGGTAAATTCTTACGTAATTAAGTAGCCGAAATGAAATCCGGACGCAGATCCGGCGGACGCGCCTAGGAGACCTCCCCGACGTCGAATGCACCGTCGGCGGCATTCCACGATCCTCGGTCAGTGAGTAAATATGCATCTTATGCCACTGAGTATGAATTCATAATGATGACAGTATAGCAATCCTGTATACTTTCTACCACTCGCCACTCCGACGAAGGATCGCCTTGCTGCGCGAACCGCCACTACAAGTTGGGCCACAGTCGAAAGCTGGATGTTAAAGCGGTACAGAGAGCGATCAAGGTGGGTAGTAAGATACCTATGGGAGTATTCTTAATTATTGAGACACGGTGGATACGTTTGCGCAGCGGCGAATATGCCAACTTTCCTGTCCCGCCTCAGGGGCGGACGCCCGTCTTCGGCGCAAACCCACGACGCACCACTCCAATCCCCACCATTCGCATCCCCTTCCTCGTCCGCATCAGCACAGACATCCGCTACCTCACCTACCTCACCCAGAACCCCACCCTTCCATCTAGACAGCATCCCGAAGAGGAACCTTGTCGGCCGGCAGATCCGCCCGGACCTCGACTCCCTCCTAGACCGCTATGCAGCAGAAGCCGACATCCCGCAAGGCCTAAAACCGCGCAGACACTCTGTCGGGTCCCATGCGTCGAGCGGAGTTACGCGCAGCGCCCCACCGAGCGCGGGCCTAACTCCTCCAAATGAAGAACACGAGCAAGCCATGCCCGAGCCGCGCGAAGACAAGGTTCCTCCAAGACGCCCCAAGCTGGAGCGGCATGCGCTGTCACAGCTCTCCATTTTCGGTATCCGAAGCTCATTGAGTCGAAGCAGGGAGGGCACGCCTTCACCCGAGGAGGCGCGGTCCCGAGCTGTTGAACGGGGTCCTTCACGTACACAGAGCACCCAGGGCGATAAAGGTGACGAGAACGCGAGAAGAAATCGACGTTCCCTCGGTTCCTTGGACTTCTCACCACTGACTCCGGTGCGCTCGTCCTCGCTAGAAACGCGCCGAAGAACCAAGACCGATCCAGGAGGCTTCAAATTCAACACCATATCCTTCACTCCACGCACCACGCCCTCCCGCAGAACTACTGGGACCTCGCGCGCCAGCCGATCAAACTCGAACACCCCTCATTCAAGCTCCACCCCATCCTCCAAGTCACGGCGATCACTGCATCTCCGCCTGGGAAATACACCCATCTCGCACCTTACCCGCGCACAGCTGGCAGACTCACCAGGAACCTTCGGACACCCCACTCCACCGGACGACCCCGAGTCTGAATTCCCATTCACCTTCACGCCGCCGCCCATGCCGCCCCTCGATCATCCGGAGCTGGTCGCAGCCCTCGCGTCGCGATCGAATTTGAGTGATAGCCAACCCTCGCGTTCGCTGAGGACGTCCACACGGTCAGCGACGACGCCTAGCGAAGCGAGCACGTTATCCTCCCGCCCTCCGCGAGCCAATGGCTCCCTCTCGTCATTTCCATCCGCGTATTTTCGGAGCACCAGGTCGATCCGCCCGTACGCCAGTCTCCCAAAAGTCCAGCAGATATTCGGGCAGTCGCAAGGCCAGAGTGGTATAGAAGCCCCGCGTTACAGCAGAGGTAGGAGCATGTCGGAAGGCCCTCGACAGCGGACACGAAGTGTTGCGGTCGCCGTCGAGCTTGACGACGACAGGCCAGGCGAGGACGTGATAGTCGAGAAGGACGAGGATTCCCCGCAACTTGATCGAACTGATCCTGTCGCCGGGATTCCGGGCGGCGTCCCAGCTGACATCCGGACGCGTGGGAAACACGTGCCGGGTACGATACCAGCCTCATTGTCGGTTACCCCGCGTCCTTTATCTTTTCCTTCTGATATTCCTTCTTCATCCGCGCTGGGGTCGCCTTTTCTTTTGCAGGGTATGTTTTGATAAGATATGTGTGATATTAAAGCACTTATCTGGAATTTGTCCGGTTGCCAGGGTCTGACGTGGATCGCGACTTATCTGAAGGGGGCAACGGTCGTTTGGCACAGGCGGCGGACGACGATACGACGGCGAAGGACAGTGGAATGCAGGAGGACGTGAACGCTCCTGTCAGCAGTGGAATGGTGGCGCCTATCAGCTTGGATTCGCCTACAGAGGAAGGGTCCAATGCATCGGCGTCTCCCCCTAAGAAGCCGAATCTGCCCTCGTCGAAATCTGCACCAGGTTCTTCATCTCTGCTGAGCCCTCCTACCGTCTCTATCATTGCTCCCACACCGGTCGCATCTCCGACTGAATCTCCTCGACGCACTGTGAGCGATTCGGCCGCCTCGCATGGCCTGGGAACACCTCCCTCTTCGAAGAGCATCGGGAAGAGGAAGGCGGAGGACGTCGAGGTGATGTCTGCAGTGCCAAAACATGTGCACCACCCCTCGTTTGTCCTGCCTATGCCAGAGCGCTGTAAGTCTATTGTATTGTCGTCTGTTTTTCTATCAATGGGCGGGTGATTAATATGAATGGACTGTAAGCCGCCTCACGACACTCGTCGGAGGCTTCCCGCGCGCCCTCGGCTTTCCACACGCCCAAGCGAGCACGGCTGTCCTCCCCAAGCCACAGCCCGTCAGGGTCCCGCCAAGGCTCGATAAACCGAGTGCCGAAAGGCTCCTGGTCAAGCCAGACGAGTTCCAAGGTCCACGGCATGGCGCCCTCCCGCGCCCCTTCCACTCGCTCCAATTCCACCCCTGCACATATAACGAATGACGTAGACCACCGGCGCAGCCTCTCCCAGGCATCGATACCCGTACACGCTATAGTCATGCCCCATGTACCGTCCATATCCCGTTCTTCTACCTACCACATGCGCGACCCCCGCCGCCCGCCCAAGATTCAGCCGACACCCTGGTCATTGAGACTCCCGAGTGAGGAGGAAGACGGGTCCCCAATACATGCCTGGATTTTCTTTATAGGGTTTTTGTTGTTTCCGATATGGTGGGTCGCATCGTTTCTCCCGATACCTAGGACAAGGCAAATGGGTGGCACCGATACCGAAAAAGCCGTTACACTTGACGATCCGCAAATCGAACATGGTATGGAAGTATCTTGGCATCATCGCTGTGGTTTCTTGCTGAGCACGATTTATTTCTGTGTCAAGATGCTAGGATTTGGCGGCGGCGATGTCGCATCATGGCCTTCGTCTCACTATTCACGTACATCCCTTTCATCGTCCTCGTCGCCGTCTTCGTCTCTCGTCGACCCTAGGCTTCAAGGCTTACCTTATCTTTATGCGTTATTGGTTTCCCGCAGCGTCACGCCCTTGTTCTCTAGCATGTTGTCTGTCGCAATTGGACTTTCCGAACTGTTGTGTTCGTCTCACTGTCGCTCTTTTGACCGATTGCTGTCGCTACTCGGACTGCCGCTACTTGGACTAATATCGCATCCCATACCATTGTATCTATCATAGAGCACCGCATGTATTGCATCCCGTACTGTAGGTACACACGATTAATACCCTCTTCTGCTGTTCTTGAGAAAGTCCCCCAGGAATTACGCGACGCCCACCCATTGCCAGGTAGTAGGGTTGGGTTTTGATGGCCCTTGAATATATAGCCAATAGCAATTCGTCCAATCGACGCAGTCCTGGACCGCGATGCAAGCGCTCGCAAACGACCCTGAGCATCGGGCACAGAGAAGGAAGATGAGACCGCTGTCACATATTGCTCGCCGGCGCTGGATCCGTAGTGAGCAGTGCCGATTGTGAGCTTTCTTTCGACGGGGAAGGGAACATGTGGTTACAGTATTTGTATACTTCCGGGGTATCAAAATTACTGATGATGTGAGCGTATGGCAAAGAGTCCGCTCTACTGGAGAGTTGTGATATGCTACAACATTAACGAATAATAACAATAATATTAGCAAAATCTAGGCGTCCGCTCTAGCCCTGGTCTATCAGATGATGACCCGCAGGGTCATCGCGGACAAGCCGCAGCCCTTCCAAGCGCACCGTGCTCAATCAGATGGGAGTTATCCAGGCTCCGAAGAATATGCAGGACCCAATCGTGGCAGTTCGACTCCGTCCGGCCCTTGGGCACATTGTGCTCGTTGACCATCTGCGTCGCCGCCTCCGCGTACTCTGTCATCATCAGCTTGACATCATCGTTGACAGGCCCAAGGAGAGTGCGGTCCTCGTAGGTCGGGATGCTGCGCGGGCCCTTTATTGAGACGCCGAAGCGGATGTCGGTGGCGAACGTGCAGCAGTAGCCGCGGGCCAGAGCTGTCTTGTCGGTGATACACTGCTCGCAAAGGAAATAATGAGACAGAGTTGTGGCATTCGTTGAGAAATGGAAACTCACGTGGAATAGCGTCCCGTAGGCGTCGGGCTCCTGGGAGTTGACAATGAACAGAGCCCAGTGGCGCGGGCCGCCCATCTGAGGAAGGTACCAGAGGAGGTATAGGTAGTTCGTCATGTCGTCGTCTTCGTGTATATTTTCGTGAATGGCGTGTAGTGGGGAGATCTCCTATTAAGGGAGAGCTTGAGCTTTGTTGAGGAGAAAGTGGAGGTTTAAATCCACTGAAGAGGCATTGCGGAAGACCCTGCGAGCTCTATGACGATGGGGCACAAAGAGCTAGGTGGCACAATATCGGTACCAGCGGCTCCCTTTCAACGCCCATACTACCAGAGTATGACCCGTTAGAAGCCATTTAGTGTTCGAAAGCAAGGGCTTTTGAAGGGCGGTAAAGGCGAGCCTTGGAGCTCTGAACATCACAGGCCAATCGTTCTTTATGCGGAATAAGAAGTGTGATCGACGCACCTCAGAATCGTCATTGCGGTGGAGAAGTGCGTGAACTCTGTAGAGGCCATGTGTTTCTACATCATCAATGTCGCCTCAGTAACGAGCCGGAATAGATCCGCGGTCGCACGAGGCCGGATAGAACACTGCTACGGTGTATCTGCAGAAGTTAAATACCTCCGGAGTGGAGTACATGTCTTATCGGTGTGAGATTCCGTTTATGTTGCCCGCACAGCTCGGAACCTAGTGCTGAGATCTGCTGCAGCTTGGGCAGTGCTAGTTGCCGCAAAAGTTATGACGACGCGAAGAAGAAGCCAGAGACTCTTTTGATGACCGAGGAAGTATGTTTCGACGCACGTCATTTCATAACATCTAGAGCGTCGATCGAGGCCATGCAGGGTCAGCTCCGCTAGTGAGCTTGAGATTGTTACCAGATGTATAGGACGCAAGTCAAGGCACTTGCATGCGGTTGGCTAGGATATTTGCATGACCAGAGGAGAAGAACAGTGCTTGCTAGTCTTTTGACGATAGAGGACATATCCAATGAGACGCTCAATACGGCGTAAACAGACAGCAGCGATGGTTCCAGGTAAATACCCTGCAAGTTCAAGGGAGTAGCAATCTTTCCTTTCGGTTGATACCAAGATCGAAAAGACGGTGGCATCCCATACAATCAAAGTCGGACCCGGTAGTGTTGAGTAGCGGAAACTTGAGTTTCTATCGGTATGCCGGCGGTAGCGTGAGTCCTCGTTCACCATACGCGGAGTACGATATACATACTGCAATACACAGGCTCCTCCACATGCTGAATATAGCACCGCGCAACCCAGTCGATCTCTAAGCATACCGACCTACGGGCACGTTGTGGCGTCCTGCTGCGCTGGGCCGTCCTTCCGGAACTGACTGAGAAAATACGCAGTCCGAGCACATATAGCCATCATGATCCACTAGCAGATGTCCTTGACATGCAGGTGAGGTGATTAAGACCCTTATGCTGGGAGATTTCCAGGACAAACTTGGGGAAGGCGCCTAAACCGTGTTATCGTGCGCATATCACTGCTGAGCCACTGCAGTCAACAGTATAGACAAGGCGCCCAGGTAGTTAGCTCAGGAGTCCTCTTGCAAAACCAGACTCTGCGGCGAACCGGGTGAAGCGAGGGCAAGCGAAAGAAAGCGAACATACTCTGTCCGGACTTAGCCGATAAGAGTTCGCACATGCCCTTTGGTGGCGCATCAAGCTCTCCCTTTCTTTCTCTTCGACCACCATGGTCGGTCCTGCTGCCTTTCCCATGACTGGCTCAATTGACCATCTCATTCATTGTCAGGAACGATGCCCGATAGCAGTGAGCCTACTATGGCTACACGAAAGCCACGAGGCTTGAAGGATCAGAGCAATGCCGACATAATTAGACACGCCGACGCCGAAATTCCTGCAGACCATATGCGCATCTGGCACAAGATAAGCTTGTCGGTATTTATAGTCAAGTTTATAATGTAGGCGGAAGAACCTGCTTCGATTCCCTGGCTCGTCTTTGGCTCTCGTCTAAGGCAGTCGACATGGTTGCATTAGCCTCCTTGCTTGCGTTGGCCGTCACGCTCTTCCCTGCAGGCGTGCAATGTCTCTGGCCGCAGCCGAGTTCCATTGCTTCAGGGGCAACAGCGCTGAAGCTGTCTCCAGGGTTCTACATTCAACCGGATGTCTCCCCTCCCCCGGCTGACCTTCTAGCTGCCGTCGCGCAAACGGAGCTGTACCTCCGTACCGATAACATGCAGCGTCTCGTTCTCGGTCGTGGCGCGTATGATATCTCTTCGGTACAATCGGCCAAGACCCTGTCGTCTCTGGTCTTGTCTTTGGAGTCGGGAGCTACTGTCGAGAGCATCTCTACCGAGGCAGTCAAAGCACTCGGCAGTCGGAGCGAGGGTTACACGCTCACCGTACCCGCTAATGGATCTGCTGCTACCTTGAAGGCAAACTCTACCTTGGGACTGTACCGTGGATTAACGACGTTCAGCCAAATGTGGTACGAATACGATGGGCAGATATACACCATATCCGCGCCATATGATATCGCGGATTCTCCTGCTTATGTGCGTAGCTGATTTGCTGCATTGACACGGTCGATCTGACCATATGACCAGCCTTACCGTGGGTTCATGCTTGATACAGCACGGAATTAGTAGGTACAATCTGCTTCTACATGATCGCTTTGGATTGAGACTCGCATAGCTTCCCGGTAACAGATATCTATCGTACCTTGGATGCAATGAGTTGGGTCAAGATCAACACGTTCCACTGGCATATCACGGACAGCCAGAGTTGGCCGCTCATCGTATCGCAATATCCGGAGTTGGCTCAGTACGGGGCATACTCTTCTGCCGACGTCTATACGCCTACGGACATCCAGAATATTGTATCCTATGCTGCTGCAGTATGTATGCGTGCATATTTGATTGAGTCTTGTTCTCAAATCATCTTCATCAGCGCGGCATTGACGTCTTACTGGTGAGTACCCACCAACTGCGGACGCGACGTGTACTTACTAGAACTCTCTTTCTCCCAGGAAATCGACACTCCAGGTCATACCGCCTCTATCGCGGACGCTCACCCAGAATACGTCGCCTGCAACCAGGCCACTCCGTGGTCCACGTTCGCAAATGAGCCGCCTGCGGGTCAGCTGCGCTTCACGGACCCGGCCGTCAGGAACTTCACCGCGTCTCTCCTGTCCTCCGTAGCCAAGACCCTTCCGAGCTCCATGTTTAGCACTGGGGGCGACGAACTGAACATCAACTGCTATACGTACGATAATCAGACCCAGGCAGAGCTGAACAGCACGGGCTTGACGCTCGAGGAGTCGTTGAGCGTTTTCACGCAGACGACGCATGGCGCGTTGATTGCTGAAGGAAAGACGCCCGTTGTCTGGGAAGGTGGGACGCGATCTCGGGTGTGGGTAGGCGTTTACTCAAGCTTCGCTCATTCTTAGAAATGGTTCTCGATCATAACGTGACACTAGCGAACGACACCATCGTCATGTACGTAGTAACATAATTCAAACGGTCTCCTTTCATCTCTAATCCATCTGTGCGCAGGGTGTGGATCTCCTCCGCTGATGCTGCGTCGGTTGCGGACAAAGGATTCCGGCTGGTGCAAGCTCCTTCTGACTACTTCTATCTCGTACGTCGCCCTCCTGCTCGAGATTGTACTTGGCTAACTGTGCAAGCAGGACTGCGGTGGCGGCGGATGGGTCGGAGATTATCCAGCGGGGTATGTAAGAGATCTCCAGAAGCACATGGGCTGCCGCTGACTAGGCAATGAAATATAGCGACAGCTGGTGTGACCCATTCAAGACATGGCAAAGGGTAGGTTTCTATCGGAGTCATGTCTGAATAATCAACTAACCAGTTGCAAAGGCGTATACCTATGATCCCCTTGCCAATCTCACTGCAACACAGATTCCCCTCGTATTGGGCGGTAAGTCATCCGCTTCGTCCATAGCTGAACGTGATTCTTATATGCTTGTAGGCGAGCAATTGCTCTGGACCGAGCAGTCCTCCCCGACCAATCTCGATCCTATCGTTTGGCCCCGCGCAGCTGCCTCCGCAGAAGTGTTCTGGACTGCGACCAGTCCCGGGGGTGGCGCGCTGAACGTTACCGAGGCGCTTCCGAGATTGCACGACATCAGATTCAGGATGGTGCAGCGGGGCGTAAACGCCATCGTGCTTCAGCCCCTCTGGTGTGCGCTGAGGCCAGATGCTTGCGATCTGAACGCTTAGTCTTGGGTTGCTCCAAGGGACACTTATTGGACTATATTCGAACATTGCATGTAAGGCGGGAGTCTCTGTCGATATGCACTTGGAGGGACTGTAAGAAGCCTGAGCATAGGACACTGGATTGTTTCCGAAGATTCTGCTGGGGTTTCGAAGCAGCTTCGGAGCGCAATCCATGAGAATACAATACTCTCACCAAGACGTAGCTGTCTGACGCGACCTAACTGCGTTCAAGCACACGAATCTCGAATTCAGTTCGTCCAAGTACTGGCAGTCTCTGGGTCAGTGTCTCGTCCATGTCCACAGGACACAGTATTAGTATTCCATGCGATATCTATCATGTCCTGTAGTCCACCAGCTTTCCCTTAACATGCTACTGTAGGCATTATCTTCGCCACAATAGCAAGCATGTTACACTTCACATTGACGAGAAAATCGCAGCATCACTTCTTCCTTACAGGCTTCGACCGACCCGCGATCCCCCGAGAGCATTCCTTACACTTCTTTGAACGACAAAGGCATGTTTCTTTGACCTTCATCTTGACAGGCAGCGGCCACCTAAATCGGTATTTATCCGGGTGTTGATACATGAACTCCTCCATATCTGCATCAGGTTCGATGTCGTGCCTATGGAATTGTCAGCCGCCATGCGCGAGCGGTAGCCATGAGACTCACTCCGCCATATGAGCCTCAATCTTGTGGCGACGGGACGGCAAAACCTCCCGACAGACAGTGCAGTGCCAGCCTGATGTGAGGCGGCCGAGTTTCACCGTCATCCATGGATAGGCAAGGTTTTCAAAAGCGGCCTCATGTTTATATTCCAGGCGTATAGCATGTCTTGTGTCACGCTCAGAGAGACGTTTGAAGCCGTCGAAGTGGTCTCGGTGTCTGTGAATCCCGTTGAGTCGATGGTCGATCTTCACAGACAAAATATGTCAGCATCGCCGCCGCGGTGACCAAAATAATGAGAAATTACCGCGGTATTCCACGCCATTGCTTGATGAGGCCGACATCCGCCTACCACACAGCGGCGGGCCAAGCACGTGAACCTAGCGTTCAGCTCGTCCATCCGGTCCTTGGTTGTGGCGTCTGGGGAGAGTCCGCATGCCGCGACCAAGGACCTCGCCAGCCCAGAAGCGCGTGTATCATACACCAGTCTGCCGCCGTCGCAGCTCCAGGGCTTGCATTGTAGAGCCAGCAAGCGTATGTCTGTCTCTTCGGCCGGACCGTCCGCGTGTTCTCCGGTGCAGCTACTGCTTGAGCGGCTAAATTTCGTGAGGCAAGAATGGACCAACACCCGAGGATAGTGTACCAGTTCTTCGCAAGACTGGCAGCGAAAAATCGTAGTGGCGAGCTGGAGGCGGCGAGGCTCCTTCCAGGCATTGTCGCGATCAGGGTAGTCGTCCGGCAACGAAGGTAATAGCTGGCAAAGCTCGAGCTTAGCATCAGCTCTCCACTCGTCCACCAGGCGCGGCAGCTGGGAAACTGCATCGGAAAGTTCTCGCATCGCAGATGCAACATCGCCGCCCATTGTAGTGAAGCGTTCAAACTCCTCCGTCAAGCATATATCCGCTGTCGACGGAAAAGCTTCAGTAGGAGACATGTCTCTCAACCACTCCTGGTAGGCATCCACGACCATGCTATCTCGGCGCAGAATGTCCTTGACGCGTTCCTCCTCCAGCCTTTCGGCCTTCTTCTCGTGTAGAAACTTCACCAACGATGGCTTGATATTGCTCCAGACTATGATAGGGCGGGATTCAGCGAGTGTCATTAGGCTCGTTATCAAGTCCTGTACTCACCACGTTCTGTGAGTACCTTGGGTTGGTAGACCGCCGGGTGAGCAGCGAAATCATCTCCATTCCAGATCAGCAATGCATTCAACTGGTCGCCCATTCCGGCCTCGTACAGCTTCGTCTCGATTCTGATTTGGAATACGAGTATGAGACAGATAGATCACGATGACAATATATACACTCACGCTTTACGGCGTGATTCGCGGATGCTCTGTAAGTCAGCGGAGCGCCTCTCTTTTTCTCTCTCCTGCCACTGATAGCACGAATCGGCATGCTTGAGTACATGTGTCAACTCAGATCCTGCCAGGACGCCTGCAGCTCCTACCTCCTTAGTAGAAGATAGGCTCTTTTCTTGCGCTTCCAGATAAGATGCAGCTTCATCTCTTGATGAGAAAGATAGTATATTCCTTATGAAGTCGTCGGCTTCGGGCTTCGGAAATATATATATGCCTACGTCACGACATATAAGTGGTAAAATGAGAGAAGAACAGACTATATGCGCACCTTTGGATATGATTACGTGGTAAGGAAGCCACGCGAAGAGGTTGTATACGGATATTCCCAGAGCTGCGAGTGGCTGGAAAACGGAGGCATTCATATTATAAAATCTTCATCCTGATGTTTTAGAAAACGTCGTGGACAGAGTTAATCACGTACTGTTCAACTAAGCACTTATGGCAGCATCTCACGCGACAATTCCAAATAATAGTCTGACAATTCAGAGTTCGGCAATACTGCAAGCGATGCCGAGAGTCAGCGATGCCGAACCACAGATGTCAGACAGAGTACGAACATGGCAGCATGGATACGACACCAGCACTGCCCACTGCGGTTCGGTCAAGTCCTCGGGGCACGCTGGTAAACCCTGGACGTTGCTGAGCACTTGGAGCCACAGTGACCTCGATGAACGTCGCATAAGGGTGAGCCTGAGATTTTTTGATGTCCACGACAAGCGTAGTAAGTCGAGAGGAAGTAAGGAGCCGAATATCTGCATATATGCGCTTTCTCAGGTCGACAGCCCACTCGAGGATGGTGCATACACTGACCTCAAACAAAACATCCAGAGGCATCTCTATCAAGCCACTAAGCTGCCCCGATATCTTGCCTTTCCTCCTGACAATCTTTGGGTCTTCTCTCCCATTGGATGCTTTCTCCGGAGCCTTCTTGCGTACACGCTTCGCGGGCGGTGCTTGCGCTACCGTCACATTCTCTTTCTCCACACGATCGTCTATGTCGCCTGCCTGAACTCGAGAAGAATTACGTGTTGTGACCATGGTAGATGGCGGTGGGAGGCAGAGTCATGAAATTCCTGAGACGGCTTTATATAAGTAACTATCAGTGGCGGCATTCCCCATAACTCACTGCGCGTCAGAGTCACATGACGAGCACGCACCATCAAGCCACAACGGAAAAGAAGCAGAGACTTTGTCCCGGCGGCCGGCTAATGTAACAAGTCGCCCTGCTACATGTTTCGACTCACTTCCACGCACAGCAGCATACCTAGGATCCGCATGATAAACGGCATGCGCCTAAGGATAATAAGAAACCTGGGAATTGAGTAGTGCACCCATAATTCATTCAATGCACGTAGACCAGCAGCGCGCGCCCTGTTCATCTCCTTGTCTTTTCCGCTCAACGCACTCTCGACGTGCCCTTCATTACGTGTGCGCACTGCGAGCCGAGTCTCGACCAGTGCGGAGGCCTTCTTGTCCGCAGGGCTATGTGCCTCTTTGCTCGAAAGCAAGGCGATCTACGACTGGATAGTAAGAAAGCGGGTATTTGAGCTTATTGAATGGTGGAAGGCGCCTCACCTGTGGCGCGTCTGACCCACGTGATACGTTCTACTTAACAAGGATTCGAGTATCCGTATCCCTTCTTTCCCAATTTGAATGCCATGTACGTACGTAGTACGTCTTCCCGTCATGCACGGAATACTGCGTGGATTGGCAATTTATATATAAATGACGCCGACCTGGAGGACTTGCAGCGAATTCCCTCGTCTTCCGGTATCTATTGCTGAAGCCGTGCTTCCGACTCGTGGTGGGAGCTTGAAACATTATCGATCTTCGCCTGTACTTTACCACTGAAATCCTTTTTGGCGCTATGCGAGACAACGTCGAAAGCACTCGTGCGCGTACTCCGAGCCTTAGCGCTATCCCGCCGGATACTCTCCATTTCCTGAGGCGAGGTGCCCCTCCTCGAAAGGACTCGCGCAACAAGAGGCATCGGTCAAGGGAAGCAAGTCTTTCCCGGCCGCTCTCCCCATTGCGCAACAAACCGGTCACCAGCAGTGAACGAGAGGAGCCTTGCGGATCGTGAGTGGTTATCGGGCCAAGTGTCGATGCTCTGTCTGACTGACTTCCAGACGGCGCCAATACACCCTGTCGGATGGAGATGAGTGCCGGTCTGACGTCCCTGACCATATCTGTACGGAGAGCTGGAGGAAGAGCTGCCATTACTGTGTTCAGACGAAACTCCTCAACGATCTCCATGAGGAGATCGCCCGCGTCTCGTCGAAAGCCATGGAAGCCGAGCGGATGCACGATGGCAAATCCATAGGAGGCCTCCTGGCTCGCCTTGATGAGCTGAGCGGACGGCTCGAGCGCATATTCGAGCGGGATAGTTCTTCCGAGCATAGTCTCGAGTTAGAGAAACCGCCGGTATTGCCGCCCTTGGATCTGCCTCCCACGGACGAGGGATTATGGGTATTTTGATGCATAATCTTGCATCTGTAATTGCTTCGGTATATCCTTTGCGGCGACTTCATGTTATCCTGATTTTACCATGCGTTATCCCAATTATGCTCGTATGTCGACGCTCCTCACCTTGTATGTACCAGTATGCTATCCACGTTTACGACATCGATGTATTAGCTTATTATCATTCCCAGTAGATAGACGAGCTCACGCGCATACACGAGGCGTGATTTCACACCTGAATCAGTTGGTGCGAATCCTACAGACATTAATATTGCACATCATGTAATAGATGGTTTCCACCTAGACGAGCGTCTACCTTGCATCCGCGATGGCTAGGGCTATAGCTGCACAGCAAAGCAATCCTTGCGGCACATGTCAGTAAGTTTGGATGCAGACAATAAGCGCTACAATGACGAATGTGATTACCTGCAGTAGTCGATGCACTGGATCAGTATCCGCGGATCTCCCGACTTCTAAGGCCTGAACAACACGGCCGTACGAGATATTCAGTAAACCCTGGGCGGCATTTCCGGTCCATAGAGCAAAGCTAGAGCACGCCACCAAGGGATAGAGCATCTCGAGGGTGTCGGCCGCGGATCATCCAAGAGGACATTGATGCAAGCCTTCATGCCTCCAAATGTAAACAGGCCTTCAGCGCAAATGTCGCCAGTGAATGAGCTTAGATTGAACGCGGATAGCATGTCCATAGGATCCTGTTGAAGTGATGAGACATCCACTATACAAGAGTCTCAAAAGGGCTTTCGCAATCCACTTGTACGAGGCGCCACGGAGGCGGGAGTACATTGCTGTAATGAACTTGGCGACGGCACCAGGTTCGTCCGACGTTGGTTCAGCAGCGTAACAGTAGAGTTCCCTAGCAAGGCGACTTATTGATTCAAGATTCCATAGACGACTCTCCACGAGTGCTGTTGCCGCGGACATGCGGGTACTTTAACCCAGAGAGGAAGGCGGGGTACCAAGACGCTGTGAACGAGGCCGACCGAGGGGGTGTATCCGATATTAGGGAGCCGTCATTTAATGCTGGAGAGCGGCACATATCTACAGCAGGTATGAAGGGACTAGTTGCATTAGCTCTGAGGGGCGAGGGAGTTTAGGTGACGGCGTTCTGGTCAGCGGCGGATACCTGATCAGACTGCTGTCCTGTCACCCTTCTTGCTTGCCGATTGTAGGCTCTGCATGAGCCACTATAGTATGCTGCAAGTAGAATTTCGGAATCAGGAGGCAAACGCTTGGATGGCGACGTGAGCTCACATTCATCAATCTTGTCCAACGTCCATTACCGAGAAGGATCCCCCACGAGAGTCGCCTCGGAGTTACTTCGTAGAGCATATATAATGACCACAGACTAGTAATGGTTCCCATGTTCTGGTATCCCTATGCGCTTCATCCAGCGGAGCGAGGTCGACGCCGAGCCGGCAAGGAAAATAACATGCGGAACGAGGACGTCAGCAGACATGGCATGTAAGATTGACTGCCGATAGTACCTACGGCCTTACATAGACTATACACCGGAGCAGACGAGACCAATGCGAGGCTCGTTGACCTATCACGGATATCGAACACTCCGGTATATCGTTACGTGCTCGCCGGGGACAATAGGAGCGTGACCTTGGCATACAAGCTTCATGCGTACCATGAAAGACATCCTGCCACAAAGGCTAGCTACCTAACCAGCCTTTCAATGACCAAGACAGCCTAAGAAGGGCACTCTAGGCTGAATTGCGGGAAGACAGCGGGACCCTTCCCGGTGTGGCTTATTTGGCCGGAGTGGCGGTGGCATACTGGTGGCGAAGCGTCTTTCTTCTTCTCCGCACTTCTTCTCCGCACTATCAGACTTGCAAAAGCACCTGGCCATGCGAATTTAGTGGCTATCTTGCTTATTGCATTGGACGGCAGGCACGATGGATGGCATACTGACTCTGGCTCCCGTATTGGACTTCGGATGCAGAGCTCGAGGATGTTCTAACCCTTAACAGTTCTCCATTGCCTTCGCGGTCATCACGGCTTCGCCGATTAGCTGACGGTCGAGCAGCCATTCGAAGGGGTATACGCCAAGCTCAGCTGGTTCATACCCACGCTAAATGAGGAAAGCTTACGCTCGGAAGTCGGACCCATCTCGGACCCGACATGCCATGGTCTTAGTACGGCATGAGGGTCCATAACAGCTAAAAAAGCAGGGCAACGTTCAACCACGCATCCGAGAGCCGTGGTCCCTAGGCGTACACGATGCCATACTCACTGACTATTCTCGACGTCGTATTAGGCCTTCTAGGATTGTTCTTACTTCTACAGCTCAGGATCCGGGACTCGACGCCATATCCACCAGGTCCTAAAGGATTCCCGATTATTGGAAATGCCCTCGACATGCCCTCGGAGCGCATATGGCAGACCATCGCACATTGGGGTGAGATATACGGTATCGTCCTGCCTTTGCGCATGGTTTCGCATAACTGATGTCACATGTGAAGGCGATATTGTCTATCTCCATGTACTGGCGAATCGCTTCATATTCTTAAACTCACCTCAGGTTGCTTATGAGCTGCTGGACAAAAAGAGCCTTATTTACTCGGACCGGCCAGTTCTCCCTATGGCTTCGGAACTCGTGGGCTGGGCGAAGACGCTTGCGTTGATTCAATTTGGAGACGAGTTTAAGGCCAGGCGGAAGCTGATACACTCCTTTATGGGTACCCACTCTAGCGCGGATCAGCTGGCTCCCATAGAGGAGCATGAAGTGAAAACCTTTCTGAAAAGCGTTCTTAACGACCCGCCCCAGTTTGTGGAAGCCATTCGAAGGTCGGTGAAGTCACTAATGTTCCTTTGCTCAGTACAAACATTGTGGCAATCTCTCTAGGACCGCTGGTGGTATTATTCTTCGAGCTACCTATGGCTATGAACCGCAGGAGCGCGGCGATCTTCTAGTCCAACAGATTGATCAGGTCATGGAACAGTTCTCCGTCATGTCGGTTCCAGGGGCCTTCTTGGTCGATATCGTCCCCGCTCGTAAGTACCAAAGTTTGGATGCAACTCTTGGTTCATCAACATTTGATCTGCAGTAAAGTATATCCCTTCTTGGTTCCCCGGTGCAAAATTCAAAAGAATTGCTTCCGAATGGGCCCAGTGCCTTGAAGACGCTGTCATCGCTCCATTAAGTTACGTTAAAGAACAGATGGTAGGTGTCTGCGAGATCGGATAGCTTGGCGTGAATGCTGAGTGCCGGTCTCTGTAGGCCAGAGGTGACGCTTCGTCATCATTTGTGCGTAATTGTCTCGAAGACCAAGATCTAACTGCGGAACAAGACTATACGATCAAATGGGCAGCCGCCGCAATGTACGGAGGTACGCCTGCAATACACAATTCCCCCGATTTTATCTCTGACTGCTTTATCCGTAGGAGGTGCTGACACCGTCAGTCGGATTCCGACGATGACAGTGCCCGTCCATTGATCTTTGTCTTTCCTACGCAGACCGTTTCCTCTATCGAGACATTTTTGTTGTTAATGATGCTGTACCCGGAGGCGCAAAAGAAAGCACAAGCTGAAATTGATGCAATCATTGGTAATGGCCGTCTACCCTGCTCAGCAGATATGGGACAACTCCCCTATGTCGAGGCCTTGGTGAAGGAAGTTCTTCGCTGGCATCCGGTTGCACCTCTCGGTAAGCTATCTCTCATCTTCCTAAATGCCTACTTGAATTACCGGTTCAGGTATTCCGCATTGTGTAAAGGAAGACAACGTCTACAAGGGATATTTCATTCCCAAAGGCACTGCAGTTATCGCGAATATCTGGTGTGTATTCTACGCGAGGATCCAGACAAATAGTCGCTCAACCGGACTATACCAGGGGATTCCTGCATGATGCCAAGTTATACACAGACCCCATGGTGTTCAAGCCGGAGAGATTTCTGGGAAGCCATCCGGAACAGGACCCTCGGGAGTACTGTTTCGGGTTCGGAAGAAGGTAGGTGCCTCCCTCTGGTATAAGCTTTGGTGCAATGACACCTATCCCACATAATTCATGGTAGGCTATGTCCCGGTAGGTTGTTTCCAGCTACTTCATCTAATCCTCCGTCGTTGAGCGCCCTGCTAGGGCGTCACTTGGCATGGTCCTCTGTCTGGCTGTCCTGTGCAATGTCACTGGCTGTTTTCGCTATTCGAAAGCCCACAGACTCTTCAGGCAATGCAATCGAACCCACTGTAGATTTCACGAACAATACGATCAGGTACGTCGGATGCGAATGTCATGTTTTCTCAGTACTGGTCGCTCATCGGCATTGATCTTCCTAAGCCATCCTGTTCCCTTCCAATGCTCCATAACGCCTAGATCAGACGCTGCTCGTTTATTAATCCTGGCTCAAGATGAAATTAAGTAGTACAATGCGGTACTGGTCATAAACAGCTATTGCGCAAAGTTGTATGTTAGGTCCGTAATAAAGCATTGCCCTCTGGACAATAAATAAATTCCAAAAATGAATGAAGACAAAGCAGGGAGTACGGAACTTATTGTACAGTAGTAAGTACATATATATTATGCCATATTTAAGACGGCTTCAGGGTGCTCCTCGTGATATACTGGCGACGGAGGCCTCACTGTGACAGTGAAACCGTCCGATCCCGGCTTGGGACTGGGCTCACCGACATATGTATCCTCGCTGTTTCTAGAAGGCGACATGCGGTTTTGGCTGCATATAGACAAGTCAAGGGGAGAAGAACACGTCCAACGAGAGGGAACGAACCGAGCCTTCCGACGAGTGTATACTATCTCCTGTTTCGCTTTCGCGATCCTCGGACGCATGTACCGCATTGCGAGCATGGTGACAATAGTGGTAACAACTATCACGAGCGCACTGATAAGTTTTGAGTGTGAGCTCGTCGACCCTGTTGTTCTAAAGTCAATGTAGTGGGGATTATGGCAATAGGAGCAACTTCACCATTTTGGCTCTGTTCTAAGATTGTACCCATGTAGACTGTAATGAATTGTTTCGGCAGCGAGAGGATGGCAGCGGCAGTGAAAACAAGGAATCCGATGCCGCATGTGGAGAATAGAGCTGTCGTGACTTTGGAGAACGATTCAGACAATCTTCATTGATCTTACGGAGCTCATAAATAATATGGCACTTACGATGTCCAGGTATGACGCTATACCTCGCTATCACAACGAATACAAAGCCACCGTCCCGAATAGCCTTGGCCAGTGCGGCATATGCAATCTTGCTCTTCTCAATTTTCTTTGCTCGTGCTCTGCAGCAGAACCTAAATGTGCTGTGTCACATGTGAGTCCTCGAGGGTCTAATATGTCTCCCATATGTATCAGACATACAAATAGTTTCCCCATTCTCCTACGAGTGTCCCTGCCGCAACGATGGCGAAGCCGGGGCCGAGGCCCCAGACGAGGCCGCAAAGGACAGCTAGGATTTCATGGCCGAAAAGCTATCCCTACCGTGAATAAAAATTCCCTTACTTTGAAAGGTGCAGGGCACGTACCGGTGGGAATGAAATTACAAAGAATATTGCGATGGGGATTAGGAAGCCCGCTGGTAGGCTTTTAACAACGAATGAGACTCCTTTCCGCCGGCCAACGAGAGACAAGCGCTCACTCGTGCATCCATCTTGCAAGTGGTTGTAGCCAGTTGACAATTTGGGTGTGGAAAATAGTGGACAGGATTACGATCACCACTAACACCACTACTAGGACAAGGAGCCCTATCCGCACAGTCCACCTTAGCACGAGCCACCCGCAGTGTCATAACCACATACAGATATGTTTGCCTTCCTTCCAGTAGCTGAGGTCTTTGTATTTCTTCCAATTGATGAGATTATTCGTTTCGAGCGCTTCACGTTCGCTGGGCGTTGGACTCGGTGTGCGGTTACGGTCAATAGGATCGGGTTGCCTTCCTTGCATTGCATTTGGATAGGCAGGCAAAGGGTAGGCATCGAGATCCGAACCATCATGTACAGGAGTGTACCCAGTAGGCATTATATAAGAGCGTCGGGGAGTGAGATTAAATTCCTCGTTATCCTTTATAGCGCGAAAGGGACAGAGAGGCGTATACAGGAGAGTCCCTGAGCTGTACTAATACAAAGTTTGGGGCGGTACCACGTAGCAGACCTCGAGGCCAATGACGGACGTCCTCTAAAAACAGACATGTCAGAGTGGGTAATTGGCACCGTATCAGGTACGTGATAGCACAGCTTACCATCGGACCAATTGAGGAGACCGGAAGTGGATTGTTCTTGAAGCAGTGTCTAGCAGGAATATGGACGTAACTTTCGGCCACGATTCTTCATCTTGGAGTGGTGCATAGGTGCATGATGACGTGCTGAAATCCCGAGTTTGATGTGGGACCTGCGTGCGCTATGTACGGGGAGATTGTTGGTCTGCCGTGAGGAATACGGCACTCCTGCACACCGCCATAAGCGTCAAGCGCAGCTGCAGCAGGACATGAACGTTAACAACGAGCCAGCGCTGATTCAAATACTCGTTCAGGATGGGATCGCCGAATTTTCGTCGAAAGGTTATCGCCGGTTACAGCTCTTCGCGTATGTGGCTTCTTTGAGATGAATCTGGCTACGGCCGTGTATAAGCTACCACCAGTTCGGTTCGTTGATGAGTGGCAATGCGCAGAAGGAGTTTCCTGCCAATACCGCCGCCATAGTACCTGTTAAAGACGATGAGGTAGAAAGCAAAGTGACTGCGCGTGAAGTGCAATAACTGCAGATTGAAGCTTAGGGTAGAACCAGATTCGAGCTCCGCAAAACATATATATTTCCATACTGAGTTATGTCTAAATTCTGGTACCCCCCGACGTCATCTTCCCCGCCAGTTAAATGAGGTTGCCCCCAATCTGTCAATAGCTGTCAAACGACCTTGACGACGTGCACGACATCAAGAAGCTGGGACGCTCTTGCTCTCGACGTCGACTATGGCTGGCGTAGCGCGGAACGAGGAAGTTCCTTTGTCTGACATTGCACGGCCCAAGGAGCACGACTACGCTGCAGCCAGGAGGTCTGACGAAAATTCCGCTTCAAAGGAGACCACGCTTGCGTCTGGGAGGGCAGGCGAGGTCCATCTCAACGACGACGAACTCCATGACTCGCATTTGACGGCAGACTCGGCCAGCGACACGACAGCGACGAACTCGTCAGACGAGTTCGACTGGGAGGAAGAGGACGAGGAGGAAGGCGAGAAGGAGGCGAAAGAGAAAACAAAGGCCAGGCGGGGGCGGGCCATATGGCTCGCCTACATGAAGCTTGCAAGATTCATCCGAGTGCTGCTCGTCGGTGCATTGGGTGCCGGTCTCCTCATTGCCCCCCTGCTCGTCTTCGAGTTGCGCTTCCGCAGCAGCGTCGCCGAGCCGCACGTCCACATGTGGTCGCTCTGGCTGTCCATCGTCTGGGCTGCTGGCTGCGGGACGTACTTGGTCGTCGACTATGTGCCGAGGTTCCTCATGTGGCTCATTGTGCTCTTTGGCGGCTCCATCGAGCGGCTGCAGACTCAAATCGAGGTGCGTGTCTATGTTACGTGTGTTCGGTCTTGTACTGACGTCTACTTAGCTCACGCTTGCGGTGGCCGCCTGGATCAAGCTCGCACTGGACATAACATGGGCTTGGATCTCCCTCTCGGTCCTCCGGGTGACCTACCGCCCTCCGGGGAACTACTGGGTCGTCGTCAACCGCGTGATGCAGGCTCTCTTCGCCGCAGGCATCCTCCTCCTCGTCGAGAAAGTCTTCCTCCGCTTTGTGGCCATCAACTTCCACCAAAAGGCCCTCGCCGAGCGCCTCACGGAGAACCGACTCGGCTTGAAGGCACTGGACCGGCTCTCGAACGCGCAGCCCGCCGTGTATCGGCGCTCGAACTACGGTCGCAGGGGCCACAAGAGTCCGGGTCCTGGTTCGGTGCCAACATCTGCCCCTACGACCCGACGCAACTCGCTTGATCTCTTGGGTCTGGGCTCTAAGCTCAGCGGGAAGAACTCGGTGCCGTCCTCCCCAGTCGAGAAAGAGAAGGGCAGGAGCCACCCGCACACTCACAGCCACACGGAGAAGAAGGTGAAGAGGGCGGATGCCAAGGCACGCCGGAAGAAGGCGATCGCGTCGGTCGTGGTGGACCAGATCAGCGGTGCGATCGGCCAGGTGGCGCTGAAGGACTCCAAGTTGAATCGCGATGTCGGGAGCTTGTATTCCGCGCGCAAGCTGGCGAGGAAGTTGTTCAGCGCGCTGAGTTTCGCGGACCCACCCAGGGACTATCTGCTTGTCGAGGGTGCGTGTCCCCGTTGAGGCTGCGTTCGCTCTGCTTAGCTACGGTTACTCTAGATTTCTACCCGTATTTCCCGACGACGGTCGAGGCGGTAAGTGCAATTCTGACGTCACTGGCCGAGCGACTGCTGATGTCGCGCCGCTTCGTAGCAAGCTGCGTTCGCGCTCTTTGACAAAGACGGCAACGGCGACATCACGAAGAAGGAGATGCGCGAAGCCGTGCAACGGATATACCGCGAGCGCAAGGCGCTGGTCTCCAGTTTGAAGGTCCCCTCCCCTTTCTAAGTGTGTGGGCTTCGACTGACGGTGTGGGTGGCATTTCAGGACGTTGGCTCTATTGTAGCGAAGCTCGACGCGGTCTTGATTGCCATCGCGCTGGTGGTCATTTTCTTCATCTGTTTGCTCATCTTCAATCGGAAGGATACGCTGTCGAGCCTGGTCCCTCTCGCGACGATTATACTTGGATTTTCGTTCATCTTCGGGCATTCGGCGCAGTTGTTGTTTGAGTCGGTGAGTCTAGGTTGATACGCGCATCGCAGATGCCTTGTGCTAAAATGAATGTTGCAGTTGATCTTTATCTTCTCCACCCATGTATTTGATGTTGGGGATCTTGTGATGATTGATGATCAGGTGCGTTGTGGAACAGTCTCTGCGATAGAGGCGGATGGTGACGTCGTATCCTCAGCCGCTGTTTGTGCGCGAGTTTGGTCTTTTCTCGACGACGTTCCGTCGGGTGGATGGGCAAGAGATCATTGCTCCGAACACGCTACTAACCTCTGCGAAACTGGTGCACAACATGCGCCGCAGTAACTCTATGTAGGTTCCGCCCATTGACGCTATCTGCTGATGATCTGTCATTATTGACGAATAACGCATCACAGGTGGGAGACAACCAATCTGATGGTCTCATACGACACGCCACTGGAGGCTATCGAGCAGCTCCGACAGCGCATCAATAACTACATTCAGCAAAATAACCGCGAGTGGTCGGGCTGTGGTGTTCACATTGATAAGATGGAGTATCAGAACGCTATCTACCTAATCATCGCGTTGGAACGTGAGTATACAGCGACTATAAGCCTCGATCATCCCTGACGTTGTTCTGGGCGCCTTTAGACCGCCCTAACTGGCAAGACTGGGGAGGCCGATGGGTCCGCCGTACGGCGTTCATGCGGTTCCTGAAGACTACATTGGAGGAGCTCGATATGAAATATTCGATGCCTGTACAGCCTGTTCTGATGCCACGGGGTACACCCTACAGCGCCAACGGCAATAGCTCGTCGAATTTGAACTTGCCACCGCAAGGGCGAGGGCCGGCGCGGATGGGCAGCCGGGATGCGAATCTCGGGAATGCGGGGAGCTTCCAGGGCAGCGAGTTCATGTTACGCGCTCCGACGAGGAGCATTAATAGCGATACGAATGTGTTCAGGAGGGTGGACGGTCTATAGGAGAGTGTGGAGTAGTACTGCTGGTGCTTGATCGTGATGTCTTTGACGCTATTTAATGAGTACGAGGCTTTAGAATAAACTGTATTATTTGACATATTGTGCGACTGAGTTGTCCATCCGTTTCAAGTCTTCTATAATAGACAGCTCCTGCAGACGGAGAAACGATCACGTGACCAGTGCCTTTCACATTCAAAGGCGCGTCGCTGGTGCCGGACGTGTTCCCAAATCACTCGCTTGCTGCAAGAAAGGCTCAGTCAGCTTGCTCTTCGTCGCCGTGGACGATGGGAAGAGAGAATCGAGAAATTTATCCTCATACTGTCCAGCGACTGGTTCGGGTATTGTGACCATCATTACTACCGTGTTCGTCGCAGCAATTCCACATGCTGCCCATAGAACAAAACTCTAGTCCACTGCAGTCATTGAATGCCGAGTACAATGGCCTCGGCAGACTTTGAACGCGGGCTGATAGCACACTGGAACGGTTTGGCATGGCTGTAACACTCTTAGTATCTCATTTCTGACGGACATCTGAACAGCTCTCTGCTCACCTAATGATTTCACTGGAGAAGTCGACTTCCGGCTCGATGACTGAGCCGTCGGGACGTACAGCCTTGGATATTGAGAAGGCCGCTAACGTCATTGCACAGGACAGCCAGACGGACTGTTCGGCGAGGTATCTCCCTGGTATTACGATCAGCTCCTGTGGTAGGCAATAAGAACGCACTCTTGCCTGGGCATATCCTAGATGGAATGTCCGGGTTCGCTTAGAAATCCCATGCCCGCGGAGAGTGTATCGTGGCACTTACCGCCTACCGAACCCGAAGACGACATCCACAGGATCTGTTTCGGGCTTGCTGCCCATGAATCTGTCAGGGTTGAAGTGTGCAGGGTCCTTGTAAGCGTCAGGGTCATGGAGGAATCCCCTTTAAGCTCCGTCAGGTACCGTTATGGCGACTACGAGCATAACCATGCGTACCAGATGTTGGCTACGACAATCGTGCCCTTGGGTATGAAGTAGCCGTCGTGTACGTCATCTTGCGATAGCGTGTGCGGAAGGCCTGGGATGTGGCGTATCAGTCGCGATGGTCTGCCTACATATGTAAGATTTACCGAGGGGCGCGATAGGATGCCATCGGTAGACTTCCTTTACCAGAGCATTGACATACGGGAGGCGGTCTCTGTCTTTTAAGACAGGTAGTCGATCGGATCCTATTAACGCGTCGATTTCGTCCTGCGCTTTCTTTTGGGCGTCCGGGTACAAAGTCATGGCGAGGAAGAAAGTCATGACGGAGGAGACTGTCTGAATGAAAGCGAAACAGTCAGGATGCTTGAGCCTCTGAGAGATAGCGACTCACTGTGTCTGCACCGCCTGTAGGAACATGTCAGCGAAGGCTTGACTTCGGCTTGGATGGAGCAAACGAGGACTTACCGGCGTACATGGAACCAGCGGCACATTTCACAACATCTTCTTTCTCTGGTGTCAAGTCACCGTCTTCCAAGAAACCGGAGACGAAGGAGGGTCCGGCAGTCCCTTCACTCTAGACAGGGTCAACGGCTGAACGAATGAAAAGACTGTCTATGCACCATTTGCTCCTTCACGTATGTCATTGGAACTTCAGCAACAGCAACAAAGCCGGGGGCATATTCCGCAGCTAGCCGCTTGAAGCGAGCGCCAGGGAACCATGCAGGAATGTATTTCACTGGACGGACTCGATCAGGCTTTATGAGTCCACGAAAGCCGAGAACTCACGTATCGGGAAGATATCCACAAGGAACGCTTTGGGAGCAGTCATGATAGAGAAATGTAACATGACTTTGTCGACCAATTCGACCAAGGGATCCCCACTCTCCCAGGGAGAGTAGCCGTATGTCACACGTAAAATAATGGCCCCAGCTGTCCTACAGAGCATGGAAAATTCAACTCTGATTTTACGACTGGAGCTTGATAGGCAAACCTTCGTATAAGCCCTGCAAAGTCATCCGGCTTACGCAGGAGCATCTTCAGGAAGCGCGCGGTCTCCTGTTCTACAAAGGGCGCGAACCGTTCCGCGATCGCGCGTGTCCCCATAAACGAATGCGCCAGCTTGCGCATGGCGCGATGCTCGTCGCCAAAACGGTGCAGACCTATCATCCAATCTGCGTGCACGAGGTCGCAGGCCATGGGCAGAGACGGCCGGTCAGAGTATATCAAGCTTTTCTTTTCGAGCAGGTCATTAGCTGCCTTGACCGAGTTGAGGAATACCATCGGCTGGCCCAGAAGGTTGACGTATACAATATCACCTTCGCGAACGAGGTGAGCAATGATGTCCGTACCCTGAATGAGATAGCTTTACCCCAGGTTCTTCCCCATTTCGTAATGGTCTCCCATGGATGCACGGATGGCATGTCCAGTACGTTACCGACCACAGGCAAACCTTTGGGACCGGGCGGATGTGGCACTTTTGGACGGTATAGGCTCTTCACTAGGAGAGAGACTATAGCGGCAAGGAGCACTGGGAGGATAACGTCTATCATGGCGAGCACACAAGTAGACGCTGGCGTAACTGGTAGTCGACATATTATACCAGCGAATCCACGCAGAATAAATACCGAATCTCTTGCATAGCAATCCGCTCGCTCGAACTTACTTGAAGAGGACACGGAGCTGAAGACGATATCGATACTGTTCTGGCACAATCACCAGCCGCCATCAAAGGCTAAAAGCGCGGAAAGCGAGGATCAAAGGCTCCAGTGTACAGGTTCAGCCTGAGCAGCACGACATACTACCCCCATGCTACCGTCGGCGGATTGGACGCGGTTCGTTTTCGTTTTGCATTCGCGCATGCGCGTTGGCTGTGTGGCGGCAATGCCCGCTGACTTTGAAGTTCCG
>ML213518.1:356590-441112 GCA_004369045.1 Heliocybe sulcata | reverse complement strand
AGGATCCGTGCGACAACATTGAATATCGAAAAGCGATAGCACCAGTTGGCGCGCGCGACAACTCAAAACGAACCGCGTCCAATCCGCCGACGGTACCCATGCTGTAGCGGAAGCTGAAGACCAATGCGCGGCAACACATTCGTTTGTACATATTGGCAATATTGTGTGGCAACCTACTAGCACCACAAGATTAGGATTTACCGGTACTCCGCCTCATCCCGGTCACCGGGGCGGCTCCCAGAAGGAATTTAGATCATGAATAATGCAGGTACTCTTTATTCCGAGACTATTTGTGCCTGCGCAAACGCACACTAGCTGCGCCGCTATGGTCAGGTGGACTTTGGCTCCGACACATGGATGCGCGCGGCGACAATCAAGCTTCAAGGAGCTATGTATGTGAATGGTTGTGACGAGCTTCATTACCAAATGATATGATTAGGCAGCTTTGCCAGAAGGCAGTGATCCTGTATCAGTAGATATACGAATAGTCAATCCATCCAGGCTGTTCCAAGAACACCTTTTCAATCGTGAAGTTGGCGGCCTCGGCATCGGTCAAGAAGTGCTCATATGGCTCTCTTCCAGTATAGTTCGCTCCTGGGCCTGTCGAATAAGCTGTGGTCAGATAATCCAATATAGCACGGCATGATACGAGAAGACTCTACCATAGGAATTGTACTCCGCATAGTAAGTTGTGGAGATGTTCAGAGTCCTGTCAAAACGTGACCGTCAGATTGACGAGAAAATGCGAAGCAGAACAGGTGCTAACCGTGTGCTGTCGAATTGAATCCACCCCACAGGCGCGATACTTTCGTCCATGTAGGTGCTTAGGTACACAGTGGTAGCAAGGCTATTCCAAGGTCGACCTATCTCAATTCAATTCAATGAAAAATATTGATGCTTGATAGAGAATTCATACCTAGATAACATGAAGCATCTGTTACTGTCGTCATATTGGCATCTGGAGACTGTGCAAGGTCAGATATTGAACCACAACTCTTGAGACGAAATGGACAAACTCGAATAATCCTAGAGTCAGATATGTAAGCTCCATATCGGTTTCCAGGCGCGTCTGTTTGGTTCGTGCCCTTCCAGGCGACGAGACCACCACCGCATCCACGATTCGCCAGAGTCACATTCTGGAACCATCTAAAACCAAGCACTGAGTACGCAAACCTCATACCAAATGAATATTACGTACGCAGTGCCAAATCCAAACAAGTCTAACGAGAGCCGATATCAACATGCTTCAGACACAACACAGAGAAGCGAACAACGCACAATCGGTCATGCCGTAGATGATACTATCCACGACATACGTGCTCGCATTTCTCCCCGTATACCACGTATCCTGGTAGCTCGCGAACGTGCACCCATAAAATGACGCATTCGCATACGAAATATCCGTCACCAGCGCTTGCGAGATCGAGTAATTCGCCTACACACGTATATATATTCGAGTCATCATCTCAGCCTTAACATCATCAAACCCCTTCACTTACAGCAAGATTCTGAAAATCGATATTATACGCCTTGAAATCGACGTTCCCAAAGAGCGGCTGTAAGGGCGCCCCAGTCGGGCCCGCGCCGATCAGAGACGCGTTAGACGAGGGCGATACCACGAGCACGGCGGACTGCGCGTCGTCTTCGACGCCCTGGGTGACTACCCAGCCATTGTTCCATATTTGCACAAGATTGCGGGTGGAGGCATTGCCGGCAGGGTCAAAGGCGGTTTCAATACTTAACTGGCCCTGTAGAGATGTGACTAGTCAGTAAACTGATGCAGAGACAGATAAGCTGAGAAAACGGTACCAGCATGGTCAAAGGCGCCTGCCTTGAGACATTGACAGTTTCATGATACACACCCTGTCCAATCAATATTGTAGCTGGCTCTCCTTCAGGCCTACGAAGCGTCATATATATCACAAACACCACTGCAAAATCAGCGAAACATACAATGCCTCCACCGCCTGCTGAACACTCGTAAAATTCGCCTCAGCATCAACAGGGCTAACATAAATCGTCCCAGGCGGACACCCAAGCAGCTGCGAGACCGCCGCAGGCTTCTGCAGCTGACACGCCAAGTACAGCGGCGACAGCGCCGACGCCTGCCCAAGCAGCCCCAGGAAGAGTGCGAGCACCAGAGACGCGGACATATCGAGAGCGACGGCATCTTCTCAGCGTGAAGGTGCACGGCTTTTTATGGGTCTTATTTTTGACATCGCAGAACGCGGTCCCGTGGAAGTGGACGACGTTATATACGAAGCGGCCCGGGCGGGTTGTAAGTGCAGAGATCATGGGACATAGCGTGTAGACAGGCTTCCGGCGTTCCTAGGACCCAATATAAATGCACGGAAGAAAATACAGCAGGAGGATATATAGCGACGGCTGTCCCGTCAGGCTCGCGAAAGTACTGAGTAGACGTTTGAAAATCTGAACGAATAGCCTTGTTGCACTTGGAGAAGCCACAAAGGCGACAAGCAGCGCCAAACACAGGGTGAGCCACTTCTTCACAGGACGTAGATTGAGAGCGCGGACACTGCTCGCGAGCAACACAGCCGTTCGGGCTACCTGACAACTTTCAGAGGGCTCCGAGAACTCTGGGAGCATGTTGACAGATCCCGCCACTCTCCATGATAACAGACACGCGGAGATGCATGTGGACGATGCAGTGCCTGAAATCACATACCTCGCGCAACCCGGCCAGTCCGGTGTATCCAACGAAATGCACCCCCATCACATGCATACCACACGGTGCATCATGCAGGTTAGCCTTCGGATGAGCCCCTTAACGACGCACACACAAGAAATGTTTTGACCAGCCAGCCAAGACGAGCGACTAGCGCCCATTCATTCATCATCATCATGAACCCTAAGTAAACTGAGAAAACATCTGCGTAAAAGCGACGGAAAACGAAGCAGTTGGTATCAACGGGACTGTGGTATCGTTTATTGCTGAGCCTGAGCTGCCTTGAGTTGAGACTGATTACACAGTCGTTATCGTCAGCAAGACTGTTACAGAATCAGTGGTGAAAGGGAACGCACCAAGAGAGTAGTGGACGCAGCCGGGCAACCCTTGCCAGGACCGTTCAGGTTCTGGAGGGTCACAAGCGCAGCGTTGATCCTGGCAGCCTGGGAGGCGGGCGAGGAGTCGGTGGGGAACGACACAGCGACGGTCGGGTTGTTGACCGCCTTGCCAGCGTTGACATTAGCTTGGAGTTGCTGCGACGAAGAAACTCAGTGTCCTGAACCCTCTCGCGTGGAAGCAAAACTTACGCTAATGTACTCGTCCTGGGCGGGCGGGCACGCGCACGGAACCTTGACGGGCTTGCCGTCAGCTCCGTTCACGGCACCGTCGCAGTCACCGGTACCGGTAGGGTTGACGTTGCTCTGGAAACCCAGAGCGGGAGCAAGAGATGCGACGTCAACGGTGCCATTGCCCGACGTCGTAGCGGCAGGCGAGGAGGCAGCGGGGGCTGCGGCAGAGGTCACAGCAGGAGCAGCGCTGGTAGCAGCAGGCGCAGACGCAGCGGTCGCGAGCGCGGCAGAGTCGATGCTCGATGCGGCGGCAACAACGGTGCTGGGGTCGCCGCCGGAAGAGAGAGCATTCTGCTGCGCGAGCAGAGTAGTGGCGGCGGCCGGGCAGCCCTTGCCGGAACCATTCAGGTTCTGCAGGGTAACGAGCGAAGCCTGGATACGGGCGATCTGGGATTGCGTGGAGCTGTCCGTGGGGAAGGTCACAGCAACGGAGGGGTTGTTGACGGCGAAGCCTGCGTTGATGTTGGCATTCAGGGACTGCGCATTTGCGGTTAGCATTCAATCTAAGACGAGGAGCTGCGTTCTTGTACACACCTGGATGAACGTGTCCCGGTCAGGGGGGCATGCGCAGGGGACCTTGACAGGCTTGTCGTTGGCGGCCAACACAGCTCCATCACAGTCACCCGTACCTTCAGAGGCGTCAATGAAGCTGATAAGTTCAGATCACTGAATGGAACTCACCGGTAGGGTTAACATTGGCCTCCCATCCGAACTCGGGTACCAGGCTCGGGTCCACATCTCTCCGGACGGGAACGGACGTCACAGACGCGATAAGGACAGCAGCAGCGGGAACGATAACAGTCGTGAACTTCATTTTTGCAGATGTTAAAACAGCAAGAGGACGTTAGTAGTCGATACTAAAAGAGTGAGTGTCGAGCGTCAAGCACGTCCTGCGTTAGGGTCAAAGATGAGAGACTGCCGACACGGTCGGTGAGCTGGTCAAAGCTGGGCGGAAGGGGAGAAAGAAGGAATGAAAAGAGCACAAGGACGGGCGCGCTTGGCTTTATATCTCTCCTGTCTAAAAACAATGCCCCACGTGCGGAGTGGGATTTTCGAGTTAGCCGAACCGCCGGCTCCGATATGATTGTCCCTTGATTATCTTTCCCTTCGGATTGATTGTGCTCGGTATGGACGTGCGTTGCTATGACGGGTAACATCCTCCTCGCCCTCTAAGGTTTTTACGCCCCAGAATGAAAACCGATGCATGCACCCCTCAAAGATGGATGCGAAGAATGTATTGTGCAGCGTGTTCAGTGCTATGGGAACCGAGCTTGCTACAACGTCGCGCCGCATTGGTCAGGTAGCTTGCGTTATCAAAGACAAATGGAATAGAGTTGCCGCCATCTTATTGCTACCGGAACAGATCCCTCATTTGCACTGTGGAAGCGGGCAGGTTCAGCGAGGCGCAAGGGAGAGAAAGTCGACGTACATTAGCTTCAAGGATCCCTGTCCCATGCTACCATCATCGAGAACATCGCAATAGAAGTCAACAGTAGTCAGCAGCCCGTGATGCCCTCTGGTCGCATCAGCAAAAGCGAAATGCTCAACAAGCCACCATCGAGACAAACAGATTTTGACTGAGGCCATGCACAGCGCTAACAGGGGGGTGGTGATCTCGGCGGCGGTATGTCGAGCATATCCCCAGCGATGCCGGAGCTTTGATTTCTGTTCCAGCACAGAACCAGGCAATCGACACTCCAGATTCAAAAAGGCATGAAATTGGGATAGAATCACAGACGAACAAGCAGTCGTCCAGAGAAAGGAGTCGACAGCTAAAGTAGGGAATCTTCATGCTCCTTCATATAGTCCACGCCTAAGGACTGCCCATAGACAAAGCGACGAATACCGAATCGCAAAACAGGATAGTCTGGCCGACGAGATCGCTCCTGCCATCATATTCAAGGCCAAAACCACGAAATTTGTTGTCGAGGCTAGTCAAGTACAGAGAGCTAGACCCGTCCGGAGAGGTTCGTGAGGGTTGTGAGGGCGAGGGCTGTGAGGAGGGCGACTGCCAGACTATACACCGCCAGCTGTGGAAGACGCACTTGCGCGGTTTGGACCTATCCGAATTCGATCTGCAGAGTCGTCATAGAACCAGAGACAGAGAAATGGCTGCCAAAGAGGAGCCTGGACTTGCATGCTGGCATGTTGAGTGCTCAAATGAGGAGAGCGAGATGGCACGTCTGCGCCCGCGGATCGACCCTATTGATCAGTTGAACTCTACCGAGTCCCTTGCACTACGAACGAGGTCTTGTGAGCTCCAACTTGATATGACGCTTTCATCATCTCAAAGGATTGCCTATACTGTGGCTTTCTCATGGTCTCGAAAGGTGAACTGGTCAATGTCCACTATGGAGCCCATCCCGCTCCAAACCTCTAGAGGAAAAGATGCGCTCACCTTGGACACCACCGCCTGGCAGGGACACGTAGGGGGACCAAGGACATCGTGTGCGAAGTTGGACGCGTCAGTTCCCCAGCAATGAGACCAGTAAGCCTTTCGAGGCGCTGACATTTCTCTCCGAAGAGTGAGGACGATCTGATTTGCCTAGCGCGAAGTCGGAAATCCGAAGCACCAAGAGTGCCGAGTATAGGAGTTCCTGATCAAATTGTGGGACCAGGGTCCGACTGACGTCCGGGCTGCCAGAGATTCGGAGGGTCAAGCTTCACGGGTGGCATGTTGACGGGAAATCGACATATCGCAGCACTGCTAACCTCTCAGAACATTATACCCGTTGGGAGATGGTCTGCGCGCTGAGAATCAGTGTTACAGTTCAAGTAGTCACAGTCGTAAGAGGTACATACGAATAAGCTCAGCCTCGCAAACTTCGAAATGAACTATTTGACGGTGTAGCCAGAGATTCGGATCCATCATATCGAGAACATACTCCTTCACGGAGAAAAAAGAAACTTTAAAAGCAAGCGTAGGCATCGAGTTCAGGGTCGACCGGTCAATCGTGAGAATATTTTGAGGCCCTCCTCAAGATCAGAAATGAAATTTAAAGGCTATCTTGACAATGGCATGTCCTGCCATCATGTCTTAACTTGCAGTCTGTAGTCCTTCTGCAGCGGTACACTATATGCTTCCCGCAACGTATAAAACGGTGGCCCTATAGAAAGGGAAAATGGTGGTAGCGTACCTTTACATCTCGCATGCGGTTGAGCGCTTTACGTCTTCCGCTTACTTGTGCAGTTCCCACTGTCTCTCCTGGTCACCCATGGCTACCACGGTGACTAGGACTCTAACGTTATCTGAAGTGACCGACTTTTGGGTGCAATCCATTCAAGATGGTGTAGAAACCCATAGCGTCTAGTGGCGAGCTGCTGGCGGCACCCACAAACGGCGTGCGAGGAAGCTTAAGCAGCAGCACTGCCAGCAGCACCCCGCGTCCTCCGGAATACTAGATCCTTCAGGCCTACGCTAGTACTTTCGGCGCTTGCTTTATATCGACCTGGTAACTTACGTCCTATTTGGCAACCAGCTACTGCATTGCCATAGGCGCCCTCTTGCCGCAGCCGACGTTGGGACCTCTTCTGCTATCATTCTGATCCGCAAAGGGGAAATCTCATGATGTTTCTGGTACTCTTGACACGGAGAGAACGACCGCCGATAACTCAGCCTCTTCCTATAGCCGAGCCGTTTGTGAACTGCATATATATAAGTGACGGATTTGCGTTTGTAGACCCTCCCGCTCCCGGAGGACTTACCTGCTGAGAGCCCGCCATCATGGACCTCCCTGCGATCCTGACGGTACTGATAGTCGTTCTAGTCACTGTCAGCCTCAGGAAAGGGCGCTCGGTCTCGAAGATCAAGGAGCTTCCATGTCCTGTGAGTTTGTTCATTTTATATATAAGCCTAGCAGTTGACTCTTATCCAGAATAACGCCAGTCTCCTCTTCGGTCACGAATGGGATGTGTTCTCGAATGTTGTTGGCTCGAAGTTCACAGAATGGTTCAATAAATATGGACCTGTTTATAGAATGAAGGGAGCTTTATTCGTGCGTGCCTTGATAATCTTCCTCTTGCATTCGCTGAACAAAAGAACGCGGTATAATAAATAGCACCCCGACATAGTACGCGATCCATGCTTCGTGCTCTGGACGCATGCTGAATGTTCCCTTTGTAAGTTGGTTGTCGCTGATCGCGCAGCCGTAAACCATATATTCTCGACGAATTCTTACAACTACGGTATGTCACGAAACCCACCCAAGACATTATCCCATTAACCTTCGCCTTGAACAGTCAAAGCACCCTTTTTCTCCCCGGTTGTCGAACGACTGATTGGGCGAGGAATCATCTGGTCCGAAGGCTCGCTGCACAAGCGCTTCCGCAGGCTCATGGACTCGACCTTCAGGTACTGTTCTCCTAACCATACGTTCTCGTAGCGGAATCCCTAATTATTTAATTCCTTTATTACAAGCCCCGCTAAGATCCGAGATATGTCCCCCGACGTGTTCGAGGCAACTTCGAGCGTACGTACTCGGTCTTTTGTGTGCATATATCTACTCAACTAATTTACATCTTAATTAGCTTCAAACTCGACTTACCCAACACCTCCAGGACAACCACGGCGAAGCAACTATCGATGCTCTGTCCTGGACGAGTTCCACCACGTAAGTGAAAGCCTTTCTTGGATAAAGTTACTCTACATTGACACCCGTCGTTTGCCATAGCCTCGATGTTATCGGCCGCGTTGTAAGACAACGTAAGCTACCTTTGGAAAATATTCGCTAATTCTTTACTGGTGGACAGGGCTTCGGCTACGACTTCAAAGCAGGCGAATCAGAAGAAGCAAAGGCAATCAAAGAAGACTGGGCACAGCAAGTTGTTGCAGGCATGTCGCCCACCGCGTTCTACGTATGTTCCTCTCAACGCATACACCCTATCTACATCACCCTACTTATGCCTACATATACAGGCCGAAGTCGTGCTGCGCGCATTCCCGATCCTTCTGCGTCTGCCGGTGAAGTCAATGCAGGCGCAGGGCCGCATGAAGGTGACTATGGACAGGCTCTCGCGGCGCTTGATTGAGTCTGCTGAGTCGGGTGAGGATGGGGGTAAACGGAAGGGTGTCAACTTTCTGGCTACCATGCGTGAGCGTTGATCCCCTTGTGTCCTGGGAGTTACGGTGAGACATTGACGGTATAGTGAATGCCTCTGGCGAGGGTAGAATGACGAAGCAGGAAATGATCGATAACGTATATGCCCACTACTCACCCTCATTGACAACGATAATAACTGCATGTGATTCCTAGGTGTCCCATTTAGTGTAAGACGACATCCCGCGCATCTCTCAGTTACAGGGTAACATCCCGTCCATCAGTATCGCAGGCTACGAAACCAGCGCCATGACAGCCAGCATGGTCCTGTGGGAACTAGCAAAGAACCCCTCCTGCCAGCAGAAACTCCGCGAAGAGCTCATTAGACTCGGCAGAGAACCTTCCTACGACGACCTGACATCGAATAAAGACTTGCCCTACCTGGACGCTGTCGTGAAGGAGGGGTAAGCGCCCATGCTCTGTTACCTGTCTACTTGCGGCGGAAGTTGCTGATAATCGGAGGTCGGTGCAGACTCCGCTGCTTCCCAGCTGCCGCAAACTACGGCCGCGTCGCGCTGGCAGACGACGTCCTGCCTCTCGAAACGCCAATCACAGCACCCTCCGGGGAGGTCCTTACTGAACTGCCCATTCGTGCCGGCCAGGTACGCCACACTTCCGTCTGCGGTTCCCTCTCATACTCGTTTCGCAGTCAATAAACCTCCCGCACATCTCAATCAACACCCTCACCAGCGTCTGGCCGGATGGCGAGCTCTTCCGCCCCGAACGGTGGCATGAGCCCTCCGGTCTGCCTTCCAAATCGAAAGCGCTCACTTCCTGGAGCGGGATACTGACGTTTGGTGCCGGGCCTCGGATGTGTCTCGGGTACAGACTGGGTAAGCTGCATCGCCCCCAGTTCCAGCAGTACTGGCGTCTTCTTTGCTCACTTTCGCTCGGGCTTTGCAAGCTATCTTGGAACTCAAAGCAGTTCTCGCTGTGCTAATCCGCAACTTCGCTTTCGAGCCAACCGTCGACGTCGTGGAGAAGAGGTACGCGGTCGTTTTGCAACCGAAGGTGGTGGGCAAGGAGGGACCCCAGATGCCCCTCAAGGTGGTGTTTGCCACATAAATCGTAATGTCGACACCGCCGCTGCAATAATGAGCCATCGCACCTTCGACAGCCCTGCCACGAAAGGGCCGAGAAAAGACGTAATAAGATGCTCGGGGATTGCAAGCGGGTTAACCTTGCTCGGACCTGTACAGCTTAGCATCCCTATAGTCCTACAACTCCCCTAGGCAGTCCTATATCTGACATGCACATACCCAACTTTTCTAGTATGCAGATCCATGTTCCGGCGATCCATCCGGGAAGATCTGCTTGAACAGCTCGTGGTAGTGGTTCTGTGCCACATCTGGATGGCTCCTACGTACGCACAAAAGCGACGTCCGCGTCAGATAGGACTGTTTCGCGACGGCAAACATAGTACGCACTTTATCCGTCCAATCAGGGTGACCTCGCCAGACGGAAGGCGGTCGTACTCCGAGAAGTTCACAGCTAGGGAAACGAGGGTGAAAATTACCTGCTGGTTAGGCTACGGGCACTCACAATCGGTAGCCCGAACCTCGCCTCTCTGTTCTTTCAACTTGAGGATCTCAGGTGGAACTGTATAGTACGCATTACCGCGGCGTATTATAAGCATACAACACCGATGACGTCGCGTAAAGAGTACTTACACTCGAGATGAACCTCACTTAACCTAATCTCCTGCCTGATGTTCTGGAAGAACGGGATCGAGTATCGTGGCGTCGATCCGGTAGGTGGAGACAGCACTCTGTGCGAGGTGGCGCGGGCGAGGCCTTGTGTCACTGCCTCCAACGCTGTATGCAATTATTGTCATTGCCCAACAGCATAAGATCAGCATCTGGCGAACAAGGATATCCCAATCCGATCGTAAAAGTCCGATGCTGACCTTTGCCGATGTTGACTACGAACGTGCCGGGGATGGGCGGGGCGTCGATCCATTCACCGGACAGGTTCTGGACTTGCAGACCAGGGTGCGGGGAGACTTGTAGCAGCTGATCCAGTTCGTTTTCCATTATTGGTCTGGCCCAGCTTGCATGAAGACGAACGTACGAAGGTCAAGAACCCCGCATCGTAGTGCGGCCCGACACCCTGATTAGAAGCAACACTATCAAGCGCGGGGTACTTCACTACCTAAGCAAAGGAAGCCGTTAGCCGTACGCCATCTGAGCTTGAGAAATTCTTGACCTTCCCGCGGTGCTGCATCCCGCTGGGACTCTTGTCGAAGAAGAGGTCCAGCGCGTCAGGGGCAAGCCCGAAGGCTTCGGAGAGGAGAGTAATGAACTCGTAGCTGAGCTTCTCCACTTGGGTTAGGTAGCACAACATAGTAGACTTGAAACCGGGTAGAAGAGATTCGTCTGGCCACTGGGAAGGCCCCCAGAGCCTTAGGTACTCCGGCGCGCCTGGTTTCCACGGGTTTTGGTACTCCGTAGCGAGATCAAACTGTTCGCGCTGGTCTGTCTTGCCTTTGGTCAGCTCGCGGCCAAGAGCAGAGTACCCTAGGAAGTGCTCCGAGTTCGCCATGCGGATCTTGTCTTTCTCGTGTTGCGGAAGGGCAAAGAGCTTGGGGACATAGTCGATGAGGGACTGGATGTTGTCTTGTGCGACCGGTGGGTTGGAGAGGTAGAGAAACCCAACGTTGATAAGTGCATGCCGGAGTTGGGCGACAAAGACGGGGCGGGTGGCGGGTGACGCGACCTGAGAGTAGTCGAGGATGGGGATGCAGGTGAAGTTGGCTGCCATTGTCGTTGAGTTCTGCGCAGAACGGACTGTAAAGAGAAGAGATGACTGGAATGCATATACGGAGTATATCTCCTCATCGACGGTACTCGTGACTATGACGCGATCCTTCATTCCCACCAGTAAAACCCAAAGACAAGCATGCAATTCCAGCTCGCCCGAAATATCCTGAAATGCTGGGATAACAAGGTGGTCTACGGATGTCTCAGCTCGCGACTTTCAGCCCTTAATCTTGCATTCCTTCCCTTCAAGTCGCAAAGACATGGGGCAAAGCGTAACCGGGATTGATGAACCACAAAATTGTGCATACCACGGTGCAAACCCATTTGTCTTCTACATCGAGCAAATAAGTAGGCAGGATTGCCGATACATCTGCTGAAGCAGTCGCTGACGGTGGAGGCAAGGAAGAATCGATGAAGCTTAAGTATAAGGACAGAAGAGGGCAATGTCGGACACACTGGACGCGCTCAGTCACGGACGTCACTCGTCACGGACTTGTGGCTTCGAGACAACTCTCAGTATTATTGGCAGCAACGGCCACGCCAATACCGCCAATTTGTGGCTGGCCTGCCGAGCGTGTATGGCTGCCCCAGCGGTAAGGCAAGATAACGAGGTCGGGCCTGAGTCCGACCGTCCAATGCTACTCGCGGATATCGCCCGTACAGATAGCACGTTCGAAGAGATCCCAATAATGTTGCGTAATCCTCTGAAGCACACTACCAGCATCCAATGAGTTGACGGATTGTTATAACAGAGATCTCAAGGATGCCACGAGTACCGATCCTCAAGCTCGCAGGGCACTCGCAGAAAAGATAAGGGATGCCTGCATAAATGTTGGCTTCCTGTACAGTAGGTATCAATGCACAATGCGCTAGTACCTATTACTAAAGCGATAGGACCCCTTACAGTCAAGAATCATGGAATCCCGGACGAAGTCATCCAAGGCGCGGTTAGCGCCGCTAAGACGTTCTTCAAACTCCCCCTCGAGACCAAGATGGCTGTCAGTGATAACCTTTCTTCACTAAGCTCCTACCTTGTCAGCTTAGCTTGAGGCAGCTTGACATCCACAAGAGCCCCAATTTCAAAGGCTATACCGCCCTCCTCGGTGAAAACACCGATCCAGAGAACCGGGGAGATATGCATGAAGGATTCGACATCGGCTGGGAAGAAGTTGGGCCTACTTCTGCCTCAAGGGAGGGCGATGGTACAATGTCTGGTTCTAATGTGTGGCCCTGTGATTTGCCTGGTTTTAAGGAGGCCGCGTTGACGTACTAGTCCGTTTCCTTCTTTGCAGAACCAAGATTTGCGGCTATGTTCTGACGGATTATATGGTCCAGCCATGCATGCGTGAATTTGGGCAAACTGCTATTCCCGTTGTTCGCAATGGCGCTCGACGAACCGGATCATTTCTTTGACGACAAGGTAAGGCATATGCAGAATTAGCGACCCCACTCACTTGGGTCTTCTTTGGTAGACGACAAAGCCAGCTGCCATAATGAGACTTCTGTATTACCCACCACAAACCGGGGTGGTGGATGACCGGGTGATGGGTATTGGAGCTCATACAGAGTATGTTTCCATTCTTATTCCACGCACTACACCAATCTGAACATACCCAGCTACGAAGTCAGTGATAGGGGATGGCCATGGTCCTTTCGTTAATTGTCTAATCTCAACACGCTTGACAGTGCTTCACGATCCTCTGGCAAGATCAAGTGCAAGCCCTGCAAGTCCTCAATGCGAACGGAAAATGGATAGATGCCGTCCCAATCCCAGGGACGCTCGTACTCAAGTTTGTATTAGCTCCCTTCTCTCCCAACCGATGTCCGGATGCAATACTCACTACTGGCAGTATTGGCGATCAACTTGCCCGCTGGACAAGTGAGCAGTACCAAAGAGTCTGAATTAGGCTTCTGTCCTGAAACCTTCCTAGATGACGTATTCAAATCTACGAGACACCGCGCTGTCAACCGCTCCGGCGTAGAGCGGTACTCCATCCCTTTGTTCTTTGGAAGCGACTATGATGTGGAGTTGCATGTGCGTTTACTTGCTTAGCCTAGCATTCAGAGCAAGGTTTAAATAACCCTGTACTCATGTGTGGTCCCTCCCTAGCCAATCCCGAGCTGTGTCTCGGAAGATAACCCGCCAAAGTATGAGGTTGTGAAAGCGGGCGATTATGTCAGATCGAGGCTAGAGGCGACGTACGCGCATAGCAAGTAAGTGGCCGAGACATGTGCATGAATGTCTATGTATGCAGTCAATCTTGGACATGTATCCTGCTTCGATGATGACTGGCAGGACACCCTATCGACACGGTGAAATAACCTATGATCAGGTGAGATTTGTCGCGACCGGACGTGACACAATTGTTCAGTAGGTAGAAGAGAACAGTCCAATCCTTCCTCCATCGCTGAGGTGCACGGTACCGCTCACGTATGCTCCAGCTCTGCTGGCTAGGAACAGTGCCAACCCTCCCATGTCCGTGATCTCCCCCGCTCGCTGAAGCGGGATCCCTTTCTGAATAAGGTCTTCGGACGCAATCTCTGCAGTCATTTCTGCGCCACTTCTCATTGGGACGAAATGAGTGGAAGCAGAGATACGCTACTTACCTGAGGGATAGAACCCTGGTGCGATGACATTACTCCGTATCATGAATTCCTTCAGCAGATTTGCCATCAGCTTTCCCAGGTGCGTCACCGCAGCCTTGCTCATACTATACGACGTGCTGAAGTTATTCGGGTCTCTCCTGAACCCGGCAATACTCGATACAGTGATCACTTGGCTCGTCACACCCTCAATGCCACCCTTCCTGTTCCCAGCGTCCAGCAGTTCAAGGAAGGCGACTGTGCAAAAGTAAGGTGCTGTACAGTTGACCTCGAACGTCTTCGCCCAGTTCTCTGGCACGCTGTCCCATAACCGTGACTGGAGAGAGTGGATGTTCTCTGTTGCCGCGCCTGGGAGGAGGCTGGCAGGTTTGTTGTCGTGGAAGTCAACGCCGGAGTTGTTAATGAGTAGGTTGATGTAGCCGTGTTTCGCCTTCAAGGTTGCGACGACAGCCTGCAAGGACTCCCGGCTTGTCACGTCGCCCTGAATGGGGAAGATCTTCCCGAATTTCTGCGAAGATAAAAGGTATATTGGCTGTAAGCCGGCACGTGGCTGCGAGCCTTACTCACACTGCTCTCCTTTGCTGTCTCCTCTAGAACATGCATCCTACGGCCGACGATGTAGACCGTGCCACCATTATTTTCGAGGGCCGTAGCTATCATCCGTCCAATTCCTACAGGGAGCGCGAGAACGTAAGCTGACTGCAGACATCCTGCGTGGGATGGCGTACCACTTCCGCCGCCTGTCACTACCGCGATCAACCCATCAACAGAGAACAGGGACGAACGGTCTACGGATTCAATGGACATGGTGGTGTAGCAGAGCGTGCGATAATCTCTATATGGGCGGCATCTATAGGTTAGGATATTGATGGAGTCGGAGAAAACACGGTGAGTAACGTTTCTCTCCTGGGAGGAAGCAAAGAGGTTGCCTAAAGTTGGATCCAATTCTGACCGCATATAGCGCGAACAAAGGAGACCGTGCGATAAAGTGCCTCGACGATTTGACGAGCCTCATGCTCAATTCGAGATGACGTCGCCTTGCATTCACAAAGAAGCAGCTGTTGATACTGCAAGCGGTACCGCTGAGCATTAAGAGGTATGTAAGCCTAGCATTATGATACGACCCGAGGGATACTCACCGAATGATACTTATAGGGACACGGACTCAAGCGTGAAAGGCCGAAACTCTGAGGTGCGTTCAACCATTGCGCGATGTGTATAGCATATGCATACGCCCTGGGGATGGTTAGATGTCGAGACAAGGGATGCGGAATCAGATGCGCTGAAATTCGGGAGGGAAGACAAAACGAGTTCAATAGGTGGAAGAATAAAGACCCAATTCGCCACCATCAGTGATATGAACCGCGCCATTCACATATGCCCCAGCCCTGCTGGCAAGAAATAATGCTAACCCTCCCATATCCTTAATATCTCCACCGCGTCCAATAGGGATAGCCTTCTTGGCGAAATCCTCTGGAACAAGCCCTGATGACATCTCTGACATGAAGGATGCCCATCAGCAAGGTATATGCGCAATTTCGCCGAAGGCTATCACTGACCTGAAGGATAAAACCCAGGACAGATGATGTTACTCCGTATCTTGAAATCCTTCAGTACGTTCACAAGCAGCTTTCCCAGGTGATTAGTCGCAGCTTTGCTGACGCTGTAGCCGACGCTGAGAGTCCCAGCGTCCCTCCTGAACCCTCCGAGACTGGACACGGTGATAACTTGGCTGGCCACCCCCTCGATGCCACCTTGGCGGTTGCCCGCGTCCAGTAGCTCCAAAAATGCCACAGTGCAGAAGTAGGGAGCTGTGCAGTTAACTTCGAACGTCTTAGCCCAAGACTCTGGGGTATCTGCGTTCCAAAGTCGTGCCTGAAATTCCTTGATGCTCTCGCCGGGACGAGGAATTGGCCGTTCCCCCATACTAAACAGTATCCCAGCGTTGTTCACGAGCAAGTTGACGTAACCGTGCTTTGCTCTCAGGGTATCCACGACAGCGAGGAGCGAGTCTTGGCTTGTGACATCACCCTGAAGGGCGAATATCTTCCCATATTTCTGATGATTTTGACCGATTAACATCTCCATCAACCTCACAGATCTCCTTGTATTAACTTACACTGCTCTTTTCAGCGGTCGCTTCCAGCACATCGAGTCGGCGACCGACGATATAGACAGTGGCCCCATTATTCTCCAGCGCTGTGGCAATCATTCGTCCAATGCCTGGACGAAGCTCGTGATCGTCAGCTGGCTGCAAAACATATACCCGACGAGCTCACCAGTCCCTCCACCCGTCACCACTGCCACCAATCCCTCGACGGAGAATAGGGATGAACGATCCACGGAATCAGTGGCCATGGTAGTATCGCACACTCCGCAAGGACGGACGCATACTAGCACTCTGCTTGCTAGGATAATGATATAGTCCGCGGACTCACGGTGCGTGGTATCCCTCTCAAGAGAAGCAATACAGTAGTATAGCAGGTGACCACGCGGTAGAGCTTCCGGACGGATGGAAACTCAAGTTGTTCACATGACTCAGATCTTCAGTCACGGGAGATACTTGATACATGGTACGAAAATGGTCCTGCACAATGACAAACGTGTAAGCGAAGTCTTGTTCTATATCCCGAGTACTCACAGCGTGGACCGCAAAGTCTGAGATCCCTGTACAATCAAAGTATTCACATGTACCGGTCGATGTTTTGTTGGTTTATCCACCTGATATCCCATTCAAGGAATACGGAAGAGTGTCTGACACGATAGAGACAGAAAGAGAAACGGATTCAGTATGTGGAAGAGAGGAGACCCAGCCTGCCGCCATCGGTAAGATGGACCGTGCCGTTCACATACGCCCCAGCCCTGCTAGCGAGGAACAAAGCCAATCCTCCCATATCGCTGATATCGCCGGCACGCTGCAGAGGGATACCGTTCTTGATGAAGTCATCAGATATTACCCCTGCTGTCATTTCTAACATGAACCGCGCAAGTCAGCAGAATTATCAACGAGCCTTCAGATATATTACCTGAAGGATAAAATCCAGGCACAATGATATTGCTCCGTATCTTGAAATCCTTCAATACATTCGCGAGGAGCTTCCCTAGATGCGTCGTGGCGGCCTTGCTCACAGTGTACGACACACTAAACAGGTTGGCGTCTCTCCTGAACCCAGCTATACTCGAGACCGTAATGACCTGGCTTGTCACGCCTTCAATCCCGCCTTTACGGCTGCCGGCGTCCAGCAGCTCCAAGAACGCCACAGTACAGAAGTAAGGCGCCGTGCAGTTCACTTCGAATGTCTTGGCCCATGATCCCGGGGAGTCGCCGTTCCAAAGCCGAGATTGCAAATCCTTGATCCCTTCCTGCGTCTGATCTGGATGGACGGCAGGCGCTGTCGAGTTCGGGAAGATTACACCAGAGTTGTTGACTAGTAGATTGATATAACCGTGTTTCGCTTTCAACGTTTCTACGACCTCGAGCAGCGAGTCTCGACTAGTCACGTCGCACCGGAGAGCGAACATCTTCGCGTGCTTCTAACAGCCGCGGTCCATTACTAGAAGAACTGTCATGGCAGAAATCCCAAGTCGACCACTTACGCTGCTCTCTTTAGCAGTCGCCTCCAAGACGTTAAGGCGACGGCCGACGATATAAACAGTTGCACCATTATTCTCCAGCGCAGTCGCTATCATCCGTCCGATTCCTGTGTCAACCCAGGTAATAATCAGAGCCGTACGCAAGTCACATCAATCAGAACAAACGTACCAGACCCGCCACCCGTGACTACCGCAATCAAGCCGTCAACAGAGAAAAGGGAGGAACGGTCGACGGACTCGGTAGACATGGTGTCGATGGCGTTGTAGGCGGCAATATTACGAGCTGTAATAATCGGTAGACTCAGAGAAAGCGTGGGATGTGAGCCTCCTTCGAATTCGTGGGGGAGCAGGGCTAGCATCAAGTAAAGCAGGAGTTAAATTCGAACGTCGAAACCGTTGCAGCTTGCCATTCATGTCGGCTCCATGTCAGTACGCCTCACACGAAAAGCGACGACGAAAGTTCGCGACCGTAGGGCCTCTGAACTTTTTGAAGTGCGTAAGCTAATCAAAAGTACCGGCTTACGGTTTGGACATGAGAGCGTTATATAACTGTACAACCAACAGCACGAACATACCTCACTGGCGTGCACCGGTCCCACTTGCAAACCGCCCACCGCAGAGACACCGTAAATGTATTATGCGTATATATTACTCGTCCACAAAGGGTCCGTTCTATGTGCAACTGCAAACGAAGGCAACGTTGATACATGAGAGCAAGGGTGGTATGTCAAGTGTCCATTGTCCAGCATAAATTATTGCTACAAATGCAATTCTAGTCGGCCGGCAGTGTCTAGCAAAAGCGCAGCCGCAAAGCTCCGCAGCGAAAGAGAAGCGGCGGACGCGATTTCCCTCTCTACAGGAGGGACGCAGGTATGCTTGATCAGTCTAGCAGACCAAGATCTCGTTATCATGACTTTTTCGATCCTCGATCCTTACCAGGACGCCAGCCCAAGCGCAGCGGCAGCAGCAGCCACACCCGCCACAGCCTTGGTACTGGGCCTGGATATCGACATGGGCGCCGCGCTAATGGTCGTGTTCTGGCCATTGGCACCGTACACGCGCACGTACTGGACTTCGAAGTACGCGTTGTCGTACGTCGAGCCTTTGCCGACTACGTAGTCGTTGTAGCACGTGCCCGAGCACGTCTGGGAGAATGTTGCTGCGTTGCCGGCTTCATAGGGGAAGGAAAGACGGGAGTCAGTAAGAACACTAAGAGGATGATAAGAGGGGGAACATACCGAAGTCGCCGCATAGCGTGATGTCGAAGATAAGGGACTGGGGTTTAAAGAAGTTGCCAATGTTGCAGCCTCCTGTGGGCCAGTTGGCGACGGGCGTGCCGAGCTGCGATGTATCAATGGAGCTGGCGTTGCCTTGGAGCGAGCTCGGGATGCTCGAGCGCTATTCTAAACATCAGCAAACGGTCCTGGATCTGACGAGACTGTCCACTGACCGAGAAGAACCAGATCGAGATGCCCGTGGAGGCGTATTCAGTAACGAACATCCCTCCGCCTGCTTGAGCGAAGCCCTCGCCGTATGATTGCGTGCTGGGCGTCGTCACGACGCAGCCCTGGTTGCTGTTCGCTTGGAAGGAACAGTCCGTCGAATTGACAAGCGTGCTTGACTGTACGGGGCTGGCTTGCGTGCAACCCTAGGTGGACGAGACATCTGTCAGCTACGACAAAGATTACAGATGTTCCAGGGGCACTCACAGGTTCCGTGTGCAGAGCCATTTGGTTCATGGTGACCTGGTTGACACCTTCGAACGTATCGATTTCGCCTCCGACGGGCCAGTTCGGTGCTTGCGACCACCACGCCGGCCATACTGAGCACTACAGCATCCCTTCAACTCAGTATATCATCCATAGAGAACCGCGACCGTTACTCACACCAAACGGCACATGCAACATATCCGTTATCCACACACTTCCGACATCAAAATGGTCCTTCGAGTTGATACGGATAGTATTCCGCTTCTCGTTGAAAGCCACGGTCGAGACGTTGTCGACCTTGATGATGGCATTGCCGGCGTCGTTCACGTATGCAAGCTTCAAATCCTCCGCCTGGGTGGAGTCAACGAAACTAAAATCGGTCTATAAGCCACTGATGAATCCTTCATAAGTCACGATTCAACGAACATCGCGTCTCCATTTGTAAGGTTATCAACTGCAGCAGGCTATCAGTTCAAACCGATCTTCCAAGCCGAATTGAGTCTTACAGTTTCCGTAGAAGTCCCAGCCATCGAAGAAGGACGGGCCAGCGTATTCATACACCATCGAATACGGCGTCGCCCGTGCACAAGGCAGCGCCAACAAGCCCAGAACTACAGAAAGTTTCGACGAGATCATGATGCGCGTCTGAGAGCGCCTCGGATAAGCTGCTCTAGTGCGAAAGCCAGGAATTATAGACCGGTACTGGGAGTTAAGATGACGGAATGGGAAACAGAGCAAGGGACCGGCCAAGCACTGTGGACGTATAAACAGAAAGGTGAGTGACAAATGCCAGAGATGATCTCATTGCCAAGTTATAAACAGACCGAGAAGGGGCAACATTACCCGACTCCACCGGTTGCGGCCACCTCGCAATTATAAATAATGCCTGTCCCTCGTTGTGAGGCAGTGGCACTTCTCGCAAACATCCTTGTCCCCCGAAGAATGTTAGAGCTTGCTAGAGCTGTACGGGTATACGTACAAGTGGAGATTCATACCCGCCGCGCATGGGTCGCAACACTGCCTAACGGAGCGCAGCATTGGCTACGGTAGGCGAGATGATCCAATTTCGCTACTCGCAGTCTCGCACGCGAATCTAGCTGTGTGACTTGATGTGACAGGGGTAAAGTTGCCGATGTTCGGTTCAGGTTCGGGTCAGCCACATTTGCCCGACCCTCGACCCGACCTCTTGAGGAGGGTCAGTGAGGACGATGAACCTTGACCCGACCTTCAGGTTCGAGGAGGGTCGGGTCATATGAGGGTCGGGTCGGGGTCGACCCGGGTTCGAACCTGTTCGAACCGCAGTAATATAGGAAGCTGACTTTGAGCATAGCGATAGCAGTCTGGGATGGCAATCGAAGCTACGAGAACCGGTCCAATGCATCTATTGCATGGTTATGACTTAACTCAAATAAAGAAATTGACCGCCCGGTGCCGGTGTGTCGACACTACACTCACCAGCCCCAATGGTCTCGGCCTGGGACTAAACATCGCCAAATCGCGGGTACCTTCTTGAGGTCGGCGTTGAATGTTGATAGACGGTGAGTTGGTTGGCCAGTCTGTTGTTGGTGCATTTTCTGACCAGTTTTTGCACTCTATGAACATCTTCGTCATGAATGACGGGATTTCCGGATGCCGCCAGCAGGGCTGTATTACTGTAAAGTCATTGACTAGTAGCAACTGTGCCACAGAGACTTGCCGAGGGGTGGTATTAATGAGCTTCAGGCTGACATTGGCGATGAATTGTGTGACGCAGTCGAACTATCTCGAATAACACTGTATTTTCTGGACTCCGATACTACGCTCGTACATATTAGTATCGGGGTCGGGTCGGTCTGAATGTCGACCTCCATGATCTATCCAAATTCCAAAAATGTTATATGCGGGAAGATAATGGGGGGTCGGGTCGGGTCAAACCCAAGTCGACCACGGTTCAGTGTAGGCAAGAGGACAGTGACCTGTGACCCGAACCCCCAGTGAACCGTGAGGTCGGGTCGGTAGAGGGTCGGGTCTGATCAGGTCGGGTCGGGGGTCGACCGCGGTTCAGAAGGTTCAGACCCGAACAACGGCAACTTTAGACAGGGGCGAAGTCTCCTATGATTTGGGCGTCATTGAAAGGGAATGAAAGCATTAGACGCAAAGGAAAATTGAACTAGATAGTAGAGTACAGACTGGATAGGACCACTGTAATAACGAGGATGTTCGAACGTAGAGGTATGAGGTAAAATAACCCTCCCCTTTCCCAAAGTCGTTTGTTATCCTCTCGGAAATGAATCAAAGAAGGCGGCTACACAAGTAAGACTCACGGAGATGCAGGTGTAAAAGATACGACTCCGGTCCAAGCTCTTATATGACATGGCTACGATATGTTGCAGGAGAGCGGGGAGGGGGGAGGGGAGGGGAAAGAACAGTGGGATACAAATGAGAGGCTTGCTGGCTTATAAGCATAAACGAGCTACGGCGGTGACGTACCTACAGCGAAGTATTTGACGTAGAAGGCAACTATAGGAGAAGTAATTTGAAGTGGTGCATATAGTGTGACAAAAGAGGATATAGTGTAGCCATATCCGGACGAACATTGTGGCGCGTATGTATTTAAATTTAAGGTATTTACCGAAGGTCAAGAGAAGGTCGAGCAAATAACCCAGTCTATACATTCGACGTCTTTTCTCAAATATACATAGCTTCAATGAAGACTGAAATCATAGATGACTTCAACAATATTGTCGCACAAAATCACGCAGCCACTCCTTTCGACAGCTTGTGCATCCACGGCCGACAACAATCCGCCCAGAACGCACCAGTACTCGAGCATTGACAAGAAAATGGTATCCATGATTTAGAGATTAAGTGTAAATACATGACGGCAAATCGAGTAGAGGAGGGAGTTGCCCACATCGGCCAGAGGCAAAGCCACTGAACCGACATGTACAATATCATTATGTATCCGTCCGAGGGCCATAACCATACATGAGTACGTTCAAACACAGATTAAGAGAAAACCCTTCGTTACAGCACCTAGGCTGTATAATTCGTCGCTAATTTGCAACGAGCATCGAGGCCGTCCATTTAGGCGCCGCCCTCGGTAGGCGAATCCATGCCCATCTTCTTGCGGACAACCTCGAACGTCTTGAGCATCTTCCTGCGGGCCCCCAGGGCAGCAACGCCGTTCTTCTCCAAATCATCCTCCGTCATCATCACCATCGTCCTCCAGTCCATCCCCTCAAAGTTCGGTGTGTACTTGTGGAGCCTCAGCGACCGAAGCCACGCCGGCACATCCTCCAACACCTTCGGATCCACATCCTCCTCGTCCTTCTTCTCCCTCCCATTCGCGCTCTTATTGTTCCCAGTAGAGCGTCCACTAGGGGTGCGGTTGTTGTTGTTACGCATATTCATCTGCTGCTGCTGCAGACCCATGAATGGATTCAACCCCGGCTGGCCGAATCCTCCGGCGGCCGCCATCTGGGCCGCAAGCAGCTGCGCCTCGGGCGACATGCCCAGCGCGCCCAAGTTCGCCATGTTAAGCATATTCATATTCATCAACGGGTTCATCTGGCCCATCCCGGCCAGGTTGGGGAGTCCAAGCCCTCCAGCGCCAGGGATGCCCATACCCAATCCAGGACTGCCCAGTCCCATACCAAATCCTCCCATTCCCATTCCAGCCATGCTGCCATCGTCGCTGCCGCCAAACCTATTCGATGATGTCGCGGAGAGCGCCGGGCTCTTTGCTCCAGACCAGCCGGCCTGGCCGCCAAACCCGTTACCCCCGCCGTTGCGCTGCTGCCCGCCCGGCTGATTGCCCGGAACCAAGAGACCGTTATTGAAACCGTTGTTCTGGCCTTCGCCGTTGTGGCCCGCCTTGGAGCCACGGCGCATGCCTGGCTTGGGCGGGTCCGCCATCAAGGGGACGCGCGCGCCGCTAGACCAGTCAGTCAACTTCTGTGCCGCGGCGTCGAGATTAGAGTTGGAGTCACGGTTATTCTTGAACATTGGCATCAACGGGGTGTTCACCTGGCTAGCCCAGCTGTCGCCGACCATGGGCGACAGTGCGCCGACATCAAGCTCGTTGCTGTTGCCCCTGGGCGACTGGAAGGCCTTGGTCAGCCCGGAGAAGTCAGTGCTCTTGGGCCTGGACGACGGCGCGCCGGGTGCTGGCATAAGAATCTCCTGAGCGGCAGGAGAAGTAGGCCGTTCCTCCACTTGTCCGAGCTGGTTGGAGTTGGCGCCCCAGATCTGACGACCATCGCCGGAAGCCAAAGGAGGAGCGGAGATACGATGCGCCGCGTTCCTAGCGTTCAACTTCGCCCTTTGCTGAGCCAGAGTAGAGGCAGGGTCGCCCGGATTCGGCGACGCGAGGTTGGCCGACTCAGGTGAGAGGAAGTTGGACGAGCTGTCCAGCGCAAGCGACTGACGGTTGGCGCTGAAGTTACGAGCCGACGGAGAAGCCGGCAAGGGCGACTTCAGTCCAGGGGACTTCAAATTCATGCTAGCCAGCTTAGCTTCCATCTGGGCCTGCATGGAGCCGCCAACAGCAGGGCTGAGAAGGGCGGTCATAGGATCCGCCCTGGCCATCTGCTGGAGAACGGTAATAAAGAACCTAATCTGTACTTGTGTCGAATGTTGTAAAAGACTGTAAAGAGCGGCTGTGCGCTCGGCTTCCGAAAGAACTTTGAACCCTGTGGCAGATCAGTTGAATATGACGTTGAGTACCGCTGCAGTGCGGAGACGTACATTGCTCGATGGCGCTCAGCTCTTCTTTGAAATTCACATCCAGCGAGGCTGCAGCCATATCCTCAAGCATTTCCTCGTAGTTCTGCAGGTTCTCGAACCACTGGTCGATAGCCTCCGCTGCATGAAAACGTCAATACTGTCCGATGCGACGATCACTAATACTGACCTTCCGGAGTCTGAAACATGCCTCCGCCACTGAGTAGCTCACTCGCAGGCCTACCTGCACCTGAAATCCCACCAGGACGGGGAGAAAGAGGCGGAGCCCCAGGGTTGTTGCGGGCTGACGGTCCCATGGACTGGCGGTTTGGCGACCGGCCATTTTCGTTGCCACCTGGCGCCGGCGAGCGACTGGGGCTCGCCGGAGGCTGAAGAGTAGTCGTCGACATGACAGATAATAAGAATCAAGGATAGCAATGAAAGTTGTTACAACTCCTTTGGCAAAGGATTCCTGTTGCAAGCAAGGGTCGACGTCGAGTCGGGAAGGAACGAGCTAGAATCAAGGCAGCACGCAATGGGTTGATACGTGCGCCGTTGTGTCTAGACGCGACCAGCGGAGCCTGCCGGTCTAGGGAACGATTTCGACGATGCGGACGACGTCGACGAGATTAGCCAGCGAACAGCACAAGAACGGGAGGAAAGGGCAATTGCGGGTGCCAGGGCGCCGGTGTCTTCAAAGACCCCATGGCATTTGCCGCAATCACACGTGAGATGTGGCGGGTGCTATGAGGAGTCGAACAGAACAATACAGCCTCAACTGTCATGATCATCATGGACTGACAGATGTTCGTTCGAAAATCCATGTTTCATAAAAGAAATACTCAGTGCCAGAGCCAGTTACATTACAGGTGCGGTATTGTATAGGTTATTCAAAGAACTGGCTTACAAGTTGTGTGACAGAGATGACTTGACTCGGCATGCATCGATGTCTCATTCAAGCTTCTCCGCCCAGTTTTTGTATTATTTGACATTGATCAGCTGACAGTCCAAGGAAGAGAAATGCATTGCAAGCCTATGTTTATCATTCAGAAGACGAAGTGCTATAATTGAAGCGGTACTTTGAACACCGTCATTCCCATATGCGCAGTCCTCATATTGGCGCCATCGATTAACAGCATGTGATGTCGCGTCGTTTCACCGTCCAAGCTAGGGAAAGAGTTTCCTGAAGAGCCGCTGGTCAGTAACTGGGAAAACGCAAAGGATGTCTAGATTCGAATTCGTCATGCCGTGCGGGCGTGCTTCTCCTGGCCTGAAGGACTCGAAGAAAGCTCGGGAGGTTACCGCATGCAGAGTCACAAGACCCGAATAATGGTTTAGAGCGAGCCATACCACTCGTTACATGTCGCGTTCCTGCAACCTGTTATAGGGACCAGTTATTCTTTATGCTCAGTATGTCTGGTCAACCAATCGAAAGCCTCCGCGTTCTTGGCGACCAGCCGATCAGCTTCTCTAGACGAAAAGGACTAATAGCTTATCTAGGTTCGATAGATGATCTCCTTACCGACGGCGGTCCCGTCTCTACTGGCCACCTCGGCCAAATATGTAGTCTTCATGCGGAGCTTTCGCAGGGCTGCCAGATATTCGGTCAGGTCACAGAATGATGCGGTACGTCGCGGGTGAAGTGCTGGACGATTGTCTGATTTTTCCGACCGGTCCTCCAGTATATAAAGCCTGAGGCAGTACCCAGGTCTCGGCGGAAATATGCCAAGGCACCATGAATGATGTAACAGGCGGGGCACGTCCAGTAGTCCTGGTCTGGAAGGTCGTTCTTAAAAATCGCATTTTCACTTTCCGGGGCTCTCCCCCATTTCTCCCTTTCCACATCGCAGAGACGCTTGGTCAACCCTTGCGCTTGTGACCGTGCACCGATGGGGGTTGGGCAGCCTGCTTGGTCTGGGCTCCGTTGATCCTTTCGCCTGGTAGGTTGTGTCGGTTCAGGGTTGGCAGCAAGGCGCATTATCTTGGACTGCTCTCGTTGTCATCTCGACACCTGCAGATAATCCAGGGATCCTCGCTATTCCAATGAAGCTTGAACGACAACTGTCATGGCTCGTGATAGACTCGGTACAGAACGAAGGCACCGTTTGGCACCAGGAGGGACCCTTGCTACGTTCGTTTGACGGCTGTGTTCCGGTTACCCCGCCCCTGGCATATGCTGCGCCGCATCACGGTAGCACATACGAGGCGTGTCTACCCTGCTTCGTGGCTCCGACATCTATGGCGAGTCTCATTGCCGGTTAACTCCACTATCGCCGCTTCGACTTCTGATCTGGCTTCCTTCGTGACTTACGGGACCTATGACTGGAATAGCAAGCCCTCTGACGGATTTTGGCACGCCGTGCAAACAGAGATCGACGTACCTAGTGGTTCTTAAGTCTTCGCCCTCTAAGCCCTCGCACGGAGGATGACTCACCTCTGCGGGAGTACATCTGCTTGTGGGAGCTGCCGACATCGGTACCGCAAGAATACATGCGTGGAAATTTGATGAGCAGTAAGAATTCGGTCAGAAGGGCGACCAGGAGGCTGGCGGACCGTACACCTTGCCTTGTCCATCACCTGCCTGTAGCAACGCGCACCAGTTACGGCAGCCTTGCTGGGGATGGGTAGGCACTCAAAGCGAAGCAAGAGCAAGCATCACCACACGATTCGGCATGAATTATATACAACTGATCACATTTCGGCGGCGGCAATTATTATAATAGATTTTACACATACGAGGAAGCATGTTTGGACCTGAAGGTGATACCATCAGCCATCAGCAATATCTACAAATTCAGATCCTACCTAGAGAATCCAGCACCCCGAACCGCCGTTCACGCGATCCAGCCACATTTCTTTGGCGGCGGCCAGGTTATAGTCGTCCAAGTTTGTCTGCGCGGCCAGCATTGTGATCTTAAGCTGGTTGCGTGCACCGCTGAGCTCTTCGAGACGCTTTCGTACCAGCTCGTACGGCAGGAAGCCTGGGTTGAACATCCGGAAACCCGTACAAGGCTCGGGCCCCATCTGCACCACAACGTCTCGCAAATTTTCTGGTGGTCTGGCACACTCCCGCTCGGGGCGGCCGCCGTCGCATTTCTCGAGCTTCTGGAGGGCCGTCTGCGGTGTAGTCTGCAGTTCACGGGGATCGCGTCTGCTCTGCTCCAACCCGGTGATCCGGACATGCGTGACGGACGGCCCAAATTGAGGCAAGAGCCTCAGTACCTGGTCCAAGTGGTCTACGTAAGGACCCGCAAAATGCACCCGCTTCAACTTGGGAAACAGCTGGACGGGCTCGGTGATAGTGAGCGGACATAGAATGTTAGCATCCGGGAGCGTGATCTCCTCGAGGACGGGCAGGGAGACGCTAATATGGTGGAGTTCGATTTGGCTTTCGGGAGGGACAAAAAAGCAGACGAGCTGAAGCGTGGAAGAGATAGCGTGTACGAGGCGAGCAATGAAAAGCGAGGCCTCTTTTCCTTGCTCGTGAAGTCGATCCTTCCAGGCTCGGATAGCTCGGAGGCTGGCCTGCCTGTCCAACCCGTCTGTGTTCGGGGCCTCGGGACTGGTAGGACCTGTAAGGAATAGGTTGCGGACGTTCCGATCGGGCGCAGGCAGGTTCTCGAGCAGAATGCACAGCTTCTGCAGCTGGTCATAATTCTCTACACAGACGGATTGGAAGCGGACACGGCGAGAGCCATCCCGAACGTATCTTGAAACTGCTGCGAGAGAGCAGCCGGTCTTGCCATCGTCGGTGCACGCGAAAGAAAACATTCTCTCGCACACTTCGAGCGGTATGTTGTCCATTGCGCACCACGTGACTGCCGGGAGAGCGCCTGCCCAAAGAGTTATGCGCAGGCTGCGAAATTCAGAATCAACCCGATAGTTTAGCTGCAAGAGTTATGCACGTACGGGATGGAGATGCTCGGGTGGGCTGGGGGAGGCTCCAGCAGCACAGTCGGTTAAATAGCGACCTTGACGAGCGGCTTGTTACCCGTGCAACATAGAAACTTTAAGCTCGCGACTGATTGGGGTATCGCATAATAACACGCCGGCGTTCTTTCTAGGAGTTTGGATCCGGAGGTTGCGAGGCTGTGAAACAGTGATGCGTTAGCCCAAAATACGTCCGCGGCTCGTATATAGCTATTATAGGGCATCCCGGGGCAAGAGAAGGGAGCCTGCGCACTTAGCTTTCGCGCCTCGGAGCACCAGCTTCGACGCAGTCAATGCCTTCAGGATACAGCACCACCGGCGACCCTGAAATTGCCGAAGATCCCTGTCGTCTGTTGGGAAGAGCAAAACCTCCGGTATCACTCCTAGGTACCCTGAAACTGTCAGGAAATCCCTGATCGCTCGTCAAGTTGCCCATCGAACGACAAACTGTGCGTCCAAGGGCTCGTTCATTATTGTTGTTATCATACAGGTAGTGCCGTCTATCTTGTACAAAGGAAGATTGCAGGACTGTCAGGAAATTGGACACGCGAAAGTGCCGCGATAAATTATGTGTATAGTGCCGGATCAACGCGAGAGATCCCGTGCGAAGTGGAAGAAGTCCACGCTGGAGCCATTGACTCCGTACTTATAGATCTAAAAAGAGGCAATGAGTCCACCTGGGAATAAAGTGCGAAGACAATATACTCACGAAGTGTGATGCCACCCAGCTCGAGAACAGAGCCCGCTGGTATGATTCCGGCAGCCTACTCAGCAATTCTTCCAGGCCAACCTGCTCAACAAGGGTCTTGGGAATCGCCCGCCTCATGACGCCCTTCTTGCTCGGCTCGTCATCAAACAGGTCGGAACTCTCCAGCTCAGCCTGCAGGTTGTTCAGGGTACTCGACAATTCATCCGAGATGGTCGTGCGAGGTTTAGAGCCCTGCAGACGAGCATGCTCTCTCCATATACACTGGAACTCCGCAGCTGCATTCTCCGTGATCTTCTCCTGGACATCACGGACGTAACTCTGGTAGAAGTCCGAAGGCTTCCCGTCCTTGAATATCATAAGGTCGACGTACTCTTGCGTCGATAGCGCAAGACCTGCCAGAACCTCCAATGAGGAACTTGTCACACCGCCTGATTGAAGTCAGAACCGAGTACAGTAGTGCACGTTCGAACAGCATACCCTTGTTTGTACTGGAATCTTTGAAAAGTATGACTTTGCGCTTTTCCAAGAATAATCGCGCGGGTTGGGCGATGAAGAGATTGGCGCCTTCTACGATGTACTTGTAATGCGGTTTCCCTTCAGCGTCGAACAAAGCCGCGACATTGGAAATGTTAACGGCTTCGGGCCTGCATCCCGAATATTGTTAGTCGATATCCTGAGTATGGCCACCCATATCGGTGACTTACCGCCCTCCGCAAGGAACAAACAAGTCGGCCTTGAAACGGAGATGCGCGGTGTTGCGGTAATCCGTGCCGTCGATGATGAGTTCTCCGGCTACGTATTAGAACCGACAGTCAGACGCCCGACCCATCACGACGAAAATATGAGACATCACGTACTGGGCAGTCGCACGTCCTGATCCTCAACCTTAACGAGATACCCATCCTTTGACAGTTTCGAGGCGTCGAAGTGGGCGACCGGTTTCCTAGCCTTGGCGAGGCGAACGAGCTCTTCTCTGTCAAGTCCGACCGGATCGGCGAGTACGCCACTGCCGTCGATAATGGCAATTGTCTTATCCGAGCTAAGCAGGATCTCGTCTATATCACGTTAGGCTGTCTTTATCCCTGGGGGTATGGTAGAAGGGTGCTTACTGGAGCCAAGATCACCGTCTAACATAATGCATCAGCAAGCGCCCACATCTCCACTCAACCGCAAGCGCTTACCTGGTCCACCAGTCTGAACCTTCGTGATATCCTCTTCGCGGAGGCCAAGCCGCTTGTATATGCCAAGAACATACTGCCGGATGGACAACGAGGTCATCCCATAAATGTCATGCGGTACTCCACCGAGATGCTCAGCGCTCTTTCCAGTCGTGAACGACTTCCACCAAGTTTCAGCCCCGCGGTCGCGAGCGTGCACTATGCAACCGTCAGCAATCGGTCTTCCATAGGCATAATGGAATGTTAGACTCACTCGCTGCCCAATCCATCATGTCCGCGGTCCCCTCTGCAGCCCCGGCCAACATCAGCACTGCCTCGAATAACTCAGCCCGAGATACGTACCATCCGGGCCAAAGAAAAGCATCTCGGGTTTATTGTAGAGGTCAACAATAGGCTCCTTGATACCCGGCGTCCTTCCCGGTATAAGCAAGTCAACAATGGCCTGGCACATGCGTCAGGATCGCACCCAAACGGTTAACACGACACCATACATCGACGTATTTCTCGAAGCACAATCTAGGACTGGCACCTAGAGAAGGCAGGATAGTTCCTTTAGCGCCTCCCTCAGGGATATCCTTGTTCTTGAGCGACTGCGTGGAGGCCAGTCCGTAGTTCTCATCGAACAGCTGCCTCTGATTGATGGAGTAGTTCCTGAAATAACATTGGCCATTAGAGTGATCGTATTTCAACAACATGTTGCACTCACTCCTTGTTCCTCGACATAACAATCCGAATCCCGCCTCTCGCAACATCCCTAAACCGGATATGGAAACCTCTAAACTCATTACCTTCCAACGTGCCCCCAGATCAGCAAAACTTGCCGGAGCCATGACCACCAGCACTCACCGATAACGATGAACATGCCAAAGGGCTTCTTCGGGTACTCCACCTCGGGCAAGAACTCCGGCCTGAGGCGGAACGACAGCGCCACCTTTGTTGGCTGGTAAAAGTTGGTCTTGAGCACGTGCCTAATCGCATTCGTTAGTTGCATCCTTTCATGATGTAGCTACGATGAACGCACTTGTTGAAGATCAGGAAACTCTCCAGAACTTGCAACTCATGCTTGTTGGGCACATTGCGTCGGATCTTGTCATACAGCTCCTGGTCGGAGAGCGGCTGCTCGGTCTGCAAGCGCTGGTAGGAGAGGGTGGGCCTGGCAAGGGGCCAGTCAGTTTCGTGCAAGTGCAGGTGCAGGTGAAGAGAGTTGCTTCTTACATCAACCGAGACGCTTCGTTGTTTGGGTAATGTATCATCGCAAAATTCACATACAACATCCGGATCTGCACGCGACGTCAGCATTAATCAGCACTGTATCCCCGCTCGACAACCCACCAACTCTGGATGCGCATGTATCACCTGCGCGATACTCTCACGCGTGAACGTCTCCTCTCTGAACCGCCTCTTAATATCATTCAATGCCTCCGCATGCTGAGAATTGGTTTCATCGAGTAAGTTCTTGAGCGCCAGGTACGCCGGACCCAGGCGGTTACAGAAGTGCTGTGCAAAGATCCAGCCGCAGTCTGCATTACGAGGCGTTCTTGAGATTAGTGGTATAAGAAATAATAGGTCGCGCATGACTTACAAGCGTAAGTAGCTTCCTGGACAGCGTGCCCTGGGCCCTGGTTAACAATGAAGAAGGGGTTGTCTGGGAGACAGTAGAGCAACGAGACTTCCTTCATGATTTGGAAGATAGAGTGCTCGATCGGGGGAGCATTCGTATTCGGGAGGGGATTAAGGTATAACGAGATGATGGTGATCCCGTTCGAGAATTGCTCTAAGAAAGCAATCATGATCAGCCATGCTCTAGAGTAAATCGATATGGTTAACTTACCGACGTATTTTCGCGCAGAATACAACGAGTAGAAATGGTACAAATTTGACAGGGCGCTGAAGAACCGGCTCGTCCCTCCCATCTTATATCCAATGACCATCCTCCTTTCCCTACTCCCCTCGACCTCCAACACCTCCATCACCGGCCCATACCGGCTCTCGACCTGCCACATCACATCTTGGTAGATCTTCAGGGTATGTTCGCTCGCCTTCTCGAGAAAGACTCTGTCAGACACAGTGCGGATGTCTGTCTGCGAGTCCGGCGAGGAAGAAGTGGGCGCGTCGGGGGCGAACGTGCATTTATTGACGAAGTAGCAACGGAGCTGCTGCGAGGCGGTAGCTGAGATGGATCCGGTTGAACGGTAGGTCTCTAGGCGGTAGCAGTTCGACGGAGTAGCTTTGTCCAGGTAAAGCTCGTCGATTCTTCCACGAAAGGTGAGTATATGCGCTGTCTTAACAAGCAATTCGCTTACCTGGTCTCACAGCTTGCTCCAGGACCCTCAGTCGAAGTTCGACCGGGTGCACTGGTGTGTATGAATGTCGCGCCGCGCTCGTCCATCTTCTCAAGGTCGATGACGAGGCTGTTCGGGTCATGCTTGGTGTAGGCAAGGACCTTGGCGCCGAAAAGCGCGATGATGTGGTCCGAGATAACTTCTACAGTCTCATTCTGGAAGTACGTGTCGTCGATGCCGAGATGGTCGTAGAACCAGTTCACTTCGTTTCCAACAAGTTCACGAGGAATGAAGCCCTGCAGAATGTGTCAGCATATGCGCATATAGCCACCTCGTCTCCATGCAATAATTTCAGAGTCCTGATAAAACTCCTAGATCAACGACATATCTACAATCCATACTCTCAAGTGATACAGGCGATGGACCCCACTGCTGCCACACGCGGATCGCGATCGAGGCTGAACTAATGAAACGCACCTTCGCGGTTACGTTCGCCTGCACTTGGACGCGTTGCTCATCCTTTTCCTTGAAAATGGGTGTCGAGTACCCAGGTATGTTCTTGATACGATGCACAGACGCATCGCTGGACGACCTAGCTCCTGGTACATTCAAGAACGCCTTGCGCGACTCCTCCAAAGACGCGTCGCGGTCGTCCGGCGTGTTAATGCTCGGCGTCGAAGCCATTCCCGTTCTTCAAGTTGCGTGTCGTTGCTGGCAGTGAGAATAAAGGAAACACGAAACTGAATGGCTTGCATGCTGTCTGGCTTCTCCCTTTTATATGAACTAGAATCCTGAACGTCACAGAATCAAGATCGAGGACTATGGGTGACAGGGGGTGTCCTACCGCCGAAGCCCTGCCCGAGACCCGGGCCAGTACTGCCTCCCGGTCTGCGTGGTGACCTTTACCACGAATACGTTATTGCCCGCGACTATGGCGATGCTTTGCCAACGTTCGTATCATCCATGGCGAAGTTCTCTCGGGCGTGCACGATGATTGGAGAATTATGGGGAATTTCTGTCGAATATGCCATATGACTTCACTCAATACGTCTTGCGAACGTCTGGACCTTAGAGGCGAAACGCTCGCGTGCGTGTATACCTCCGATGTCGTTTGGATATGTTCCGGCATTCGGAAGAGATCCTTTGCACAGCAGGTGATGTCCACCTGACGGTTCCTTGTCCAAGTCTTTTAGTGCATCGTCGTCAGCAGCCCGCTCGCAAACATTTCTCCTTACAACATGTCCGGCACCACGCAACCACGGTGGGCATAGGCAGCTAATGACCGGCGTAATGGTCCTGGAATCTCTGACTTTAATGACTTGGACACGGAAACACGTTCGGCTGGACCGGATCAGACGCCGATGCTGGCCATTGCTGCGTCGTGACCCTGAAAGTACGGGCGATGTCCGCGAGTATGACGATGCTTTCTGCGGGGATGTCCCGTACTTTCAGCTTCTCAAGACCTTCAGTGCTTTCCAATGCCAAGTGAGTTACCAATCAACCGTCTCTGGATGTGGCTCGGGCATTCTATCTTAGTCTATGTGGCATGGATATATTCCTCCAATGGACACGCAATTCGACGAAGTCACTTAGGAAGACTTGATGGGATACGTGACCGTGTGGCATCACATTCGCCTTCAGAGGCCTGAGTGTTCCCTTCCGATTTATTCTCAATCCCAAGCACGTTTGAGCGTTCGTCCAAAGACGGCATCCTCTTCTTGACATCTGCTCTACGTTGTGGAGCTGATGGGTCTTACCCTGCAGTCGGCATTTGGTGCGTTTCTTCATTGGGACAAAGATGACACGACCATGAGAACCTCCTCGGTGAGTACGGGCAGATGCCTAGAACACCATGCAAATGAGAGAGTACCCTTCAACAGCAAACTGTGGGTCTCTTTCTGCGATCAAAAGCTCCAGGACTTACAAATTCTTCTTTTGTAGGTCCTGCATCGATATCCTATATCATTCTACGACCCAAATCCTTGCAGGCATTTCGTGAGAGTCTGATCATCGTCTCACGAGCCTGCAATACGGCCTGATGCTGTCGTTCTCAAGTCTATACGGAGAACTATTTTCGGTATGCGCCACTTTCCCTGCCTCTGTCGTAACCAAATCGGTCACGAGAAGGTTTGTCCACACGACTCTTGCTTGTCAGTCGTCCTACCTCCTCGGCACGTCTGCATTAGCGTTCAGCTGGCTGATTGAACCCCAGTTTGAACTGCCGAATCGGACAGCGTTTCATCATTGCATAGAGACTGGTGCGCATAACCAACCCCTCGATTCTTCGCCTTGCTACTGTACGCGTTCCGCTTCAAGAATATGTTCCCACGGATACGTCAAGCATCCAAGGCAATCCCTTATAAGAGTCCGCCCCGCCACCGTACTCTTAGTATCGTATTCCCGTTTCTTTCCCATCGACAGAACTTCATTATGCCTTCACGTGGGCCTTCTCCATTGCGGCCAGCATTCTCCACTGGACTGGGCGCGGCGTCTTTCCGCGTCGAGGCGCCCATGTCGCCCGTCGCGGACGAGCTGCACCCCGTCTTCCATGCCGGGCGCGTAGCGGTGATTACGGGTGCGGCCAGTGGAATCGGGAGGGCGGCAGCGACAGAGCTTGCGAAGTACGTGGCTATCTGCTTTGTGGTGGAAAGATCGGTGGGCTAATGGCGTCTTATCGGTAGACTCCAGATGAGACTCGCGCTCGCGGATGTTACGGAGGATCAACTGGCTGAAGTGGGAAAAGAAGTGGAAGCAATAGCAGGCGAAGGAAACGTCCTCGTCATCCCAACCGATGTCAGCAAGATTGAGGATGTCGTCAAGTTGAAGGAGAAGGTGTACGAGACTTGGGGAGAGGTCGGGGTGCTGATGAACAATGCCGCGATCGGGCCTAAAGGTACGTCCTGGGACGGACTGGAGAACTGGAGAAAGACGTTCGACGTGAACGTTTTCGGGTAAATATTCATATATGCCATGGTTGTCCTTGCATTCCTTAACCTCTCCAATAGCGTCTTGAACGTGCAGCACACCTTCGTGCCAGTAAGTTACGGAGGTGGGACCTCGAGAACCCTGTTCACTCAAAGCTGCCTAGTCTATGATCCACCAGGAGAACCAATCTGTGATCATCAACACTGGTTCCAAGCAGGGCATCACTAACCCTCCGTAAGTCTAGTCTCACCTGAATCCAAGCTATACACCGGACACCCACTAAATCTTCGCGGCTATCCAGTGGCAATGCATCTTACAATGCCTCCAAAGCTGCCGTCAAGAGCTTGACTGAGGGACTCGCCTGGGAGCTGCGCGCACGGCCCGCGCCGAATCTCACCGCCCACCTCTTCATGTAAGTCCCTCTTCCTTCTCCTGCGTTCCCTGATGCACCTACAGCGTGGCACCAGTCCCGGGTGGACGTACACCGCTTTGGGCGGGGCAGAGGCCGGGAAGGACAAGCCCCCAGGCGCGTGGACGCCCGAGGAGACGGTCTTGTACATGCTCGACAAGGTCCGCAACGGCCACTTCTACATCCTCTGTCCGGACAACGAGACGAGGCCGGAGGTTGACCACCTCAGGATTATGTGGGGTGCTGGGGATATCGTTGAGGGTCGCCCTGCGCTTAGTAGGTGGCACCCGAACTATAAGAGCCTGTTCGAGGAGTATGTGAGAGAGGGTATGGACGCTATGCGGGATTAGAGGGATGTGGCACGGTGATGCCTGCTTAGAGTGAGGAATGAAGAAATGGAAGGACTGGAGGAATTAATGGTGTATTGCTAGCGATAGCGAAGTACTGACAAGGATAATCGTTTACTCAGTCAAGCCGAGCAGCCGGGCATCGCTTGCACAAGTGGGGGTCGAGTTCCAGATATTAACTTCCCTTTATTCCACGTAAGGCGTCTCTCCTGCCTTCTGGGGTATGATTTACCACTTAGACATGCTAGCTCGTCCTCGAAGTGAACCTGGAACCAGACGGCCGTGTCCTCCTAACGACGGTGAAAGAAGCACGTCTGATGAGCATCTGAAAGTCGTGAAGAGCTCGGCTTCTATCAACGAGTATCGGTAACTCGTGTTTTTCTATGCCACAAAGAAGCAGGAAACAAAGAAGCGACGAGACGCGTAAACGCGTCTGTCACGGGATACTGTTTGTGCAGCGCGTACGCGTTGTTGTGGTAGATGTTCCGCGTCGCGTCCCTGAGCCTATATAAACGGGGAAATTTGGCTGACTGGACACGGACCTTCTCTCCTCCTCCTGTCTTGACACCGCCAGCACCCTGCAGCGACAAGGCCAAAGATGACTTACACTCGGGCTCGCGCATCCGAGATTGAATGTGGCAAGCCTGCACCGGTGGCCCCTCCAATGTATCGCCTCAGACACAGTATCTGGGAATATACGCCGAATGCCATATATATGCCGAAACCTACTCCGTGCCACACGAGGCCGTCGAATAGCGCAAGCCACAGCGATCCACGACCCGATAAAAGAGCAGTAGATTTGCTAGCATTCCTCAGGGAGCGCCAACACCGTCAAGCGGCCCTTGGGAGTTTAAAGGTGCCATACACGACACCATATCCGAACTCAACGATCCCGGCCCATGAATACCGGCAACAAACGCAACTGCGTGCAGAAGCTGCCAGAGCAAGATGGATTGAACAACATCAACTGGAGCGGAACTATCACCTCCGGTCCGCGGCCGATGTGGCAGGAGAAGACGCGGTCCTGTATTCCACTAGGAGAGTGTGGCACGGTGCACGGCAGCAGCCTCCGGACAATATCGTCAAGCCCCAGACAACTGCTGTTATGGTTCGACCTTCGATCAACGAGTACGGACTCGATCAGTCTTGGATGGCAATATTCTATGGAGGATGTGTCAGCAGCAACAAAGATGACCAGATCAAGTATGCCACGCGGTTGGCGGACTCGAACAGATGGGATGCCATTTCGATCCGGCTCCTAGCACGGACATTCGTCGAGAAAGCTATGAAGCACGCCCGCGTCAGACCTGCCACCGCTGCCATGTTCGCGAGCAAAGTCTACCAGGCTTTTGGTAGCGCGCACCAGGATTGGGTGAAGTACAGATTTATCTATAGTCTTCGGTATGCTGTGGAGGACGCATTTGCCAAGTGGTGGGATACTGTGAGCTCTTGTTGTGTTGCCGCCGTCACGAATAGGAGGCAGATTAACCACACCGCCAGGCTCAACCCATGGCAGTCTGCGTGGGACGACACATCAGGCGATCGGATCTCTCTACGGCCTACCGTCTGCTGGAATTTATCGCGAACGTGTATGACGCCGTTCTGATCACGCGCAGCGGTCTCTGGAGAATGGTCAAGCAGATCATGAACAATATCAACGTGATTGAGCACTTCCATGGATTGCGTCTCCTTCTTCTACACTCGTGCGGCCTGTGGGCAGAGTGGCAGGGACGAAAAAACAAAGAAATTTTCTTGAAAACTCTCCGTACGAAGGCGAGCGCGCTCCCAAATAACGCAAGCGTGGTGGGTGCCACCTTCGGAAGGCGAGAGCTTCATGGTTTGGTCTCGGTATGCGCCGCTGTCTTTTGATGTACCTTTACGGAGTACTGATCTGCGGTACCTTCAGGATATCGTCAGTCTCGTTGACCCATGGGAAAGCTCTGCACACCTCGCGTCCATCTGAGTGAACACCACCATTTGTGGGACAACGATGGCCTTACACCTATCCTTCCTCCATCTTGTATTGCTAGTTCCGGATGCATTCTCGGGTCATCAATGTATCAATCATGTATTTGTAACCACGTGTTAGCACGGATTTTACGCATCTGGAATAGCATACTCCTATCGCCATCGCATATCCTGATTCTCGCTTGTGATCTTTCGCGAGCCACGCGTATTACTTGCCTTCATTCTCGATAAGGATCAGCTGGCGCGCTGCCTCCGACCGAGGTTTGATGTCGCATCTGAAAGGAGCTGCGTGGCTGGGTACATCGCTCATTACTCGCAGTACCTTTGTTTAGACTGAGATCATACCTGATGGTGGCACTGGAGAAGTCCAGCGTAGGTTCGATGAGACGTCCCGACCCATCCACTGGCTTGGAAATATTGAATACAGCGAGGGACGCGGCGCACGACAGCCATACGGAGGCTTCAGCAACGTTACGACCTAGTTTATCGTTAGACGCGAATTCCCGTACACGAACATCTTAATTGCACTGACCTGGGCAGATACTATGCGATCTGTAGTTTAGCAACCCACCGTCGTACCCAAGGTGATTGTGCGTACCGTCTGCCGAAACCAAAGACATACTCTCGTGGGTCCTGTTCAGGCTGGCTGCCGAGGAACCGGTCTGGATTGAAATTCATAGGATCGGTATAGATATCGGGGTCATGCATGAATTTCCTTCGCAGCAATCTCAGCTGCTATCTTGATTCAACAAAACGATTCTTCGTACCATATATTGGCGACTACAATAGTTCCTTCGGGGATGAAGTAGCCTTCGTGGACATCGTCTTGCATCAAGCGATGTGGTAAATCTGCATCGAGTCAAGTAACTTCAGATTGTGCATGCACGCAGAGGACTCAGAAGAAGCGAACCTAGCGGAACAACTGGGTGCCACCGGAAAACTTCCTTGACGAGGGCGTCAACGTAGGGCAGCCGGTCCTTATCTCCTAGAGAAGGTGTTCTATCATTGCCAATCACTGTATCGATTTCTGCTTGCGCTTTCTTCTGGACATGTGGGTATAACATCATCGTCAGGAAAAACGTCTTGATCGAAGAAACAGTCTATCAATGATGTGAGCCTGTTAGTGCTTTGCAGAAAGTACACTTGACCAACAGTGTCAGCGCCACCTGCATGCCGGCGATGAGGAAACATAATGGTAAGAGCACGAACCAATTCCTCGGGAAATGAACGCGCTTACCACCATACATTGAGGCAGCTGCCCTTTTAATGACAGTTTCTTGTTCCACTGTCAAATCGTCCCCTTCGAGGAACCGGGAGGTAAACGACAGAGGAGCGGTGCCTTTGGCCTATAAGCACGTCAGCCAACGATGCGTGGCAGAGGCAGCTGCAGCTACCATCTGGTCCTTCACGTATCCAAGAGGGACTTCTTGGATGTCGTTGGAGCACTTAGCCCATTCAGGTGCAATGCGTTTGAACCTTGCGCCGGGAAACCAAGCAGGTACATATTTCACTGCAATGGAGGTCACATCATGTGGAGTTGTCATGAATGGCGTCTGTACTTACAGACCGGGAAAACATCGACCAGGAAAGCATTCGGGCTCGTCAAGGTGGAGAACTGTTCCATCGTTCTGTCGATCAGGTCGACAAGCGAGTCGCCATGCTCCTTCGGCTGGTAGCCATAGGTCAGTCGCAGAATGACCGCCCCGGCAGTGCTAGTAGGATTTTGTCAAGGAAGATTCACCATGTATTCGTGATGGCAGACCTTCGAATGGCTTCCGCAAAATCTTCCGGGTCAGTTAGAACGCGTCTGAGGAAGCTCTTAGTCTCGTATTCCTCGATGGGCACCACTTCCTCCATGCAAGACTGAGTGCCCATGAACAGATGGAGCAGTCTCCTTTGAGCCCGGAACTCTTCGCCGAACCGCTTCAAGCCCAGCGTCCAATCCCAGCCCACAAGTTCGCAAGCCATAGTCAAAGAAGGGCGATCAGAGTAGATGAGACTCTTCTTCTCTAACATCTCATGTGCGATTTTCGGTGAGTTGAGGAATACGAAAGGTTGGCCAAGGATATCGACGTAGACGATGTCACCTTCATATTAATCGTCAGTTCAAAGCCGTGGCACCAAACCTAAGCGACCATACCATACGTCTTCCCCCACTCTGCAACAGTCTCCCACATATGCTTGACCGGCATGTCGAGCACATTGCCGATAAGAGGAAGGCCTTTGGGTCCTGGGGGGTAAGGCGCAGGTCGCCTTCTGCTTGTAACCCGTCGCAATAGAAACAATGCAAACGCAGCAAGTATCACATCAAGACTTGTGATGAGCGAGAGCGCCATGTCGACGCAGAGATGTCAAAGGTGAGCAAAGCTTTATACTGCGGAAGGTCTGCTTACCGCAAGGAGATCACTACGCCGAACTTCTCACCCACCGTAAACCCGTATCGGCTAGCATACCCGGCTAAGTTCCTTACCGTCTATCAGGCACTCTTCGGTAATCAGGATGAAGCATACGGTTGAGCCCACTGAAGTTGGCGGCCCTATCCTTGCTGTGACCGGAATTGTCGATTCTTGCCTTCAGATGTGGAACTCTGGATTCCCATCCTTCGTGACTGTGTTAAACAAGCTCACCTCCAGAGTATGTGGCGTAACGAGTGCATGGCTCTGAAGGACAGCAGTGACTCTTTGAGCATAGTGATATCCAGGAACTGAAGGGTGGAAGCGAGCAACATTGGAACTCCCCATGGTCCCGCCCTAGTGCCTTGGCATCATTGGATTCAATTGCCGCCTAGATAGGCCCGTCTTTACAGTGTTTGCGTGATCAATGCTGCAGGACAGGACATACAACTATAAGCCTACTGGAACTCCGGAGAAACTCCTGAGGAAGCTCACCATATAGCTAGACCGCGTAACCTTCTAGGACGATATGGCGACGTGGTCACCGGTCAATGGCCGTATGAACATAAACGAGGACCGTACCCGATTCAGAAATGGAAGAAGACGAGCCTGCTTGCACCAATCAAAGTCTAGTCCCCAACTCACTCACCGGTAGTCTAACATTTTGGCGCCGGTTAGTATAACCTCAAATAGTACAATTCATACACATTTCGTATGTTCGTATGTTAAGACATTGACCGAGAGACACATATGCTAAGGAGCGTGTGTAGGAAGGATATCAAACACAATAAAGAAAAGTATTGGCAAAAATCCGAGGCCGCACAATGTGACGTAGGCTAACGGTGTGACCAAAAATCTTATACTGGAAGAATTAACCAAATCATACGTGAGTCAAGAATTGGAAGATATAGGAAGAAAAAACAGAGAAAGGGAGATCGTACATTGGTCGTTATCAACACTCAGTTGTTCAGAACACAACCGCCGACTGGACCTTCTCCTTCACCTCCCCAGTCCTCGAGCTGAGCTCCAGGAAGTAGTCCAGGGCCTTCTTCGCCCGCCTCTCCATCTCCTCCGCATCCTTGACTTCCTTACCCCGTTCATCCATTGCAGCCCTGAACCTCTCCTTAAGGTCCCAGCTTGCTAACCGCAGCACCTTCCTCGTTTCGCGGCTGATCCTGGTCGCATGAGCGTCGACGAACATCTCGTCCTCCCGACCCTCATTCTTGACGAGGGACGACCGAATCCTACGCCCGATCGTCCTTGGGATGGTGCTTGGCAGCTCGAGGATGAAGTAGGCGGTGGCTCCGATAGCGACCGCACCAATGACCGGTGCGGCCCACTTGCGCGCCGTCTCGTTGTGCATGACTTCCGAGAGACGAACGACGCCCTCGATCAGGCTGCGCACGCCGAGAGTCTTGCCGCCGACAACGGTCAAAGCACCGAGACCGACAGAGACGACGCTCAAAGCAGTCGGGCTCATCTCCTCCGCCTCCGAGTTCTCCTTACCCTCACCGAAGTGTACCCAGAACTGATGGTGAACATCAAACAAGTCAAGGAACGACGTCTCGAGCATCTCAGGCCTCTGAGCTAAACCGATACCAAGGCCATGAGTACCACCGGCAACAACGACGCTCGAGCGCTTGCCCTTCTTGGGAGTGTTGCGACGAGCAGAGAACATCGCCTCGGGCATGAACACCCGGCGAGACCGCTCAACACCCTCAGGAAGATGCTCCTCCTCAAGCTCGCTGATCTTCTTCACGCCGGAGGTGGTGATAACCCGAGCCTCGTTCTCCGCCAACTTGACGGCAAGGTCCAAGCTAGCTAACAAAGCCCGACGGACATCCTGGGCGTAATCCCAGATACCGAGCAGACCGGGATAGGAAGGCATCTCAACACTGGCCTTCTCAACACCGGGGAGGCCCTCGCCAACACGGTCCAATGCTGTTGAAAGCACCTGCTTGGTCGTCGAGCTCGCCTTGGTAGCTCCCTCCTCTTCAACAGACTCCAGGCTGTCCTCAAGGACGTCCCGGCCGTTCTTCATCTTCTCCAGCACGGGCCGTGCACGGTCAAGGTCTCCCTTAGCTTTCTCGAGCTCCGACTCGGCGACGATTGAGTTGGCGCCGACAAGGAGGGAAACATCGGTAAGAAGATTCAGCAAGTAGTTAGAGACAGGAGCGAGCTTGGACTTGGCCCGCTTGACGAGGACGAACGACCGCAAAGACGACTCCAGATCGCTAAAGGACGGCTGCTCCTTGGCCGGGTCCTGAGCCGCTGCCGAGTCGACAAAGTGGACGAGGTCCTCAGCATCCTCATATGTGCGCGGGCTGAGCTGCTTGACTTGCTCGAGCACGAGCCGCTTGCACTTGTCCTTGTTCTTGATACCCTCGAACTTGTTGACCACGATGAAAATGTACGCCTTCTCGTTGCTCGCGTTCCACAAGAACTCCTTCGCAGACAGCGTGAAGTGGTTCTCGGCCGAAACAACGAACACCACGACGTCGATCTCCTCCTGACGGGAGAACAGGGCCGTCGTCTTGACCGAGTCGCGGTTCAGACCAGGCGCGTCGATGAGGGAGATGTCGACAACGCCATTGTTGAGCAGCGAGTCGACAGGGGCGCGCGAGTCCGCGAGGTAGACCTTGATCACTTGCTGATCGTTCTCGTTCTCCGACACGATCTCCTCCAGATCGTCCAAACCGACGCGCGTGAACGTGCTCTCGTCCTTCGCGTCGTACTGCACGCCCTCCTTCACAACGTGCACCTCCTCCTTGCCGTCGTTTTCCGCCGCATCGTGCACCTCACAGAATGCCGTGGTGCACGGCTGCTGGTCGACGGGCATGACCTCCCTTCGGAGCACCGCGTTCACGAACGTGGACTTGCCCGCGTTCAGGTCGCCCGTCACGAGCACCTTTGACGACGTGTCTTCCACCCGCAGCCGGAGCTTGTCGACATGGCCGAGGGCGGAGACGATCCGCTCGTCGAGCAGATTGGCGATAGAGGACTTTTCGAGCTGAGAGACAAGGGACGCGGGGGAGTTGGCCGAGCCGTGCGGCCCAAGCGTGAGGTCGAGTCGCAGAATGTTGAATTCGGACTCGGAGGAGGCCTCTTCCTCAACGAGGTCTTGCGGCTCCTCCGCAATCGTCGCCGCGCGTTTCAGCTGGCGTTTCTTGCCCGAAAAGACGACTTCCGTCTCTGTCGCTGGCTCATCCGCGAACGACAGCGCGCGGCGCATCCCACCGCGCCGCTTCGTCACCTCGTCATCCTTCTTCTTCTCCTCGCGGAACTGAGGGTACCGTACTACCCAGGACTCCTTGTTGAACCCGCGAAGGTCGCCGAGGATGCCCTTTGTAGAGTCGATAGCCTCTACCAAGCTGAGGAACTTGAGTTAACTCATATCCGCCGACGCGAAAAATGACTCACCTGTCTTTTTGCGCGACATAGGCCTCCTGCACATCCTCTGGCTTCAAATGCTTCTCTAGTGTTGATTGTGCTGATGGTGTCTCAGCTATAGGCAACGGGGACGACACCGTTCGCCCGGCGCTTGGAAAGTATGCCTGCGCCATGGGGGTGTTCTACGTTGTTTGCTCCAGAGCAGGATAATGTTGTCGTCGTCGTCGTCGTCAGAAATGTTAGCCGGTCGCTTAGCGGGGGGAAGAAACTGACATAATCTCGGATATATCCGGGCGCTTTCCGTATCTCCGGAACGAACCGGGAGCTGGGCTGGAATCGACGTTTCAGGCCAATTTGGCCCTTTGATGGTAATTAAATTAGGCAAGACTTCGCGAAAGAGGAGGCATGCCTCGCTGTGCTGAGAGGCAGTTGTTTGCCAGCCTGAACTGAGTGGTATTACCTTGCGTCTAGTAAGGTTTCTTGTGTGTTAGAAAGAAAATAAGGAATATGCAACTTAATTTGTCTTTGTATTTTATCTAACCTATATTTAGTAATCCACGCCACCTGCGCCACATTCATTACATCAGGTGTATGTAGACAGAATTTACAGTGATAATGCCAAATTTCAGGCAGCCAAAAGTCGCAAGATACTTGCCCTGCGCGTTTGTGCAGGCGCTTCCCGAGTATATACCTAAGTGAGGCCTATTTGAGTCCTTTCCGGATCTGACGCCAGGACTGAATATTATCGTCGAGTTCTTGTCAAACTCGTCGTGGCCGTCCAAAGCACAGTGTACAGAGTACCGAGCTGTGCGCCTGAACTAAGAGCTCCCCCGAAACGCGCTATTAGGGCACAATGCACGCTTGTTTCTGGGAGACTTACAACAAGCAAAAATCCTCCAATTGTCAAGCTTGCGTACGGCCTCCTCCAAGGATGGAGCGCGTACTGCACGATCAACTACTGATGCCCATTATTGTCCCACGTTCATGCGGCTCGAAGATATCAGCCAGGGTCGCCGCTCGGATGTTCATTGCGGCGCTCCTGGCAGTCAAGCAAGCTAGACCAAATAATGTTCAGTAAATGCCCGTCAAGATATCAATGGAGTGAAGTAGAACGAACCCGAAACATTGAAGGCCTCGTCACATACCAATCATCACAGCAATGCTTTTGGCGGCAGCTACACACATACTGCCGATTACGAACAGGGTGATCGAAGTTAGGTAGATGACCTTCATTTCCACATCACTTCAAGTCTAACAGTATTAATATTCACTAACACGGAGAACGCACCTTCCTTCCTTCCGTTTCCCCTTCTATAGCTTCGTACTAACAGAGGTGCAACACGTTGCAGAGGAGTGTATGAAAAGAGCGACGAGCTGATTCGGGCATCATTGGCATGCAGGTCCACCTCCGTGTCGCGTCCTGATGCTGCACATCAATATGTTCACAGCCTGTATCGTAACTTATAGAGAGCCATACCGCTCACGGTTGATTCTGAGCTCGGTATCATTCATGGTCGCGGCCCCCGACACGGGTCCTGGTTTTCCGGTGCTGCATCGTTCCAAGAGGACACCAAAGGTTGTCCTGGATTTGTAGTCGCAGCCACTGGAGGACGCGTGCAGGCATATCGGTCCGAGGCGAGTAATACTGTCGTTTGCTCGGCCGACTGAAAAGCAATATTATTAAGCCTTGTGTGGCCTGCTCTCTATTCACCTTCAAACTTACATAGCTTCAATCATGATCAGTGTCTGAGCCTCCGGTCGCTAATGCCGCATCAGTCGCTAATGCCGCATCAGCTGTACCCTTTCAACGATGCTCCATTTTAAGGTAGCAAGATGATATCATAGCCGTAAGTACCAGTACATGTTTGATACAAACCAAGACATACATGTAAGAACTGATGCGATTTCTCGTTACTCTTCATCCTCAGGTATCAACATCATCTCCCGTAAGGTCGCGGAGTCCTCTTGCTGCCTCTCCAACCACTCCTTCATCCAGTAATCGTAACTGCGCTCGTTAGCCGTGCCCAGATCATAAATTCTCGGCTCATTTGGATGCAAAGCGTGCTCCATCCTCCGGCGCTCAATAGCGCTCGCCAAGAACTGTCTGCCCTCTTCAGTAATCTTGCGCATCTTGAAGGGGCGGAACCCGTACGCGTCATGCGCCGTCAAACCGACCCCGTTCCATGTCTGCAGACCAATCCTCAATCGGCTAGGAAACGGAAGGTGGATAACTGGAGCTGCATCGACGAGATAGGCCTCAGGCATCTGGTAGTCGGTGTCCGATGGGAACTCCAGGTGCAGCATCTTCACAAGATACGCCGCGATGCCCTCTCTACCCTTGACATCCGAAAGGCGTATACACTTGATGGCAGCAATTTGGCAAATCATTTCCAGGAAGTTTACCAATCTCGTCTCTCTGCACACCAACTGCCCGTCGTCAAAGTCCGGTGCGATATCCATCAACGACGCCGCAGACGCAAAGTGAAGTCGCTCCAGAGCAGACAGATACTCCATCTCGAACTCTGCGAGAAGAAGCGACTGCGTGGTATCGGATAGCCGCAAAGATACGTCTGTCAGCCGAGGGTACGACCGGTCCAAGAGACAGGCAATCGTACTCGACTTGCTCTCAGTAGGATTGAATAGCACTAAACTAAGCGTGCGCAGTGACTTGCAGCATTTCTCTGGGATGTCGCAGAGGCCGTACTCGAAAGCCATAGCCTCCTTCTCGTCCTCTTCAGCCCTAGTTGCGTATTGCCGCTCCGCGCGCCGCCGCACGCTGGCCTCTGCTTCCTGCCCGACCGCAGCTGGGTATCCTGATCTGTCTGACGCCCGTTCCTTCTCCCGGTCACATAGGAAGAGGTGGTGCATCTGCAGCTCCGCACGGCGCTCGACGTCCGCCGAGTCCAGGAAGGCCGTCAGCTGGACGAAGCCGGAAAGAGCCACGGAATGGTATCGGTACGGCTCAGTAAATTTTGCAATATCACGCGAGGTGCACGATAACGCCGCTCCTGTGGCTCCACCATCGGTGCAAGCGGACTTGAAGATGTCCGAGAGAATGTATACTGGAAGGTCGACCAATTGCATGGAAGAGTTCGACGGGACAACGAATGAGAGAGCCTGTGAGGACCTGGTAACCTCTCTGAATGTCCTAACGCGTTGAACGAGTTCCACTACGCGCTTATTAATATATACTCATGGACCTGTGACGTGACAGAACGCGTATGTCACAGTCCGAGTCATGAGCGCAGATATCGACATGCTGGAAGCGAGAAGCAAAATCGGGGAACTAATTCCCAGCAAGACGGCATAACCGACGGAGATCATCGCCTATAAGCACCCACACGGCAGATGCGACCGTCCGCCTCAGATGAAGCATCCAGAAACTCACACAAGCGAGATGGAAGTCAGATAGCAGCCCAGGGCTTCTGCGATCCCGTCAATAGGGAGACTTTTCCGCGTGTCCCACTGAGAAACGACGCAGTAGCTAGTCCGACAGAAATGTCGCCAACCAGAAGATCTTGCACTGGCAGAATCGAGCAAGTCCGCACAGCGTACCAGTAAGAAAGAAGCCGGTGGCCCACCACGACGAAACGCGATGATGTAACAGTCTACAGCACTAGTGGCCGACCAAAGTATAGGAAGACCAGTTCAGCGCGAAACCTGCTTGCTTGAGTCTTGACAAGCCGCGACGGCCATGATTCAGAGGTCAAGGGAGGTGAGGCGACCGGTGGTTCTATCTGACTTGGGAGAACATGTTTTTGAGGTCAAGATTTCATCCGCGATATCATGGTGGGGGATATTGTAAGTCGTAAATTTTCTCAGCGAGTGGGTGCAGAGAATCAAAGCCCAGCATATTTCATGAGATGATCGTAACCAAAGCCAGCATACTGTATATCAGAAAGCATACTGTATATCAGAAGTTTAGTTGAGAGCGCCACTTTGCCTTTATTTTGTCTTGTGGCGAGCAGCCATCAAGTCCGTGTGCTGCCAGTGCTTTATCCCAGGCGCGCTGGTGGTATCTGGATCTTTCACGGTGAGGTCCTGCTGAAATGCTGATCGAAGAAGAGCTAACAAGAGTATAGGATAATGAGTGCAGCACCAGCGGTCGGTCGCGCTGCTGCACCAGCCAGACATGCATTCTCATTACGCCCGTCGCGGCCGCCACCAAAAATCCGAAAACCCCTCAAACGAGGTGATAAAGGCCTGCCCATCCCTCGCTGCAAGATCCTCATCCGGGATACGCATCCCTCTCGGATGATGGATCACTACTTCAACACTCTGCAAGACGACCTGATGTACATGACCTATGTCCACGAGTCCGGACCACGCAAACCTCCCCGTCAAATCCGTCTGAAGTTCGATCCGGAAGACCCATACACAAAGAACCGAGCCAATATGCCAGTTGGTGGCTCGCATGTCGGCCGCGAGCCTGCGCCCGTGAGCTCATGGGACAACGTGGTCCGGCTGGAGCGAGTGCAGATCCACACCATGGTGAAGGAGGCGGTATCGAACCGTACCAACCTGCTCGGGCCGATCATGATGCTGCGGGCGATATCAGGAGAGACCGAGGGTGGAGGAGGATGGCGCACGAGTGAGGGCGTGCAGGTCGTCCGGGGGGTGAAGGCAATCGGAGGATGGCTACGACCTGGCGTCCCGATCGGTGCCAAAGTCGACCTGAAGGGTCCGAAAATGTACGACTTTATCAGTACGCTCACCGAGTTTGTTCTGCCTCGCCTGCGCGAGTTCTCTGGGTTCGTGATGCCGGCCTCTAGCCAGCAAAATTTTACGCCAAGCTCTGTCTCAGGCGTCGTCTCCCTTGGTTTGCCTCCAGAGGCTATGGGCTTGTTCCCTCAGATTGAAGTTAATTTGGATGCCTATCCCGCGACGACCGGAATGCACATACACTTCATCACCAATGCCGAGGGACAAGGTGCACAAAATAAGGCCAGAGCTCTGCTTTCTGGTTGCCAAGTTCCATTCGTTCGGAAATAGTGAGGCTTGCTCCGTGCGTCCATCTTGGTCATCGCTTTCCGGTACTTACGGATATTCCTCTGTAGATGACTTACAGTCTGATGTACAGATGCTTTACTGAATATTCCTGCACACCAGCCTGGGTTAGCAGCGAGACTTCATGGAATTGATGCGAGAGAAAGTAGAGGATACAGTGCGATGCTAAGCGAAAACTAGGATGCGAGGATGCGACAAAGAGCGACCACAGAACGCGACTAAGGAAAAGACCGGCAAATGAGGATATGGGAATGAGTCCAAGGAGGTACGAGGACATCCATGAAAACGATAAGAGGTTAAGGCAATGCGCAATCGTTACTGCTCGGACTGCCACGGTATGTCGTTCAGCCGTAACCTGGACGAGGATTTGGGTTTAGTACGACTTGTTTGTCCACTGTGTGGTGACGAAAGAGGGCTGTGTGGCAATACAATGTGAGGCGGGGAAAGTGTAGTTGCGGATGTCTCTGAAGCAGTGCGCCTAATCCGCCCTCTCTTAGGGGCAATGGCCGGCTTCGGTGAGTCCATCTTGCTAGAACCAGATCTCACGGTTGTGGGTTTCAACGCAGGCGCGAGGGTGGGCATGATCTCCCTCGCTAACTCTCTAACGAGGACGGCGCCGTCGTCCTTACTCTGCTTCTCCACGATGTCATAGAGACCGTAGCGTTCCACCAGGATGGCACGGTTCGGATGGACCTCGCAAACCATCCTCAGCAGACGGAGGAGGTTCAGCCGCACTACCGGTTTGCTGTGGCCTAACTTCTCGATGATGCGCTTGAAGAACTGGCTCTTGGCGATGGCGATCGTGATGTTTGTGGACATACGGCAGATCTTCAGGAACGGATCTAACAGGTTCTCAAACGAGTTCGCTTTGGCGCTGACGAAGCAGTTGAGCAGTGCGTCAAGAGCTTGGGGCTTCAGAAGCTCATCTTCAACGCGGGCCGTCTCGTCTTGGAGCCTGTGGATTGTATGTTGAGCGACAATTCGGAGCCGTTATTGACGACGCACCAAGAGACAATGGCTTCCAGAGCGCCGACCTGGAAGTACGGATCCTTCTCAAGCAGCTTGAGGTACATGCGCAAACCGTCATGTTGCCATAGTAAGACCCTGCATGTCTTGCCAGCGCTCGCTAGATCGCACAGGATAGGCAGAGCAAATTGCTTCAGAGGAGAGCTGGATTCGATGACGCGCTTCAGGCTAGGAATAATACCAGCCTGTGCGGCCTCTTCCTGCCTGGACTTGTTCAATCGGCAAAGGTTGTAGCAAGTCTGGAAGATGTGATTCGAGACGTCCTGCGTTCCGCATGAGAGTCGTCTTCGATCGCATATCAGGACCACGTACTGTACTACGCAGACCAGAGCTCTGCTCATCCAGGATTCGGCAGAGAATTTCGATGGCATTAGCGTTCTGCAGCACATCAAGGATGTTAGCATTCATTGACAAATGCTTGACGGCTTTCAGCATCTGGACTAAGTGATCCCCGTCAAGCAGCTCGCACGCCCGTAAGAATCCTAGCGACAAGTTAGCTGATGCAGGTTACGGTGATCGACTCATTCCTTACGTCGGATGACCTTTCGCGTCCCAAGCGCATTACGGACGTGGATATCTGATACCGACACCTGGCAGAAGATGAGGATGACCTGGATGATCCTGCCCTTGATGTCTGCAGATTTCTCTTCCGTCGTTGCCATGACATTCAGCAGAGCGGATGACAAGGGATCCAGTAGACCCTCTCTGATGAACATCCGGCAGAAGTCATTCTTCTTGGTGGGGCTTTGCAGTTCGAAGACGCTCTGAATACCGTTGAGGGCACCAACGACAAGCTCAGTCTGTTCTGCATAGTCTTCGTCAAGAAGATCCACCAGGACCTTGAGGCCCCGACACCTATAGGTCACATGTGAGAATATATCTTATCTCGGCGGATACTGAGACGTACGAGATAAACATCTGCAGGGTCAGCACTGATGATTGGCAAAGTAACCCTATGAAATTGGACGCTTCCAGGCGACATTCAGATGGAAACCTCTTGGATGTGAAGCCTTTCAGTTCTAAGCATTAGATTGTACACGTGCGATAAAGAGATATACTCACCCATGATGACTGGAATACCACTGGGAGCTAGGTGAGCAGCAGTTAGGCCCAATCCGAAATATCTCACCCGATTAAACAGAAGCTCTCCAAAAAGCCCATGTCGTCCTCAACGAGCTACCCGCCACGTGAGTCCGCAAAGATCAGGTTCAAGAGCAACTTGCATACCAAGTTCACTATTTGGAGTAGTTTCAGCACCACGTCTCTGGAAGATTTGTTCTCCAGAACTTCGAGTATGGTCAACATGCCGTGAGATGAAACCAATTGTTCTTGCATTTCCGGCACGTCTTCCAGAATGGTCATCTATGGAGCATAAACGCTAGCATCTTTCCGTGGTCGACCAACTCACCAGTTGATCACAAGCATCCCGTATCTGGGAATCAGGTGCCGAGGGAGTTAATTGATCTAATAGCTCGTTCACCGTATTGCATAGTCGAGCATATTTATCTCGCTGGAGGTTCGTCTCCAGATCGTCCTCTGAGAATCCTTCGTCGATCTGGATACGTAAATCGCTGCTCTGTTCACGTCCTTTACCAACCAACCAACACTCACCTCAGCGAACGGGTCTTCCTCGTCGATGTCATCGTCACCGAGCTATGATAACGTCAGACTTAACATTCTATAGTTAAGACGCGGTGGGGCACACCCATGATCTGCTCGACAGGCGAGTGGTCAATTGCAGGCGCTGAAGAGCAGGCGCATTGGCTGAAGGGACTATGAGTGCACCCTATTATCTTCCACAGGATGACTCACTGTTGCCAGTGGGCTTGTCGAAGACATCCTCATAATCTTCATCATCCGTCTCCGCATATTTGTTGAATTCACTCTGTTGACTCGCCATGCGCTTGATCTCAGAACGCCCGAAAGAACCGCCAGAGGGACCAACGAAGGACGATGAACGAGAGTGGGAATGCGGACGAGCACTTGAAGGCCCTGCCAAGGCATGAGATTTAGGAGATGTGGAGAGCGGGCTCAGTGACGGCCTGGAGGGTTTCCGATTGAGATCAGGGAGTGGTGCCGTCTGCGGACCCGGAGATATGTTGCCCAAGCCATATGTCTTAATATCATTCGGATGGTACAATCCGCGAGCATGTAAGTTCTTGGCCAGGATGGACGGCGGCATTAGGCTTAACTATCTCTTCAAAAACATTTGATGGGCGTACCTTGAATTCTGCTACTTTCTGAGATAGTTGAGCATCGTCTTCGTCGAACCCAAGATCCGAGTAGTCTTCGACTATAGGCTCTATGCTTTCATGGGGAGGTCTAGCCAATGGTATGGGAGGCTTCGCTGGTGGACTTCGACTGGGACGGATGGTCTGACCATTCTCTTCTGCCTCAACTTTCTCTTCTTCTCCAGATTGCTTTTCTAAGGCTGAGAGATAGGCGCCGTTCTAAGAGTGAGGCAAAAGTGGAGATTCACGGAGCTTACCCTGGATTTTGGAAAAAGATATGCCTTCCTCAAAATCATCATCCCAGTTATCTGTCTGCTCCTCCGGTTGTTGCAGGATTATGGCAGGCTGAATCATTGCTGTAGACATTTTGCCATTGGACATAGCAGGCATCCGCCACCCTGGAGTAACTGTAGGTTGCGAACCAGCGGAGGTGGAAGCAGGTATGCTGGGGGTATTCGAAACGTCAAGTAAAGGAGAGTCGGGAGGTGTAGTAAGGCGACCACGGCCGGGATGCTTTGACGGTCGTGACGGTGCTGTGTGATTGCTTGAACATGATCACTGAACGGCGGTGTATATGAATGCTTACATTTCAGCGCTTCGTTCCATTCTTGCACCTTCAGGACCGCTTCGTCGTAGTTGTAGTTGCTATGCGGCCTTCGCCCCTCTCGCTTCGCTTTAGCAGCTTCACCATCGGCGCCTTTGCCGCCCATTTGCCGCCGAGCAGCGATCATCCACGGATGCTTGAGTAACTTTTTCGCAGATATGCGCAGATTTGCGTCCTTCTGGAAGCAGTTCTCGAGAAAATTTCTGACGATCGGCGAAGCGCCTTCAGGTATAGGCGGGCAGTCGTCTTGGACAATTCGGAAGAGGGCAGGCATTGGATCGAGAAAATGATAAGGTGGTTTACCCTCAAGAAGCTCAATTACCGTACAGCCCACACTCCTGAAACGAGGTTAGTACGCAGTTGAATGCGTCGTGATGTGACCGACCAAATATCTGAAGCAGTCGTAGCGCCCGACTGCTCGATGACTTCCGGTGCCACTGTTGCATAGATGCTAAATAAATATGTTAAGCGTATATATCTCAACACTCACTCCAATAAGGGCTCCCAACGACTGCGGCATCGTTTACAACCCCGGGCGTTGCTTTGCTTGCGACACCAAAGTCAGCCAACTTGACGCAACCATCTTTGTTGGTAAGGATATTGGCTCCTTTGATATCTCGGTGAATGACACCCTGATCGTGCAGATAGACCAGCCCTTCCAGGACTTGAGAGATGTATACAGCAACAAGGTTCTCGGGGAACTTTCCGAAACGCTTGCATATATTGTGGAGAGATCCGTTCTCGCAAAACCTGTGCACGGATTAGATGTCCGGAACAGCACTGCGGATGCTAGCATACTCAAGGATAATGTAGAGATATTCATGCTCTTTCTTGAACCCTTTGTACTTGACGATATTCGGATGCTATGAGACAGTGAGCCTCCAAATCAGAGCAAACTGCGCGGCACTCACATCAAGGTTCTTGAGCAGGTCGATCTCGGACTAGGTGCCAGATCAATATTTCAGCTCTAACCGCCGGTGGTCGTGCGTACCATGATCTCACCAAGCTCTCCTTTCGGAATATTGCTCAACTGGATCTCCTTGATTGCAACAGTCTCGCCAGTCGCCCAGTTCAGTGCACCTGCACGACGCAGTGTTATACTGTGCGCACAAGAGCATACCCGATCTGGATCCACGCACGAAAGACTTGACCGAACGCTCCTTTGCCCAACGAGTCTCCCAGTTGCTGTAGATAGATAGTCGTCAATCATTCCATGTGCTTGATCACAGACCATTTCGAACGTTGTCTCACATAGTCGCCAAGAAGTTTAGAGCTCCCAGCGCCCGAGCTCGAACCTAGAGGAGTGGGCATCTTGACTCCTAACGTTCAGCACTGGACCTTCCGCGTCCTTTCAGTGTTTTGAGGTTCCCCAGGTAATGAGTACAGTAATATGAAGTTCAGAAACGCGTCAGTGTCGCGTCCGGCGCTGACTGTAATAAGCGATGGTGGCATCCAGGTCGAAAGCAGATGCGGACTTCGCCGCTTGCGACCGTTCCGCGACTCACGCAAATACGTCCACCTTCCCTGAAGGACACTCGAGGAGCTATGCTGCAATCCCCTCTTACTATACTTGCCTTCAGACCTCTGCTTGCGTATTTCCGCCCTGGGTTCTCCTATCGACTCACCGCTGGCACTGTAGGGTAGGGACGCCGAGCGATGGTCAGCTGTACGCCTGCATGATGCTGGAGCATGGAGACCAAGCTGGTGGAATGTCCTCGCTGTCAGAGAAGGGATGTTCTCTCAAATGCTGAAGCCTTTATTGAGTTGTCGCCGGGCTTGCGGAACGTTCAACACAAACGTAGGCAATGGTTCTGCAAATGCGCCAGGGGATCTCGAGTTCCGAATCTGTGATGGTCAGCTTCTCCTGCGACCTCCAGACAGGAGACGTCTCATGATCCTGTTCCTGAATCAGGGTATGGTTGGATGTAAGTGAATATCCTTTGGAATTCATGTGTTTTACTTTAAGGCTACACGCGAGCGCGAAGGCAAAAGAGCAACATGGAATACTGAAGCGTGTACATATAAATCAAGATGATGAGATTACGCTACGCTGGCTCTCCTCTCTCAGTGCTGTAATCAAAATTCGATAATCCTTCTTCCCCAAGCACTCGACGAGCATTCTCCAGCGTCACGGTTTTCAGCTCCTGCAGCTCTTGGAATATTCGGTTCAGACGTTCTTCCAGAAGCTCATTTGACCGCTCTAGTACGTGCATATAATCTGCAGCTGTGTCGTGGAACTGGTCAGTTTCACAACACCCTGGTCCCAACGCCACTTGCCATTGTTCAGTACGACAGCCTCGTCCTCGGCTTGCAGTTCCAGCGGTAACACATCCCGCAATTTGTATACGCTGACCTCTTCTTCGATGTAATAGTCGATGTTGTCTTGTAAGTAATCCGAGTCATCGACAATATCCCGGATGCGTGAGCAAAGCTGATCATTGTTCAGAAGCTATCGTAAGTCCGACTCGGAAACAGGCGGCACACACCTCTCTGCAGCGAACCATCTCAGGCACCTCCAGATGCGAGAGGATCTCCTCTATGACTAGGTCCGGAAGCGCCGAAAGATTGGGTAGCTCAGTTAAGTTGGAGGTAGAAGGAAGAGGTGCCATTAAATATATAAGGTTTGATTCTCGCTTCGTGCATAATGACCTTGCGTCGAGTGTGGTGGCCAGCGCTAGCCGGGTCGCTGCAATGCGACGTAGCGGTAATGGATGAGAGGAACAAAGGGAAGTGAAGCCACTGGTCGTGGGTGAAAGGTGTTCTTTATCGGATCAGAGGACAGGTAAGTTCGTTCCGTCAAGTTGAAACGCCACCAGGAAGGATGTGGCCTTCATTCATGTTTCCTTATTGGTGAATCTGCGCAGCGGTGCTTGGCTGTGGTCGGTCATAAGCATCTGGGGCACAGCTTTTATGGTCATGAAAGACAATCGAATGGTTTGCTCCCGCTGTTCCACATGGACGGGCAACCGCAAATGTGGAGGCTCAATAGCATACCGCCAATGAAGCCTGCAAGTTCACACAGTTCTCGCGCGCACGCCTCTCGCATCAAAAATCAGGTGTCCATATCAGGTATGTCTCTGCACAGCTTTCCCTACGTTTAGCCTGGATGATGTCGTGCAGCGCCGATGTCGAGACGCCACGGACGTTGTCAGTTCACGCTGAAGAGGGAATCGGAGCGAACAAGATGCCTTTAGGTCTGGCGATCATCATTGTCTCGGAGCCGGAGCAATGAGGGACCGCATGTCCTATATCCGTCTCCTTTCAAGGGAGCACAGGGTGTGGAAGCTGAGGTCTCTTATTGTTCTGCGAGTCACCCGTTCTCCAGCGCCCCGATTTTCACGTGCTATAACAGTTTGCTTTGCTTAGTGCGAACTATCTCAGTCCTGCTGCTTGCCGTCCCTGAAATAAGCTATGCTTCATCCTTGCGCGACATGACATTGTGTCGATCTGCCCTGTGCAGGACGGAGTCGCGTGTATCATGTTGAACACCAGTGGTATCCGCCCTGAGTCCTGAGGTCTGAAGGCCCGACAGATAGCGATCCAGCGCCATTTCTTTCACTGCGGTGGTCTGTCCCATTGCTGCGCCGATGAACGGACTGATATGACGGTCTCGAACTGCCTCCCGTTTGTTTTCGTCGTCCTAATCGTAGCTCGGATTCGTGTCTCCTAGACGCATACTCGCGGATATGGCCAATTATCCGCGGAAGTGCTGAGTCCTCCTACATCAGTGTAACGAATCGACTCCGGTATGTATCTCTACTGGTACATATGCCCTTACCTGTCTTACATTTCCTGTTTGATAAGGTGAGATAGATCCTGCCATCTGCGAAGCATCATCGTTCCCAACATTCGTATTCCGGATTACCACTCCAGTGAATCCTCTGGAATGCCTGGAATGCCATCAATTGTCACATGGAACCTGTGGTACACGATCAAGTTATAATAAATTCAAGTTATTGAATGGGTTCCGAAGCCAGTGAATTCGCTCGGGATTGCGCTTGCTTCGTGGGCAGGGCGAACCCGCTCACACGCCTTGAACCCCTCCGCATCTAGATATCTGGCAAAGCACTGGCACGCCGAACTGAATGCCCTGTTGATGACGCAAGCTCCAGGCGTCGCACTCCTCCTGCTACTAGCAGAAGCATGCCCCGAATAGCTGCGAGGCACGGCGCCACACAGCTCTCAACCACTCGAATCTATTGAGGGGACGTCCGCCAGCAGTCTAGCACCTACGACTGCTTCCTGAGACGACGTCTTCTGCTGCCTACCCGGTCAAGGCCGTCGCGCGATCACCGATGGCGTTATACACTCCTGTCTCCAAGCAGAACTATGCTGTCGGATATCCTGGATAGTCATGGCTCGCGTTAAGATTCAATTTCACCTGGTGCATTCCAACGACCGGGCGGAGACCTGTCAATGAGGCATCGGCCTGCCATTTGTGGCATTTTACAAGCTCGATTGAGCGGATACAAAACGCCACAAGTAAATCATGGAGAGCGAGGAGGTAAGAGACCTTCGTTATAGAATCCAATAAAGCGTGTCTAGAGTATTCCGGTATTAAATATACTGAGAACATACGTGCACCCGTACTTATAGTACAATATGTATATCACGAGACGAAACCGAAGAACCAGTCAGGCAAAATGGTAGTAACACGTCCGCATACTGTCCGCGAAGGTTGAAATTTAACAGTGGGTGTGGAAGAGGGCGGGATGAAACGCGACGCAACGAGATCGCGAATCCAAGCATGTGAGGAAGGAGCGGCGCGCTTGGGAGCAAACTATCTTACACAGAAATTGAACGTTGAACAATGAAGATAGGGTGAATGAAGATGAAGACATTGACGGTCATCACAAGTAAGCAGGACAACAACAGTAACAGACCAGAGCAAAACCCAAGACGGCAAGGTAAAGGCAGCAGAGAGATAGCAACGCATCGTCCGGCATAGCACGAATCACATAATCACGCACTTGCAGCACCCGCCGGCCTCTTCCTCTTCCTCTTGCTGTCTCCGCCTCTTCTCTTGCTCCGCGAAGACCTGCATTTCGACTTGAGGTTGAGCCTGTGGCGGATGTCCATTTGCAGACATCGTTTCCTGCTCGTTGGGGGAGTGATACCTTGCAAACGGCACAGGAGACTCCGCCGCGCGTTGTGGGTTGAGGCGCATCCGTGCACGCTCCCGCTCTCGCTCCATCTCCTCATTGACATCGATTTGGGACATGGCTGGTCCTGATTCTGGCTCGCCATGCCACTCGCTCTGGTCTTCCTGATCCTCACGATATGATCGTCCGAACTCGTCCATGGGAATATCATCTCCTGTAAGATCCGTACGCGGAGGCTTGTACTTCGAGTAGTCGAAGCCAAACGTTCCGGGTGCCTGAGGAATCTGGGGTGAGCGAACATATACGTAAGGATCTGCGGCAGGACCTACGGGTGCGGGTTCCGCCTCTTCTGGCTTCTTTTGTGGGGTGTTCCCATCGGCCTCTTCGTACAACCCATGCAGCCCCTTCTTGCGCGCCACCACAGGCAGGACAACCTATAGATACATAGATAAGCACGAAGAGCAATACATAGAAGGTCATGTTTATTCATAGAACATGTAGGGCTGCAGCATAGCGAGCTGAATCACATGAGACCGGATACTCACCTCGTCCCAATTACCCTTCGCCTTCGGCTGCGTCCACACTGGAATAGCATAGGACATATCGGCATCGCCGTCCTTCGGGATAGGGTACTCTGCGATGGACCGTCGCGACTCTTCCTCTCTAAGCGTGCGAGGGGCCGTTTTCACCTGCTTGGCCTTCTTAGCAGATGAGGGCGGAGCAGACACGGCAGGGCTCTTCGCGCGTCGCTTGGTACTGGCAGCAGCGGAGTGGACACGGGGACGGGTCGAGGGCGGGGTAGGTAAGTGTGGTGCACGGGGCTTAGGGCCATTGAGTTGCGTGGTCGAGGATGAGCCAGAAGCGCTGCGAGTACCGTTAACAGGGGGTGTACGCCTGGCTGGTATACGAGATGGTGTGGAGGTGATAGGCTTCGCGGACGTCCTTTCCTCTGAGAGCAACGACGGAGACGACACCCCAGCACGCGAGTTCATGCTAATGCCACCCTCCGCGCTCATCTCGTCCTCGTCCTCAAAGTCCGTCAGCGGCGGCTCGTCGAGAACCATGCCTGCCGCCTCCTCGCCAAAGTACAAACTCCCGCGCGCACCGAAACTCTCTGCCCTTCTCCGCCTCCCCGCCGTCGCCTCCGTGTCTGCGCGAGACGTGCGTCCCTCTGATTTCGACGGCATCTTTCTTAGTGAGTGGCCGTAGCTGGCGATCTCCAGCATTTCCTGACGTCGTCCGACCCTGAGCTCGCCGACACCGCCATTACGCGAGTAGTCGCCGCGGTACCAGTGCTCGTACGGATGCTCCTCCGAGTCCATCGACGAGCGCAAGGACGACTGTTCGCCCACGAACGGCGGCTCTTCGTTCATAATGCCCGATGCATTGGGGCTTGGCTGCTTGCTGATGTTTACGGACGAGCGGGACGCTTCGTTCACAGGCGGCATGGCGTATCCATTCTGTTTGGGCTTCGGCGTCGTGGGACTCGCGCTGGGGTCGCTCAGGTTGGAAGAAAAGTGGCTGGAAGCACTCGGGCTGCGCGCGCGGGGGGACACTGGTATTCGCGTGGGGCGGCCGTTGACGGTAGGGGGCATCTCTGGCGATGGCGAAGAGCGACTCGGTAGACCGTCGTAGACTTGGGGAGTAGACTTTGTCCGGGCCCGTTTGAAGTGGGAGGGCGGGCTTTGTGCCCTCACGTCGGAAGGGCGCGCCTGAGAAAGACTGGGCCGAGGAATCGCACTCGGCCGCTCGCTGATAGACGGCGAGCGTAGTGGCGTACTGGTCGTCTGGGGTGAGAACTGGTAGTAGTTGGGTGCGTAGCCATCGTCGCCGAGTGAAGCCTGAGAGAGCCTGTTCGACAACATGCGGCTCTCGTCCTCAAGACCTGGCAATGGCTGAGACTCTGAGCACCCCGTTCGAGCACTGAGACTTACGTTTGCGTAGAGTAGGCACGATCGTCTCGTCCCATGATGGCCCCGGATGCAGCGCTGATTGGGCTGTCGCTGTCAAGGCAGCCATAAAAGAAATCCGTCACTCCCGTGGACTGGTGAAATTCGAAGAAATTGGTGGTGGTCGAAAGCAAAGGTGAAGGAATGGCTAGGGCGATACGGTTAGAAAGTACAGCGGAGGGGAAACGAGCATGCAGAACGGCAGAGCAAGTGTTGCGAAAGAGGAAAGGAACAAGCGCCCATATCTGTTTGCCGGGTTCCTAAGCTTACCAAATTTAGAGAGGGGGGGGCGGCTGACCGCTATCAATTAAATGACAGAAATTAGAATTGCTTGTGTCTGTGGCAGAAAGCGAGCAGGCGGGGGAGAGGAGGAGGGAGCCCAGTACTTGGTGCCGGAGGACGAGGATTGTGGCAGAAGTAGAGCTTTACAGAATATTTATCATGTACACATCGATGTTATAAATCATCTGTGACAGAAGTGCTATCGCCAACTGCTGCTTGAAGTCTAAGCCTATACGCTACACCTGCTGTGAAGAGAGAACTCTCCCGACGCTTTCAAAAGACCCTCCTTGTCCATCCTCACCTCCTCCGTCGCAAACTCCACTGAAACACCATAGGTGACCCCTGCTTCGTCTTCCACTTCAACGTTTGTCTTGTTTGTCAGTTCAGACAGCGTCTTTCCTTCCTTCGACCAGACGACCTTGTAGCTTTCCTTGGGTGTCACCGGAACATCGCGGAACTGGGCGAGTGGCACGAGCTCCAGGTGTATGGTCCGCTTCCATTCACCGGACGCAGCTTGCGTACACCCGGTATAGATATCGTCGATGAGGTGAACGCGCTTGAGAAGGGACATCCAAAGCCCCTCGGCGCAGGCAGAGCAGAAGTTCGGCGTCGTCACAATGCGCATTAAGCAGTCTTCGTTGGTAGGTCGGTAGGTCGTCTCGTTCTGTTCCGAGAAGCTGGAAGGTCGTCAGCCACAGACGTCCGTATGACATTTCCTTAGAACTTACGTAGGAAATAAGCCATAGTAACCAGAAGTCGAGTTAAATCTGGAAGGCGGTCAGCCAGGGATGGCAGGAAATGCCAAACAGACGCACTCTTCTCCAGTTCCAAATTCCAAGATCTCGACGCTGCACAATTGGGCAGTTCCTTCGAGCCCTTCGTCATTCAGACTAAACTTAACCTCATGCGCTCCCTCATCCAGAGTCTCGTGCCTATGAATATCATAGTGCCACCGATCAACCCCAATGTCTTCCCTTGGCACCCACCCCAGATCCTCTCCATCAAATTCCACGCTCAGTGCCTCCTTCGCTGGGACGCCAGACAGAGAGAAGCGTACGAGGTACCTATCATACGTCCCGGAAGAGTTGAAAGACGCAGACCAGGAGTGACTCGCGTTAAGCATCGTCCAAGCGTAATTCTGCATGGGCATGACAGAGCGTTCGACGCGCGGAGGGTCGGCGAGCGGCTCCGATAGCCATTGCTTCCAGGGCAAGGAAGCGTTGACGGCTTGTAGTGCATTGACACCGAAGTAAGCGTAGCCGCCGTCGTATTCCTCACCGACGTCGATAACAGAGTGACCCAGTTCGTGCCTGTATCAGTGAGACGAAGTTAGGCTGAGGGGACCTTCTTGGACTTACCTTAGGACCAAGGCTCCATTTGCGAGCGACGGCGTTATGACGCTAACACCGACCTCAGACATGAAGACGCTACGAACCTTATTGTACTTACGTGAATTCACCTCCTAAACCTGCAGCGGACGTTACTAATGAGGTCGAGAAGACCCTGACAGAAAATGGACTGACCTCCATATAGCGGATCATTTCCTTGATACGTTCCGCTTATGGCTCGTCATGTTTTACTGACCTAAGAACACGCACGCACCCATGAGGATTGGGTAGTCGCATTTGTCACCCATTGAGAAACATGCGGCTCTGGCTGCATCCGGTTTGCTGTAATAGACACCTCGCAGCTCGGTACCGTCGCGGTATAGGCCAAACACCGTGCTGTCAGCGTCATGCTTCAGAACTATGTTGCCATTATCCACCTGGCCTACTTACTCTTTTGGCTTGCCGCCTACGCCGATACCACTCTGAAGAGCAAACTGAATGGTTTCCGGCAAGAAATACACGACAAGGCGTACCTCTTGACTAGCAGTGAAAGCTGCCCAGAAGTTCAGCAGAGGCTTCACGGTGTTGAATGTCTTGTTCGATGAGATATCCTGCGCGAGTCTCCGAGCATCCTCTAGAAACTTGGAATACTCCTCTTCGGTATCTAAGCGCGAGCGTAAGTTGGAAGCTTTCTCAGCGGTACATGCGACACACATCCATCGGAGAAGAAGACGAGATCTACACGATTTGATGAATTCCCAGAGATAATCAGCGGTTCAATCGTCAGAGGAGGGGCCGGTGGCTGGGCGGCCATGTTTCGAGACCCTGGCACGGAGAGTACCTCCTGGGCACGATTGGAGAGCTGACCAGGCACGTCATTCTCGTCGAATAAAACCGGATGCTGCCAGAGACTTTCATGCCCGCAGAGACGCCTTGCCTGAGTCCACAAAACCTCCTTATCGTAGCTAAAGAAACGCAAGCGTTCAACTGTGTCCGACCGACTGTCGTGGCCTCCATCCAGCGGGGCATGAGTAGGTGGCAAGTGTTCCACAATGTACCTCCCAGGTATGTCTTTCAGGCCTCTGTGCAGCTGTGTCTCATGTAGTGAGAGGAAGGAACAACCGTTGTCGCCGTGGTGTAAGACAAGTTCGAATGGCCTTGCCGGAGAAAACACAGCTTTTACCAAGCCTACTAACGAGAACAGAGCCCATATAGACGCTCGCATAATTGTTGGCTTGTTCATTCACAAAAGACCAAGTTCGATGAGGAGCAAAGCAGGGTACTGTGAATAATTTACCGGGCATTTTTAACGTGGTTATTAACATCGAGTTTCTAGTAACTGTTTGATAACGGTCATTAGCACGATGTTCCCACGACATCGTGGACTGTCAAAATCGAGCGAAAATGCGGCTCTGATATTCGCTCAGGACGACCATCCTGGCATCGAAAGATCCTTAGGGCGCATCAAAAATAATCCACGCCAAAACTCACACTAGGTACTGTTATTCACTGAGCAGCGTCTGGGGCCGTGGGGGACAAGAAGTACCTCCTAACCCTATAAGAGTACTACTGACCGTGTTGTGTCTACATGCTGATTATCATTAATACTTCAACAATACAGAGAGGTTTCAATAGTATCGTGCCGCACAAGGATGACGTGAGGCATGAACGGCTCAGACTTATGTCCAGCCAAGCTAAGAGCGACACCGAGACGCCATGCGCTGAGCACGCGTCTTCCACGTGTCTTTTCATTTTCTGCGTGCTCAGCGCGCCTTCGCTTTTCTCCCGGTTACGCGTCGCTCGCCAGCTTGGCACGTCGCGCTCGTTTTTGTCCCACCCGCCTCCCTTGCACTCCTTTTACCGGTGGGGTGGTGTAGCCCGGATTTCGTCGCGTCGCGAAGACGGCGCGGGTTGTGGCTTCCCATCTGCATCCCTGAGCCCGGCTTGGCCACATCCTCGGTGCCACATCTTCAGCCACCGCGGATTTTGCCGCCAATGCTGTGCAGCCGGCTTCGCCGGCCTGAGCCCCCAACCCGCGGAACTCGGACTCAGCATTGCGCTACGTTTGAGTTTCATTTGACATTATCTTCATTTTACTCGTCTCGCAGCACGCACACTTAGCTTGGCCGCAGGAGTGTTATGAACAACGCGTTTGGCGCCGAGGCAGCGTTTATTATTGATCACTCGTTAATAACATGTGAATAATAGGGTTAATAATATTATTATAGAATACATTTTTGTACGTGATTGATTGGGCATTGCGGCAAAAAAGAAAGTTCACCGCTGCTCGTATAGACCACCCGGTAAATCTGCCTGTGGGCGAAAGTAGCAGATAGGGTTTACAATGACTCTGATCCACATCTGTGAGTTAAACAAATGAAACTCGGAGGAGAGTACTAACCCAGATCAACGTTTTCCGCCCGTCCTGCCCTTCTTTTCCGCAGGACCGGCAAGTCGACAGGGCAATCATGAATGTGGGGTCTCATCATCCAGGCTTCATTTTCAGCTAGGCGGTTGATCATGAAGGCGCGCGCCAGGGAAGCTTGCCGCAGTTCATTTTGGCTCTGCATCCACGCGTTGGAAGTATTGATCACTCCGTTAGTGTGTTGGATACACTGGGGAATCAGTCTCAAGCGAGACGCGGTAGAACCGGTACGTACTCATTGTGGCATCGCACTCTACGAGCAGGACATCGAAAGAGCTGGAAAGACGCACTGACTGAGACTACTTGCTGGCCACGCTGATGTTCACAAAGCCGGTAAGATATGCCTCTTCAAGCTTCAGGCCTCAGGGACCGAGATCCGGCCAACGAGGATAAACAAGAGAGCCTCGGAACTGGCGAAGCCATCCATCTTCGAGGGGTATTCGTGATGAATTGGAAATGGTACGTTCTCCCCCAGATTCCCCGCGCTTCTCTGAGTTAGAGCGGCACAGAGAAATAATGGGCATCGACAGCAGTCGGCTAGCAGTCAGTCACTGATTCCAATGCTCAACGCGAACCAAGTCTATTTAATTCTGCTAGTTAACCGCCAGGGGCATCGCGGTTGCGAGTTGAATAGCCGAATAACCGGACGGCTGTGGCTGTGGCACATGTGGCCGCGGGACAAATGACGTCGGCTCGGAATCTCGCCCTCGCTGCGGGCCGTGCCGACGCTCGCCTCAAGCTGATACCTTTGCACCCCGTTTTCATGTGGTTGGCTTCCGGCCTCGGCAGTAAACGTCGTCTTTGCAGTATTTGAGGTATCTGCGACGGCCTTGCCTCAAGTCTATCACAAAGGTGGTCGTCAATGAGGTCCCCAAAGCGCTCGGTTCAATGTCGGTCCTCTGGTAACGGCGGGGGATCTTACGTTTCAAGCTTTGTGGAGCACTCGCCGTTCGGCAAGCCGATATCGTCTTCTATCCGTCGTCCGAGCCGAGCGCCCGTGTTGATGCGAATGCCTCCACTAACAGACCAGTTCTGCTACAGATGGAAAGTTCGCTATCCTCCTACGGTCGGGATCTACTGTTGATGGAAGACCCGGAGCTTGCATTCCATATGGTGTGTAAGAGACAAAATTTGTCGAAGCGACCCTTTACGCTATGGGGAAGCACTTCGCAATGCACTCCACGAATTGATATTATGTATTTGGTAGCGGGGTGCGTCATCTTCGGCAAACTTCAATCCTTATGGGTCGGCGTCGAATCTACGCAGGGTATCACTGAGTATATATAACACATCACAGAGTCTCCAATTCACTACGACATCCGTTGTCTTCCCTCCGTACACCTCCATATCCCCCTCTAAAACTCTGGCGCCAGCCTGATCATGAGCGGTACGCAACCCTTCACCAAGGCGGACATGTTCCGATCCTACGAGACCAGCGAGCGCACGGCTGCCTCGGTCCCTCCGAGCGTCAATGAGAAGGACGCGACAAAGACGCAGCCGCAACAACGCAGAGTATTCAACGAGAAGGAGACGGAAGATGGCCGACTGGAGGAAACAACCCCGGAGCGCCATACCCTCCCCGATGGACGGATGATTATCTCGGAAGGAGAGGCGTACGACAAGCTCGGGTTCACCTTCCCGACGTGGAAGAAGTGGACGATCCTCTCAGTTATCTTTGCCGTGCAGTGTTCCATGAACTTCAACTCTTCCGTGTACGCGAACGCTGTCCCCCTTCTATCTGAACAGTTCCACATCACTGAGCAGGTGCGTGCATTCCTTTGCGGTGACAACGTAGCGGAAGATTGACTAGATTTTTTGTTAGACCGCTCGCGTCGGTCAGCTGGTTTTCCTTATCGCGTACGCCTTCGGCTGCGAGCTTTGGGCACCGTGGTCTGAAGAACTCGGACGTCGACCTATCCTGCAGGCTAGTCTGCTCCTTGTGAACATTTGGCAAATCCCATGTGCACTCGCACCCAACTTTGCCACCATCGTTATCGGCCGGCTCCTCGGTGGTATCTCCTCCGCAGGTGGCTCCGTCACTCTCGGCATGGTGGCGGACATGTGGACGGCGGAGGAGCAGCAGTTTGCTGTAGCCTTCGTCGTGTTTTCGTCAGTCGGGGGTTCGGTCCTCGGTCCGATCTTCGGAGGGTTCATTCAAGAGTATCTCTCATGGTACGTTCTTCCATTCCTCCTTACTCCATTGGAACTCATCATTATATTACGCAGGCACTGGAACTTCTGGATCCAACTCATGTTCGGCGCTGTTGTACAATTGATGCACTTTTTCTTGGTGCCCGAGACATGCACGATCGTCCTGCTCGATCGTGAGGCTAAGCGCCGGCGTGAGGCGGGTGAGAAGAATATCTATGGTCCCTCAGAGGTTAAAGAGCATCGATTCTCGATGCGCAAGATCCTGGCTATCTGGCTGCGTCCGGTAAGCTTTGAGTCCCTGCCCTAATCTAAGGACGCGTCAATTGACCCTCAGCAATGTAGTTCGAGATGTTCATCCGGGAACCGATCGTGCTCTGCCTTTCGCTTCTCAGCGGCTTCTCAGACGCCCTGATCTTCTCCTTCCTCCAATCATTCGGGCCGGTGTTCCAGCAGTGGGGCTTCGGCACCATCGCCAGCGGTCTTACGTTTGTCTGGTACGTCTTCCACCTTCCACTTCTTTCCCTCGGACCTAAACTGAATGCAATGATAATAGCATATTGGTCGGCTACATTATCGCATACGCGTCCTTCATCCCCTGGATATGGATGCAGCGCAACCAGCTCCGGAAGGACCCCAACTCGTTGCAGCCCGAAGCACGGCTGTTCTGGCTTCTGTTTACTGTTGTGCTGGAGCCGATTGGCCTGTTCGGCTTCGCATGGACGTCCCTAGGTCCGCCTATCCCTTGGATTGCGCCCATGATTTTTGCGAGCCTGATTGCCATTGCGAACGTAAGTGCCTCGGCTGCATTTCCTCCCACGACTGCGAGAGCTAATTTGAATGACCGCTACAGTACGCTATCTACATGGCCACTATCGACTACATGGTCCAAGCGTACGGACCATACGCAGCGTCTGCCACAGGCGGCAACGGATTCGCGCGCGACTTCCTCGCTGGTATCGCAGCGATGTACTCTGTGCCGCTGTACCAAAACCTGGGGAAGCACTCGCTCGAGTGGGCGTCAACGCTGCTCGGCTTCCTCGGTGTCATCGTCGCCATCCCGGTGTACATCTTCTACTGGAAGGGACCTGCCATCCGCGCCAGGTGTAAGTTTGCAAAGGCCGCAAGGGCTATTGCGACGGGCGATGTGGATGTACAGGACTTGTACTAAAGGCAGCGGCGTGTTGGATTGTTTATCATCTGAATTGCATGTCTGTTGTCTCCTGTCTGACGACCGCTTATGACCCGTTATCACCGTATCGGATACTGCATGTAGACCCCATTGTATTAATATTTACATCATGTTGTAGCCTATTATTGTCCTATTTATTGGATCTGTGTTACCCTGGATGAAAACTTTCGTGGAGCACAATTGGGCGAGCAAAGAGCTTAATTACACTGCAATACGCGTGACTTCTCGTTTAGAAGTTACCCCGCTTGCGGCCGGAGCAGCCTATTAGGATGCGCCAATGCAAGCAACGCGTCGATTGTTGCTTCTGATAACTTATGGCATGAAGGGTGGTAAAGTCATGCAGCACACAGCTTGTTGAATCGCAGCGGATACCAGCTAAAGACAGAAGTTTCAGAGAATAATAATCTCTGATCCTACCCTGGGGACCTGAATCATCTTATGCCCATGTCTGGTGGACGCATCCCTCATCAGAAATGTGGTCTGATCCAAGCTCAAACATGTGTGCTGTATTGTAAGGAGTAATAATTACCAGTCCGCTTAAGATAATGCCAAAAGTGAGACATAGGACCCAAGGGCCTGCACTTTGTCCGCCAAGCCAGCGGTCAAAGTGCATCGCATCACGCCACTCGCCATGATCGAGTCACTCGCGTTTGATAATAAAAACCAAGGGCGTACCGAGAGTATAAAGCTCGGCACTCTCTACTCATATCCTGAATTCCCCGCTCCAGCGTCCTCAGTCTTGCCGATGCGAGAGAGGCAAGGTTGTGGCCATGCTCGTGTCATCCAGAGATCTATCCGGTGAGCGTCCATGGTCTCCTGCGCCGCTCATAGCTATCAGTATTGTTTGACCTCAAAGGGACAGGTGTTTTGCTCCAGTACAAACCGGAAGCAGGTTAGACATACCACCCTTGCGAGACGGACATCTTAGTAACAGAACGCCATGAGATGATATCGTCGTACTGCACCTGGTGTATACGTCACATCGAAGGTACCGTCCTCTTTTCGTCTAATCTACTACGAACCCGCAGTACATCAGGCGATCTGAGGATGACCCTCCGGTGTCGATATGCGCATCGCGACATGACCACTAAAAGCAGGATCTTTAGGCGCTACCGCTGCTCAGGCTTGCGCCAGGCCTCAGGCGCTGGGGGTCGAGAACTGCGAGGCGGTGTATACCGTCTGCTTTTGTCTCGGCGCGCTTCACATGTTAGATACCGCCCTCGTTTCGTCTAATCTACTACGAAGTGGTAGTGCATTAGACGTCATGAGGACGGCATCTGAACGTTCAACAGCTGCACTCCGCGTCCCAATATTAGGCTCCCCCGTGCTTGAAACGTCCAAATTTTGAATCACAGCAGCATACAGAATTAGATGTGACACCTGTACCGGGTATCTGAAGCAACAAATTATTCTGTCATGCCACGGGGAGGCGAGGGCTGATGAAGCCGACCTGGTTATGCACGACTCCCTCAGTTCTTACTTCGCCATTCGAGGAGATGCTCGGTCTCAAGCATCGTAGCAGGAGAACAGACCGCGGTCTCCTCAGCCCATACGTGGACCAAACCAAACAGCAGTGCAATGGGGCACCTCCGCCTGCCCGTTTGATCTGATCGAAGTGAGACATGGGCGAATGGTGAGACGCCTTACAGTGCCTCATCATCGCGGCCTCCATCATGTTCTGAGCGCAATAGCCACATTTGACCCTAGCACCTTATCGGCACGCACCGCCACCAGTACGAGCGTCAGTTGGGCTTTGATACCCTTCCGAGGAAACCGGGCCTTGTGTCCTCAACCTGTCAGGCACGTCTTGAATCCCGAAATTACGGCCGAGTTCTGCGGTTGGCAACCTTCGCGGGAGTAAATGAGAAAAATTGCGATCGTGTGCGGTCCACGTGAAGATATACGGTGAAATCCCTGACTCGATAGGGTAAGGGCTGCGACGGTAGACAGGAGTTGAGCATCCACGGTCTAAACAGTCAACACTACAAACGAGCACTCTTTAGGTGGGCTATCCTTCAGATGCAGACTCACATCAGTCCGGTGTCCGTGGATATTCCGCAACATCGAAGATAGGGCTATCGTGACCAGCTCAAGCCTCAGATGACCCTTTGAGCTCAAGGAGCCGAACGTTCAGTGGATCAGTGGAGAGACCACGAACCATCAGGGAGAGCGCCACGACATCAAGGGACACATCCACGGATGCAGTCCAGCAGCGTTGGGCGGTGTTCGGCCATGTGCATGAGGCCTTCAGCTTGAAATTGTAGGAGTTAGATCCAGGAGAAGCACAGAGTTAGTCAAGACTGCCGGTCTTTGAACTTATGCTATCCAGACCTAATAATCGTGGCGGTTGCCGCCTCCTGATACGAGTGATTTGATGAATGACCTAGATTATTGCAGTCCATAGGTAGGGCCATATAGAAGCAGGATTTACCCAGTGGCCCTATGCAGCATAGCGCACTCAGAACCAAGGTACAAATGGATTGACAAGAGCAAACGCGTCCAAGGAATCGGGCAACGGTTGAGGTCCCTTTGTTTCAGCCAGAGCGATACGAGGTGACAAGCAAAAGGGATAGTTCAACAGAATTAAGTTCCGGTAACCAGTTCCTTCGGGCGCAAGACTACGAGTTTGTGAATGAATCACACGAGCGACCATGCAGACGAAGGCGAAGAGGAAGGCGGCGGTGGCTCGGCTTCAGCGTCTCAGCCACTGGCAGCAAATATCCTCAAATAAGCCCTTCCTGAATTTTGTGCAAACTTGCTTTCTACGGCTAAGTCCAATCCTATAGCATTCTACTCCCTGCTTTCCTCGAGATGTCGAACGCGGACCTGATTGACGGCCACGTCTCGTCTCAGCAGTGCAAGAAGGCGGTGGATGCTCTGCTAGGGCACGCGTTACAAGTGCAAAAGAAGAAGGACGAAAATGAGCTGCTACCGGGCAAGGAGCAGCACGTCTGGCTGGTGGTCGCGGTCAAAAAGATGCAACCCGAGAAGAAGCTAAAACCGTTCAAGATGTGCGTACGGATCCTACTACTGAATGGTTTATGCTCATGCGTTTAGCGGATAGACCCATTAAACATCCACTGGTCGATCCTCGGACGACACCCGTGTGCCTCATAACGAAGGATCCTCAGCGCGAGTACAAGGACTTGCTGGAATCACATGGCATCAAGTTCGTCTCCCGAGTGGTGGGGATCACAAAGCTCAAGGGCAAATTCAAGCCATTCGAGGCGAGACGTATGCTTCTGCAGGAGAACGGACTTTTCTTGGCGGACGAGCGGGTTGTTCCATTATTACCTGGATTATTAGGAAAGCGCTTCTTCGAGGCCAAAAAGTGAGTAGTGACCTGTTCGTAGCACGCACACCGTTCTCACAGTACTGCGATTCAGGCAACCTATCCCCGTATGCTTGACGCGAAAGGATCTCAAGGGCGAATTAGAGCGTGCTATCTCATCCACTTACATGCACCAAAACCAGGGGACCTGCACGTGCGTGACCTGGACCATACATTCAGATATGCTTGTCTCACTCATCTCAACCTAGGTCCGTTAAAGTCGGTACTCTATCGCAAAAGCCGAGCCAAATACTCGACAATCTCAAAACCGCTCTTCCCGCCATCATCAAGCGAATCAAGGGCGAATGGGACAATATTCAGAGTCTCAACATCAAGACGTCGGCGAGCGTCAGTCTCCCCATCTGGTCGTGCGACCTTGGCGCCGAGGAAGGGGCACGCTGGGATGGTTTCGTCGCAGGAGAGGACAGCGAGGAGGACGAGATGGAAGTTGAAGAGCCTAGCCCAAGTCCGCAGAATAAGGGCAAGAAACGGGCCGCGGAGCCTCAGCCGGCCGAGGAGAGTCAACGGAAGACGAAGAAGGCAAAGGCGGATGGTGTGTCGAAATCTGCTGTAGAAACCGATAAGCCAGCTCCCGAAGGAAAACGAGCTGCTGCTGCTGAGAAGACGAAGAAGGCAAAGACGTCCTCGCATTCTGGAGAGCCTGCGTCTTCGGACGATGCTTATCTATCTCTCACCACTCCAGTGACAAAGAAACATGGGAAGGACAAAGTAAAGGAGAAACCTAAGGAATCCTTGACACCCGCGGCAATACCTGGAGCGGATGGGGCACCTGCCATAGCTGCTCAGACTGCTTCCACGGCCGCAGGCGGAAAGAAGGCCAAACGAAAGGCGAAGCAAGGTGTAGCAGACGCTCATGGTGTACTCGCGCCTACTTCTATCCCCGATATCCCGGCGTCTGACTCCATTACCATCGCGCCCGCTAGTGGTGCTGAGGGCGACGTAGAGTCAGCAGCCGAGGCTACTACGAAGCGCCGGAAGAAGAAGAAGGCTGGAGCTGCCGCCGGAGAGTCTAACATTGATGAAGTCAACGCTGCACCAGAAGCCCCGGCGGCGCAGGATGCTGATCCTGCCACCTCCAAGCCAAGAAAAGAAAGGAAGCCAAAGCGGCAGTTGCGGAGTGGGCAAGGCGATAGTGCAGAGTCCGCGACTGGCCCTGCCGGGAACCCCGAATCTGCTATCCCAGCTACGACAGTGGCGACACCCATCGCCGATAAGAAGAGAACGCGCGCTCTGGCTGTCCACTTCTTCGATCCGGACACGCCGACCACGACAAGCGTCCCTGCCGCCCCGGTGAACACATCTGCGACGCCCGGCGATCTCGACACGCCTGCCAAGAAGAAGAAGCGCAAGAAGACGTCCGCACCTGTCGATGCGCCGAAGCTTGCGGAGGCGCTGGTTGAGGCGAAGGTGTCAGACCCTGAGCCTGAGGTGATATCGGTGAGCAAGGCGCCCGAGTCGGATGCGCAACCAGCGGACCCGACGCCGGGCAAGAGGAAGAAACGAAACAAGGGGAAGAAGGTCGACGACGAGATGGTGGCTGCAGAGAATGAAGGTGGACCGGGGGTTGCTGAACCGGAGAAGGCGACCATTACCCAGGAGGAGGTGAAACAAAAGCGCAAGGAGCGCAAAAAGGAGAAGGTGACGAAGGGCAAGCCGGGGAAGAGTGCTAAGGAAGACATAGTTGGGAAGAAGGCGTCGCTCTCTTGACTTACGTAGTCCTTTGGGCTCTTATGCTGGGTTATTATGGAAAGTCCTTCTGCCTGTGGCTTCAACAGACGCGTATGGTGGCTCGTGACGTGTGACTTCGAGTGTTATCATGTGACCTCACGCGGGTAAGATATTTCGAGCAAGCTTGTATCGTCGCCATTGCCACAAGGTAAACTCTGTTGTTGGTCGTTCGAGCCTCATAGCGCGCAGAAATGGACAGCACTAGTGTTTCTAAGAGAATCTTCATACCACATACCGACGTACCCGGTTGCTCGATTGCAGGCGTTCTGCAGCAATCGCGTCCCGGAGAGCCGACCGACGGCAAGAGCATAGCACTGGTATGTACCCACAAGGTTATCGGACGCAGCGAATGACCAAGATTCATTGCCTTAGATTCTGCACGGCACAATGGGGTGAACGAGCTTTCAGCTCGATGTGCTCCGCGCCTGTACCTATTCTATCGACTTTAGGCACAAGGACTACCTGTACCAGAAGCGACTCGCACTGCGCCTGCCTGTCGATTCGTTCCGGTTTGATTTTCGGTGAGATCGCCATTACCTGCAGGCTGTCTTCTTGTCCGACCCATTCGCACTCCCGTAGAGGGAACCATGAAACCCCCGGGACGTGGCGACAAGGCGCGCTGGCAGATGACGTCGCGGATTTAGACGTCGTGGTCAAGTATCTGATCTCGCAATTTGGCTACAAGATCGATTTGGTGGTGGGCCACTCGCGAGGCAGTATCATCGCCTTTCATTGGCTTTGTACGTCTGAAGAGGGCAAGGCGGTGACCGGGTTCGTCAACTGCTCGGGGCGATACCGGATGCATGTTACGTATTTGCAGTTTGCAAGGCTCTGACACGCACTGACTTCGTTGAACAGAAAATTTATGGTATGTATCCCATAGCTTCTCCAATTTATCGCGCGCCGAATCTACTGATATGTAGACAACTTGCTACCGATTTACAAGCCTCATTTTGATGCCCATGGCTTCTACGACTGGAAGGTCACTGTCGCTCGCAAGGAGGTGGCCGCCCGGATATATCCAATAGATTTGGAGACGTTCGCCAATCGGGATACATCCATCGTCTGGGACCGGTTTCCGGTCAATACTCACGTCCTGTCCCTGCATGGACTTAATGACAAGACTGTGCCGCCGTGAGTGCTACACAGTAACGGAGGCATGGGGCCTCCGCTCAAATTGCTCTCCCAGATATGACGCCACCATATACGCCAGAGCCTTGGGTAACAGAGCACCAGGCACACATAATTTATATCTCATAGAGGACGCGGACCACAATTTTACCGGGGTGCGTCGTCATGGAAAGTTGTTCCGTATCAGTCTATTTCTGATTTTTTCACCCGAATCCAGAGGCAGGATGATATAGTCGATACCATTTTAGAGTGGTGGCAACTGTGTGAGCGCGGCGCTTTGAAGACAGGTGTATGGAGGACGGGCGTCCGGGGCAAATTATAGCCTGGTCCTAAGTGACGCTACTCAATCTTCCGACATTTCCAAACATAGCGTTGCACTGAAATCCCTGCCACCTTCAGTGATTGTACTTTGCTCTGAGTACACGTCAGTCACCATATTTTCTCGCCCTTGTCGGACTGAGGCCTGCATGGCATTGTTCCCTCGACTACTCTTCGGTCCGTTGGACCTCGCGCCTCGATGGTCAGCACTGCGGATTGCTTGTTGAAGAGGTTTGAAGATGGTCTTGCCGATTTCAGAACGCGAGAAGCCGTGCGGATGAACGAGATCCATCTCGGAACTCTTTCGCATCCGCTTTCGCAGTGGGTGCGGCGTTGATGGCTGATACCATCAGCCCGTGGTGTGAAAGATCAAAAATTAATCGTATGCAATTACATTTCAGGTGCGTGCGATGAGAGGTGCGGGGCTTCTACAGGAGACAGGTCTACGGGGTAAGCTACAGTGACGGCAGTATTATGCAAGGCCAGAACCGATAATTAATTACTATAAATCTTTGCAGTGCCGCGCCTAGATTAATCACAGTCCCAAGATCCAAATCTTGACCGCGGAGTTCTCGCCTCCCAGATCGCGATTCGGCTAGAGCAAGATGGTCTTGAATAAGTTATAGATGGTGGGCTGTATTACGATTCGGATGCTTGCGAATTGCAAAGATTGACGAGGTCTGCGAGACGGGGTTGCAGCCTGGATTAGTCTGGAAGGACAGGCACCAAGGTCAGCATGCCACTCGGTATGAAAATAATACGACTAGACTCACTCATTAACGAAACCTGCCACTCCAGACTTAGGCTAGGGATGAACGCGACAGGATCGAGAGATTATTGACTATGCGCTGGTAGTGTATAGGTGGTGTTGGCGAGCGCGGCCGGGCCTCAGAAAAAGACGGCGCCGGTGCTGCTCGCAGTGCTGCGAATGGTGCCCTGCGATGAAGAGCCACCTTGGGTGGGACGGGGCTTCTGGGGAGAGCTCATTGTGGTGGTTTGTGTTGGGATGAGGATGAGCAGAGACGCAGCGAAGGTGGTCGAGTCCCAGGCGCTGAAGTACCTGAAGATGGGATAATGGAGGGAGCGGGCATAGCAGGGTCCTCTTTATAGGATTCGGAGGGCGCAGCTTTCGATTGATGATACAGAAACGGAAGTCTCAACCCGAGTCGCTCGAAAGGGATAACGGGACCGCCAATGCTGCGCGCGAACGATGGAGTCCCACGGATGCGTGTAGCACAGCTCCCACTTACTTAATTCACCGCTTCCCCTGTGCGCGTAACAGGCCGAAAGATCCTGATACATGATGACACCTATTATCGAGGTGCGTGGCAACGACTTAGACGCCGAGGAGGAGGGCCATCTCCGACCGAGTCTATCTGTTTCAGTCGCCTTCGTACGAGAAACGCGGTGGGCACTGCACGGACGCCCAAGAAGCAAAGACGTTTGTAGATCAGGTACCCCATTGGACATGCATAGTATGCAAGGAGAGATCCGTGATAGACGGATGGAGGTAACTTGCCGTAACTAAACACCAAAAGGTATCAGAACTTGATCTTGCTTAATGATCACAGGTAATATTCCATCGACGCGACGCGTAGCGGCAAGAGGAAAGCACTGCAGCACTGGACGCGTATCTTCGGGCCGCTTAAGCAGGTGCACGGATGGAGATATCACGGCTTGCAATGTGCGTGAGACCAGTGCTCGGCACCGCCCGCTTATTGTGCGACCAGGCAATTAATAGTATGGCTCCTTCTATTAACCTTTGTAAGCCACCGTGATTGACTCATGCTATGCCGCACAGAATTGTGGACGGTTTTTGTTCTTGTTGGGTTTCCTTTTTTGTTGGGCTTGGCCAGGCCGTTGGGTTCACCTTGCGGGGCCTTCGGGGAGTTAGTAGTCGTTCTTGTGTCGTAGTAGTTCCTCTGGTCCTTTTGTTTTGGGGCGGGTTGGTTTTTTTTGGGCCTGCCCTTTCCGGGTTGCAGGTGCGAAGGGGTTTTTTCGGGCTTTCCCCTTGTCGACATCTTCGCCGTCGGCAGTAGCAGGTCTAGAGTTTCAACTGGGATCGCTGTGGCAATAACCTCTGGATCTGGCGTCGACGAAGATGCCCAAAAATTCCGAAGGCCACAGTACGCCACAGCACCATTTCACCTGACCCGGATAGTATCGCCTGAAGTCTCGGAGCTGCATCAGTACTTCAACTCAATGGGACTTCAACTGCATTGAATGGGAGCGCATGTCGAAGCTCGATGTCCGGCGACATCTCTGGGGACAGTGCACGTATCGCCGACACTCGCGCTCAAGGGCCCAGTATACGTAACCGGCGTGAACGCTTAAGCTTTGATAAACCAAGGCACCGAAGGTACGTGAAAGTTATATGCAGTCGGTCCTAATCGCTTCCGCCAGGACCAAATCAGTGGAAAGAAGCACGTAGAACTATCGGCGAATCCAAAGTGTTCACGATTACATACCGGCTGTCTCTCCTGTTCATCCGGACAACGTGTCGAGGGCGAGGACCGCACTTCCATACCACAACCCTTCCTGGTTCCATCTCCTCTCTGTCTCCCTCTCCCAGGTCGCCGCGCTTCTACCGCGTCAATCGACGAGAATGACGGGAGAACCGCAATCTCATGATCACGCGTCCGCCGAACGATCCTATCTCCCGAGACGCCACGGTGGTACAGGCTTCCCGTTGTACGCAACGAGGCCACGGTGATCCCGATTCAAACTTCATTATGTATCGGGCCCGGACACCGGATAACACAATACAGCGTCCGTGTATGTCGTCCAATGGCGAGTGACCTTCCTTCCTCTGAAGGATATGTAAGTCGATAATATTGGTATGACGTTTCTTCCTGGCTTTCCTTGAATGGGTATGCATATCTCCGGCCTCCTAAGGCACCTAGACTCATCTGTCCCCAGGGATGTCCTTAGAAGATCCTTCTTCCGGCTGATATTCTTAGCTGGCCATAGTGTTTGCGGTTCTTCAGCGCTTCAACCGCGATTCGCGGGTCGTCGGCCACTAGACCAAGCCGGCCATTCGATGCTATCTTGATAAACAACAGGTGAGGACATTCCAAGTGATTGGAACTCCATAGGAGGATACAGTATTCAGGTGGTCTATTGTTGTGTGAGAAACTATGGTCGGATGTCCTGCAGTGCGGGCTTGTGACCGTCGTTGCTGCTATCTGATCCTTCGCTTTTGCTATGCTGCGTCTCTGTTAGCGGGCAGGTAGATGGTGAGGGAAGCCGACGCATCTGGATTACATCAAGGGTGGTAAGACTTTTTTTTCAGTGACGATCAACTTCATGGACCCGCTGATGCTTGCTCGAGGGTGCAGACATGGTGATACATATCCGCACACTCGGTCTTTGCGGGCGATCAGTGACCAACCACAATCTTTCCTGTAATGCACTAGACTGTCTCATTTATAAAACCACAGTCTTCTGTACCGAGGAGCTTTTCCATGGCCAACGCCGCTCTTCGGTCAAAATTCTCTGGGCCAGCGCAACCTTTGAATATCAGTCGCAATACCCTCGTTCCTTGTAGGGTTACACTTGATTTGACGTTGCTACATAGAATTGGTCTGGGTCATTCCCCATGCTTCTCTCACTGTCGGCACACGGCGGTAAGTATGGCTTCTTGACCCGCTCATGGGATTTCGCAGATGATCTTCCCACTGTCGGATAGGAACCATCAGTTCATCAAGCCGGGAGCACGAGAAAGCACATATTGTCGTCACCTGTTCGTATTCGACTCCATGCAGCGATGAGCATCCTGAATTTCAGTCCAGGGATAGACCTGATTAAGTTGAGATGGTCATTCCATCGGTACACGGTGAAGGATAAGTGAAGCCCACCTTGTGGATGTAGGTACGAATCGCGGTGTCGCCTTGACACCCGGACACCTTGTCCAGCAAATCACGCTTAAATCTGGGCATATGTAATGAAGCGAGTGTACGGCAAGTCGTTCGGATTACATACCGCTGGATAAGGTCTTCCTGGTATTCAACTGAGCGGGCTCGCAGGGTGGACCCTTGAATTCGGAGACGCTTGTATAGAATTGGCATCAAGTTAAACTGGGGAATTTCCGCTCCTGCTCAAAAAGATAATGACATCTGTTCGTTGGCCTGTCGTATCTCTCCACTTACCGCTGAGTAGAGCAAGCATTGTCATGCGCCCATCAACTGCCAAGCTGTCGATATTCTTCTGCCAGTGACTTTGACCTACAAAATCAATCACTACGTTGACGCCCTTCCCCTCCGTGATCTTCTTTGCTTCCTCGGCGAAGTCCTGGGTCCTGTAATTGACAGCATGCGTCGCGCCGTTGGGAATGGAGAGGAGCCACTTCAGCTTCTCTTCGGTTGATGCTGTAGCAATGACATTCTTGCTGTGAAAGCAGTGAACGATGCATGTCAAAAGTCGATCAGGAACGAACAAAGGAAGCATGCTGACGCGCCGTATGCTCTGGCCATCTGAATGGCTGCTATGCCGACACCAGAGGCACCCGCGTGGATGAGAACGCTTTCTCCCGCTTTGAACTCGGCGATCACAATTAAAGCCTGGTAGGCTGCGGAACGCAGATATACTATGAGCGCTGCCGAAGTACAGTATCCGGTTGAGAATATTCCTACCGGTTAGGAAATTCTCTGGAACGCTGGCCGCCTCCACCCAATTCAGATGGGCGGGCTTCTTGATGACCAGCCTGTCGTGAACGACGATGTACTCGGCGTACGCGCCCTGAAATCACCATACGGTGTTAAGTGGATGAGAAGGTATTCTAGGTCACGGTTCACTCACTCCACCAGCGAGACCGAGGACCTCGTCGCCAATTTGCCACCCCGAGACAGTGGGTCCTATTTCAGAGATGGTGCCAGAGAATTCGGCTCCCAGGATTTTGGAGGCACCAGGGGGAACCGGGTACATGCCATTGCGCTGCATGATGTCCATTCTGTTCAGACCAAAGGCCTTGATCTATTGCCGTGAATTACCAACACGCTGACAGATTTCCTGAGGAAATAACAAACCTTTACCAGGACCTGTCCGGGCCCAGGACTAGGCTTTGTCGCCTCTCCAATGTAGAGGTTTTCAATCGGGCCCTTCTCATCTTTGATGAGAACGGCGCGCATTTGGGCCATCGTTGGTATATCGGATGTACCGAAATTACACGTCCTCGTAGGTAAGAGGCAAGATTATAGACGGTCAACTTAGCTTCGATTCTGCGGGTCTACATTTCCTGCTGAAAACACCCATGACGCTCGCGCAATCGTGATAGCAGTGCTGAGTCAGCTACCGGCATTGGTCGGAAGAACTCGGGCGCCCACGGTGCTCTCGGGAGACTTACCTACAGCACGTCTGATGGGGGCAAAACGTCCGCACAATTCTCCTACTTACGAGTTCAACGGGACAAAAGGAGGAGACGGCGATCACCTGAAGATTTTATGAACGCCCATAGTAACTAGCATTGCACCACCACTTCTCCATCTCCGAAGGCTGTGACCATGGAGTAAGTGTACGGCTCCGCGGTCCAATTATTTTATTTCGCCATATCACGAAAGGAGGACAATATAACGTTGCTCGGGCACAAGGCCACCGAGTCTCTGACAGAATAATCCGTGAACTTTAGCTATCTTCTCAATGCTTATTAAATAAGGAATGCCAACATCAAGAATGGGTTGTATACATTCGCATGCCACATGTACTCAATGAACATTGGCTCCACTGGCCAATGGTGGCTCAATCTACGAGGGCGGCCGCCAGTATTGAAGAGATAACAGGATTTTACCGAACACCGAGTAATACAGCGACGGCCTCCGTCCTCAAATAGGGTGTGTGAACTATTTGAACCAGCTGGAGCTCTCTGACAAGCCTCGCTATCCTGATCAGCGCTCAGCCCTCGAGAAACCTAAAGCATCGTCTAACTCCCTTTGGCATGGCGATCCTCGGGTATCATCGGAGGAAGCCAGTACAGGAACATGAGGTGCTAGGTGGTGCGTGTCGCCTGTATCGAGTCGCTGCTCCATGTCCTGGTCCGGGTATAACTTAAGTATAGCTGGGCCAGAGACCGTACCTGAGCAACACGGTTATGTCCATGTCTCTGGTAACCAGCGCAAACTATGCTTTATCATGCTTACCAGGCCTGTTGAGGGTATAGCCGAGCAAGGTCCACTGATTTGTAAATTTTGGTTGGAGACGAATGATGTGAATTTGTCTCCAGCACCGAGCCAGATAGGTCCAAACAAGGAGTAAAGATTCTATGGCCGACCAACAAGCTAGGGCCGAGTGTGTATCCATCATGCGTCAGAAAAGAGCAGTTTCTTGTCGACTGAGGAGAGCCACAAGCATCTTTCACGAGACGTGCCGCCATCACGTTCTCCTGCAGTCCAGGCAGCTAGCTGGCAAATAAGCCGTAGTACAGAGCCTTATAGTCCACGACAATGATTCGATAGATATCCAGTTTGTGTCTCCTACGTGAGGTAGCGGCCTGTAGATTTGACTGGTGACCTTTGCTGCCGCCGAAGGAACCTCTGGCAAGACGTATGCAGATCGACTGCGATATCCCTGTGAATCTGGTTCTCGGGGTAGTACAGCAGGAATTCGAGCTTTCAAGACGATATCGCGCCAGTTGGCTATATATCATAGGAGCCAGTCCATGACGAGTGGAAACGTACCACTTCGGTAGCCGAATCATCGTTGGATTCAGAGAGAGGACCTCCAGGGTAATTTCTGAATGGCGACGGCCACCAACTGCTGCAACGTAATGTACCGCAGTAGAGTCTACAAAGAAGCCATTAAGTTGACCGCTCCGAGTCTGAGGGGGATAACATACCATGGGAGCGCTCGTGAGATGTTGGCGGGTGGCTATGACTGCAGTCTGGCTTCAGGTCGAGCGTTGGCAATTCTACCTCAGCAAATCCCCCGAATCCTGCAACAGTAATCATTCACTGCCACTAAAGCAGTGATTTAGGCATCCATAAGATATGCTTCAAATGCTTCAACCGCATGCAGCCGGGTGAGGTCGGTGGCGCAGGTTCGACACGCCACGTGGCATCCACGCGATATGCACAGATCCCGCCCCGCAGCGGTACTTGTCGGTTAGCAGACTATCTTCTTGCCGACGACGAGGCCGACAATGAGCTTCGCAGATATCGAAACCGGACTCGCATCTCCTCGTTCGTTTAATTCGCCGCAGCAGGCCCAGTCGAGCGAAGACGCAGAGTTTCAAAAACTGCAGTCGTCGCTGTCGCTCCAGGTGTTCAAGATCAACGCCAATGTGCAGGGTATATCGAAGCTCGTCGACCAGCTCGGCACGCCGAGAGATAGCAACGCGTTGCGGAAGAGCCTGTGAGTGTGATGAGGCCATGTGAGGACGCTGCGTAGAGAATGAGACGTGAAAGACATGATTTGACAGAGACGACGCGGGCGATGGCGAAGAGAGGAAGCGATGATTTGAAGGAGCTTGTCAAGCTTGGTGCGAGTCTGGTGAGTTCATTTCATAGAAGTCTCCATCGACTGGGCGTTAACCGGTCTCGTGTCACCCAGCCACATCGCAAGACACCGCTCCAGAAGACGTCTCACGACTTTCAACTCTCTCTGGTCGCCTTCCAACGCGCACAGCAGCTCAGCGCGGAGCGGCAACGCACAGTCGTAGAAGGCGTCAAGGTGCTTGCAGACGACGAAGACCATGCGTGCGTTTCTCCTCCGTCCTCCTACATTCTCGACCTCACTCACGTGACCCAGTCCTTCCTCCCCGTCCTTTGAGCCGCAACAACAGCAACAGCAACAGCTCCTGCAATCGACGCTTTCTCCCGCTGAGCTTGCCTACCAAGAGTCCCTCATCGAGGAGCGGCAATCCGAGATCCGCGAAATTGAAACGAGTATACATGAGCTTGCCGAGATATTCAAGGATCTGGGGACAGTTGTCAACGAGCAGGGCACAATGATCGGTGAGCCAAGCATGGCTTTCTCCTATAATTCGTGGGTAAGAAGCTGTATCTAATGCCATTGCTTCAAGACAACATCGAGTCAAATATCTCCTCGATTGCCGTTGACACCTCAGGCGCAGCCGAGGAGCTCACGACAGCACACGATTACCAACGGAAAGCGGGCCGCCGCGCGCTCTGCTTGATGCTCGTGCTTGTCGTCGTCGTTCTGGTCGTATTACTCGCTGTAAGTAAGATTTTGTCTTCTTGCCGCTGTCGATCACATCACTGATACGAATACAACAGATCTTGTCTTGAAGTTCGGGATACCGCTCCTCAAGTTGCTCTTGTAATGTTATTATGTGACGCCCGGACTTGAACGATCTTATGCCTACTTATGATATCCTTACCTTACTTTTCTATTGCGGTATAGACGATTTCCTGGTTAATGCGTTTGGCGTGCACCGACATGAGAGGTGAGGCGTAGTCTAGAGATGACCTCCGTATTCATCTATTCTATTCGACAACACGACGCTTCGAGGCAACAATCATTGACCCCTTTCCTCCCTGCTTCTTACCTACAACTCTCCTCTACAATGTCACCGTCCCGTCAGCTGCCCTCCTCCACTCCTCGTCCTCATCACTCACTCGCCCTACCTGCACCTACAACGGCTCTTCAACAACCCCTTTAATTCTCCCCTCCCGCTCCTCCATCTCCCTTGTCCACTCCTCCAGCATCCGCATTCTCTCCACCCACTCTGCCTCCGCCCGAGCACCCTCATAAAACTGCCGTTCCACACCCATCGCCTGTGCTCTGAGCCACCCGCGCCGCATAAAGAACGTCTGCTCGCGGGCGTGCCGGCGCCAGGGCGCCATGTACGGTGTGGCGGGATCAGACAGGAAGGCGGGCAGCTTGGTAGGTGACCTGGAGCGTAGTAGGTCGATCAGGCCGTTGAGGTAGGCTTCGGATTCGATTTCGGTTGCGAAGGCGTGGCCGTAGCGGTAAGGGTTTATACCTTGCAGTCTCAAGGCATCTTCCTGCTTATTCAGATCGTGCATCAACTCCTCTCTGCTCCCCAGCCAACTTGGATCTGCGATAGCGTGCGCCACCAACAGACCTTGTGCGTAGTCGCTCGGGGCATTGGAGATCCACAACGGTAAACCGACGAATGCCAGGGCTTCTGAGGGTATTGATGGGTCTAGTGAGAGTACGTGCCGGAACAGCGGGCGAATGTACCGTCTATTGGTTGCTAGGGATGTTGTCGAAGAGTCGACGTTAGGGGAGACGGTGAGCTGGGGGAGCCAGGGCACAACGGTATCGAAGCCTGTGCCGAGGAGAACCGTAGTCTTCGCGTCGTCTGGGGTCTCGAGGACGGTGCCGTCGGTGAAGACTATCGAGGTTCGAGTAAAGTGCGATATGCGGGGCTTCAGTGTGACACCGGGTACAGGGGGTAGTACGATGGGGCGCAGCGTCTTCGCGTCATACGAGTGATAGACCTCCTTCGCAAATGGAAGGGTTTGCGCCGCCATGTCACGCCCGCTCGCGCCGTCGCCGATGACGACGACGACGTGGTCTTTGTATACATCGGGCTCGCGGTACCACAGCGAGTGCAAGATCTGTCTCGTCCCGCTTGAGCCAGAATGGAGCCACTCGTCCTGTCCAGGCCATATGGGAATGTTGGGATAGTGGTTGTTGCCCTTCGCCACAATAAGGTGGTCGTATCGCCTGTCGAAGGTGGCTACCGTATTATTGCTAGAGTCGCGGATGGTGAGCGTCCAGCGAGAGGCAGCGGAGTAAGTCGCGGAGAGCACGGCGTGCTTGAATCGGATGTATGGGATGAGGCTGTGGTAAACCACGTAGTCTTCGTGGTATTCCTTGAGGGCGGAGTGAGAAGGATAGAGGGGTGTGGATGGGGGAAAAGGGAAGTTTGGGTACGTCACTACATACACCCGTTTATGTTAGTGTGATGGTAGCGTGTGGCCAGGCGAGCTCACTCGTAGGATGCGGCGTATTCGTGCGTAGAGCAGGGTAGAGTGGCGTGTTCGGGAGGTCCGGTGGAGGCGGTGGATTTGGTTCCGGTACCCTTTGGTAATCAAATGTCAGATTGACGGATATGCAGTCAGGCACTGAGACTGACCACATCCCGCCGACATGGGCGGTTTGTTCGAGTACGTCTATCTTCCAGCCTTCGCGTACTTCTTCTGGAAGATCAAGGAGGGCTTTAAGTGCGCCAATGCCGCCAGTGCCTGCTCCGACGATGGCTATCGCTTTCTTGGGAGGCGCATCCTCAGTCTGTCCCTTGGATGACGAGAAGAGCGCTGATAGCACGCTCTATACCTCGAAGAAAGTGGTCAGTTTTATTTGACCTGCAGTAAAGGAGTGGCGCGTACAGATAGCCTGCCTATAGCATCCATATGTGGCGGGCACCTGGGTCAGCGTGGGCGAACTCCATTGTAGAGCTCAACCCCCATTCCGATCGCCTAGAATACGGCCAATGGCATGGATTATGCGCGTGTGGGAGAATGGCGTCAAAGTCGTGCCCAGCACGAAATTTGGGTCTTCCCTGCTAATAATAACCGTTAAGGTGCTCGTGTTTGCGTGAGATAAGCCACAGCTGATTCTACGATGCTCTCCTTACCAGACAATAGTGTTCGCACGGCAGGGGGGCAGGGGTCCATGCCACTTGTCAGACCTTCATCAGACCTCCATGAGCTGAGTACCGGGAGCAGTCGCAGGCGTCAAGACGAAACAGGACAGATGATGCCAAGATGACTATCCGCTTGAATTTCTCGCCTCGATCTTGCACGAGGGTGGAATTTGGATATTTCTGGGGCGCAACCTGCAATATTTATAAGATCTGCGCGAAATCATCCCAATATTAGTGCTATTTTAATTTCAAGAGGGTGAAGGACGAACAAGCGCGTAGGGGTTTTGCCACAACTATCGGTTACCCATTTATCCGTGTCCTAGTACCGCCACCGAGGCAGGCCGGATTTCCGCCATCGATTCCTGATTCCGCGTCTTGTGCGACGCCAAAGCAACGAAATGCATAGTATATAAGAGCATTGGTTCCGTAGCTGTTCCGTGGTGTTTGTGCGCTTATAACACAGTCCTGAAGTGTCTTTACCAAGTACTGCCATCCTCCCTGCGGTGATGTTGTCTGTCCTGACTGCCCCTGTCGAGTCTAGCCATATATTGATAGGCAAAAGCGACAACCTTCTTTATCTCGTTATAATGATAACCGGACGAACATCTCTGCCCGGGATCTTGGTCAGCGGCCCCGTTTCCGTTGTTGTCCTGTGCACCTAGACGTCCCACACTTTAAGGCTTATTAGCCTGGGTCACACGCCCGCCGGTGCAGGCTAGTTAGCGTTAAACCTGCTGATTTGGCCTACCGGCGGATTTACCGGGGCCTGGGGGGGACTCTGTAGCTACCAACTACCTCTGTATATAGGGAGCCATTGTAT
>ML213518.1:283027-354675 GCA_004369045.1 Heliocybe sulcata | reverse complement strand
GTAAATCCGCCGGTAGGCCAAATCAGCAGGTTTAACGCTAACTAGCCTGCACCGGCGGGCGTGTGACCCAGGCTAATAAGCCTTAAAGTGTGGGACGTCTAGGTGGTCCTGTGACTAGTCGCACAGACGGTGGCATACGCGAGTCACAGACGGTGGCATACTTTGCAGCCATGAAGCCTAATGGAAAGCCCAGAGGAAGCTACGCTCGCCGAGCCTGCAATCATTGCAGGCAGAGGTAAGTCGCCTCGGCTAAAATGAGGCAGACGAACTGAGTTTGGCGCAGGAAGAGCCGTTGCGATGGCCAGGAGCCAATATGTGGTCCATGCCAGTTGACGGGTCACGAAGTGCGTACATCGCATCTCATCTCATCTCTATCGGATGCGCAACTAACGGGGCTGCAGTGCACATGGGGCCCGGAGAGTGCAAAGAAGCCAAATACACGGCAGTATGTCGAAATGCTCAAGAACCGGATCAAGGTGCTTGAGATCAATCTCAAGACGGCAGAGGATGAACTCGCGCACTACAGACAGAGGTCATCACCTCAAGCCCAAGCCGCCGAATCCCCTGGCGCATCACTCGTAAATGGCTCCCCAAGCGGGGAAGTCTCGCCTGACCACGACTCCGAGGAACGCAGCGAGTCCCCCACTTCGGACTCCGAGCTCGACCAGCTGTGCGGCGCGACCCAGCAACTTGTGGTATGTCCCTCTATATTGCTGATGCTATGCCTTCTGACGCTGTGTAGCTTCAAGACAATGATCTGCAAGTATTCGGCCCGACGTCTGTCTACCGCCTTTCCCCGAACGTCCCTGCACCGCAGCGCAGCCCTAAGATCGCGGATCGCTACCGTTTCGACTATGGCCGCATCCTCGACGACCGCTGGCGTCGATACCTCCCGACCGAAGTGCCGCTCGATCGCGCAGACCACGACTTGTCCGTTTGTTCCTCCTCTTCTGGTCGCGTGCCACCCTAACCTTGCTTCGCAGTCTCCTCGACCTCTGCTTCAAGTTCTTCACGTCATGGTGCATGCGCGTCGTGCCGGAGCTCTTCCTCCGCGACATGTACCTGTACCTCAGCGTCGCGGAGACGGAGCTCCCACCAAAGACGCCGCACTACTCGCCCATGCTCCACAATGCGCTGCTCGCGCTTTCACTGGCGTTCTCGGACAAGCCGCATTTGAAGGATATCAACACGAGACGGATGTTTGCAAACCAGGCCAAGCAGGATATCGAGAAGGAGTGCGATCGACCGAGTATCAGTGTTGTGCATGGTCTAAGCTTGATTGGGAGCTTTCACTCGACGCAGGGAGAGCAGACGTTGGGATATATGTACTTTGGTGACTGGCTATCCCAGCTCATAATTCGTGAGTTGCTGATCGCCTTTCAGGGATGAGCGCTCGTATGAGCCAAGCTCGTGAGTGGACTGCCTATACCGGAGGTATAACAGTCTAACTCATTCTTTCCTCAAGTCGGGCTGTGCGTCGACTGTTCATCATGGGTGAAATGCGGGCTCCTCTCTGAAGATGACATGCTCGCCCGGAACTGGGCGTACTGGACGACATTCTCTCAAGTGCGTCGTCCATCCTTCCCCATCAGCCTGCATCACTCACGAATGTCCCATAGGATGTTTGCTGGTCCCTCCATGTCGGCCGTGAATTCTGCATGCAGCAGCCCACCGACAGGACCCGAATCCCCGTTCCCTTCGTCGACTCTGAATTTGATCAGATCCAATACCTCTGCCCTGAACCGTTCAAGGTACCCGCGCAGCCCAGTCTGCTGTCGAGCACGTTCGCAGCAAGCGTGGACCTGCTGAAGATCGCGAGGAAGATTCATGATACTGTGTTCGTGTCCCTTGGTTAATGACAAGTAGCATCGAGGCTAAAAGGCCCATCTTTTTCCTTTCAGAAATGGGATGGGCATGCGGCATACGCGGTATGAGACGCAGCTGAAGTCGATCAGTGAAATCGAGTAAGCACTAGGAACTCTCCGCGATGCCGTTCTCGCTCAGTCGTCCCAAGCCTGCAGTTGAACGCCTGGAAAGACGCTCTTCCGAAGGAACTCGATCTGACGCACTCGAATCGCATCACGGCGCTCCCTCACCGTCTCATGATGCACCTCGCGTACTGGTGGTGTTTCATCCTTCTACACCGTCCTTTCTACCGCCGTCCTCGGCCGGTCCACGGTCAATTCGTTCAAGACCTAGACCATGCAAAGGTCCGAGCTCACTTCCCCTTGTCTAATCCGATAGCCTTCGTGTCTAATGCTTGATCGCTTCATCTAGCTGTGCAACGCTGCCGCCAACGAGGTCATGAAGATCCTGGAAACCTGGTCATCTCTCTACAGCCTCCGCTACGCCCCCATTACCGTCATCCAAGTCGCCTATTCCGCCGGCACCGTCTACATCCTCTCCTCCGTGCAAGCCATGTCCCGCCCACGTCTGGCGGAAGTGGCGCTATCAAACTCGGTCAACAAGGCAGAGATGTGCATCCAGTACCTCAGAGAGTGTGGCAAGTCCTGGGAGTGCGGGAACCAGGTGGCTGATATACTGCAGGGGCTGCTGCAGAAGCAGCTGAGAGCAAGACTCGAGATGCGCGCGGCCGAGCGGCCGAGGCTGCTCGTGGACGTGCCGGCAGCTCAGACACAGACAGAGTCTCAGCAGCTGCGGACGACATCCCACTCGCCTCCGCAGGCTAACTCCCAGGCCTATACTATCTCGCCCACCGCGGGATCGCCGAGCAGCCACATACCATCGCCGAGCAGTGTCCCACTAACCTCACCGCATGGATCGTCTTTCGATGCGCACAGCTTACAGTACCTGATGTCCGGGTACAGCCCAACATCACCCTCGACCTCTAGCATACCCAGCGGCGCCGCTCTCTCGCCCATCGACCAAGCGCTCTTCCAGCACATGCCCTCGACATCGACTCCTTCGGCCTCTGGGTCCAACGAGATGACAGCGTGGTCGCAGCTCGATTTTGGCGGGATCCCAGACATGGGCATGGGCATGCTCAACGGTGAGAGCTTCCCGCAACAGCCGTACACCACGTTCACGTCCGGCGGCTTGAACGGGATGGACCTCAGTTTCGGCGACCTCACGGCTTTTGAACGGCACAATGGTTCTGGGCTGGAAATGTCTGCGGACGACGTTGCATTCTTGCAGGACTTCATGAAGCAGCAGCACTGGAATACGAGATGATGCAGGGTAGCTGTTAGCGGGTGCTTGGTTGACCGGTATGTATGGCGTCAGTGTATATCGTTAGTATTTATGGTGTTGTACCTGTATTATTGCATACTCTTGGGGACAAGGGCTTCTTGCACGTCGCTTCTAGACTTGGGCCTATCTAGGAACGCAGAGTGTGATTCAAGTTGATTCAGTTAGCATGACCACCATTACCAGAAAACACTATCCAATCGAAGTAACGCAATGCACACGGATATGTAATGTCAGACAAATATCAGACGGCCAAGAGAAGTAGAGCGCGAAAACCCAGGTGTCCATGTCGGTGCAACGCGATATGATGTTTAGTGGTACAGAGCACAGTGATGAGATGACGTATCAGAAGGCCGATGCGAGGCAGAAGTGGCATGGTGCCCTATTGCGCGAAGGATCAAAGCCGTCTACTGCGTCTCGGGGTTCGAGCTGCGGGAGCGGTGCTTGAGTATCCAGGGGTGCTTGCGCACTTCGCTCAGTGGAATGCGCTTATATGGCTCATGCTGGAGGAGCTGCAGAACCGGGATTTGTTAAGCAAGATCATGTGTATAGGGAGTAAGGGCTGACCTTCACAATGAGATCGTTGGCTTCGAAGGATACTCGGGACGGGATCCGCAGATCAACGCGCATGATGCGTTTGTAGGTCTCTGGGAGAAAGATGAGGTCATTCAGGACAGGTGAAGACAGACCCGAGACGTACCATTGTGCGTCCGCTCCTCAAACGGCGCAGACCCAACAAGGAACTCGTAGGTGAGGACGCCCAGCGCCCACAGGTCTACCTCCTTCGAGTGCTCCTTGCCCTCGATCATCTCCGGCGGAAGGTAGTCAAGCGTACCGCACATCGTCGTGCGTCTGTTGCCCGGTGCGTGCACGCTCCATCCGAAGTCACCGATCTTCAGGTCCCCGTTGATGCCCAGAAGCAGATTTTCAGGCTTGATGTCACGGTGAATGACATGCTTCGAGTGGAGGTAATCCAATGCGTCGGCCATCTGATCGATATACCGAGAGCTCCGCTTCTCGCTGAAGCATCCGTGCTTCGACAGCTGCTTGTAGAGCTCGCCCTTGCCGGCGAATTCGAGCATGAGAAAGATGCGCTTCTCATCGTGGAAGTAGCCATAGAGACGGAGAATGTGCGGGTGACGCAGGTTCTGTTGAATCTCGATCTCCCTACGGATTTGCTTCTCTACCCGTGACTCGACAATCTCGGATTTGTAGAGCGTCTTGAGGGCGAGGATGTAGTTGGGCGCGCATTTCGTGCGCACCATGTAGACACGCCCAAACTTGCCCTTACCGAGCGGGCGACCAATGTCAAAGTCCACGAGGTGCCATTCGCGTGTGGGTTGGTGGCTAAGGGTGTCAGTTGAATGCGCTGGACGAGAACAAGGCGACACTTACTCGATTATACTAGAGTCTAATGCTAGTTCCTCGGCAGCCTCCCCGTAGACCTTTTTGCCTCTGTTCTCCTCGTCATATTCGAGACCACCATCGTACCGCCCGATGTCGATACTGGGTTGCGCGGGCTCCCTGGAGGAAGACGTCGGCGCCTTTGACGTCTTGCTCCCCCCAGCCTGAGGACGACTGAGGGAGGTTGAAGCTTGCGGTGGTATGGTCTTGCTGCTGGGTGGATTGGGCGCGGCGAACTTGGTCAACAACTTCGAGACGCTGCTGCTTTGCTTCTGGTGCGCCGGCCGGGTCTTGCTGGTGGCAGTCGTGTTCTGCTTGTTGGATATCTCCAGGGCAGCAATCTGGCGCGTTACAGAGCCCAATGTCGCCATCGTTGTGCTCGCTGTGTGGACGTGCGCCGACGTCGTCGAAGTCAGCAGCGAAAGGATGGTGGTTCGAGAAGTTCGAACTCCGACTGCTCGGCAGGCGCGTTACGATCACGTGGTCAAAAGTGGCTGTGCGTCAGCGTGGGAGGCTTCGAAGCCGTTCTGCAGCGAGTTGCTTTGGGGTTCGATTCTCACTTCTTGACCAGCTTCACTGCGCTACACCGTTCTCGGGACTTTGGATACTTTGCTATGTCCACCGGACAAAGTCCTCAAAATAGTGCCACTGGCACATATCCATATTATCCGTATTATAATTACTACCAGGCAGTTCAGCATGCAGGAACGATACCCCCATCGCCGATGCCTGGGCATCCATGGCCACCAGGAGGCCCAGTAACGGGAGGCCCGAGTATCGCAAAACGACCGGGAGACGATCAGAGTGATGCAGGCCCTTCAAAACGGCACAGGGCGAACGACGACGGCGATGAGGAGGAAGACGATGCGTCCGATAATGAAGATGAGGATGTGTCTGGTTCTGCGATCGCAGCAGTATCGAATGCCCAACTTGACAAACGGCCTTCCTTAACCAATCTGTCAAAGCAAGTGGCCACAGACGTGTGGCGATTTGTACGACCTTTGCAGACACGTGATAAACCAGCGGTGTTACCGCCTGAAGGGCCCAATCTGTACACCAAACCCGACGCACCATTCGTCGGGTGTAAATTATGCTCGTAAGTAGAATTCACATATCTCGCCGTCGCACCGAAATATTAATCAATAAATGCAGAGGCTGGAAGACATGGAAATGTATCGTGGGGATGACCTCCACAATCCGTAATCACCTCCGCAGCGCCCACAGGGACGAATATGAGCGCATATGTCGGGAGGAGAACCTCAAGTACTCCGGCGACCCGCCGTACAGCACGCCCTCTGGGCCCGCCACCTCTGCCGCGATGCATCCGTCTGCCTACCCGCCGCGCCCACCGTATCCGGGCGCGTACTCGTATCCCCACCCTCCTGCAGCGCCTCTTCAACCCTCACAGGCCCGCACGTCTTACTACGGGGAGCCTCCAAGGAAGGGTACCGCCTCAGACGTCTGGCGATTCTTGAGGCCGCTGGAAACTCGGGATAAACCCGATGGCTGGACCCCTCCCAGCGAAGAGGTGATTTTATCGAAGAAACCGGAGGCACCTTTCGTAGGTTGCAAACTCTGCACGTGGGTCACCCTTTCCTCATTCGTGGTTAACTTCGACTAATAGCTGGAGTCACCTTTAGGCCCGCTTGGCGCGTTTGGAAGTGCATCGATGGTATGACCTCTACCATCCGGGTGCACCTTCGCAAGGAGCACCAAGAGACCTATGATCGCACTGTCCTCGCAGAAGGCCTCAAGCAGCTCCATCCATACGCGAAGGGCTTTCGGCCCTCCGATCTGGCGCCTCAGTTTCCCAGCCCCTCACCCTATACTGGGCCCTCGCAGAGCGAGAGAGACAGACCAAGATGGGCAACGAACACGATCGCCACTGACGTCTGGTACTTCATGCGAGGTCTCGAGGTCCGGGAGCAGCCACCCAACTGGCGTGAGCCCGTCAATGAGCCTATACTAGATAAGAAGCCCAACACGCCGTTCCTCGGATGTAAGCTCTGTACCCAAAGGGGCCAATGGCGCACATGGAAGTGCATCAATGGGATGAGCTCGACTATCAGGAAGCATTTGCAGAACGATCATGGCGAAATCTATGCGAGCGTGTGTAAGACAATTAATCTTAAGGCGCCGGTGGACGATGGACCGCCTCTGGATGCGGAGCTGGAAGAACGTGTGCAGGATGTTGATGCCCAGCCTGCACTTGATCCGAGTCTCGTTGCGCTCTCGTATCCGCACCTGGACAAGGGCAAGGTGTCTGTACGGATGGGTGCGAAACCCAAAGAGAGACCGGACAAGGGGTTCTCGACCGAAATGTTCTTGGACAAGCTGGTCAGATACGTAGTGGCATCCGGGCAGGTAAGCGTCTGCCCTCATATACAATACTATGCTGAACGTCTCCCTTACCACTAGCCTCTGGACGTTGTAGAAGAACCCGAATTCCGTAGCTTGCTGCTCTTCTTAGGACGGAGCCTGGCGGAGATTGATCTGCCCGACCGGCAGAAACTCGCTCAGCTCGTGGAAGGAAAATATCAGCAGGAGCAGGTGAAGATGATTGAAGAACTGAGGGATTCGAGCGGCAGGGTATCGCTTGCTGTTGAGCTCGTAGAAAAGACAGGTGCCCCGCTCCGCTTGGCGGTTACGGCTCATTGGTGTGCTAGTGCGGAGGATGACGGGCTGGGTTTGAAGTCGAGAATGATCGCGTTCCGGACAATACCTGAGCACCCGGAGGGCGGTGCTGATCCTGCGATCGTATCTAATGTCATTCATAGTACTCTGACCACTTTTGGTCTGCACAATAAGGTATGTCCGTAGTGGCCCAGAGTAAGAGTTGTTCTAACATGCATCTCCAGCTTGGCGTTGTGACTCTCGGAGATGCGCTGTTCGACAACCACGTCAGGAGCGCGCTCAACCAGCTGCTTATCCAGACAGGATATCAAGCCGCCGACTACCTGAGGTGGGCAGACGTCCCAGTTTACCTTCCCTCTTCCCGTTAAGTAATCACTAACAGGAACTTCCTCCCGATCATCAACGACGCGATGGAGTCAGGTCTGGAGGTCCTGACCTCTACGTCCCCTTTAATCGGTGGAATTGCATCCGACCAGTCCTCAGAGCTCAGTCAAGCTCTTCTAGAGAACAAACGCTATCTCGAGGCGCTCGGTCGCAATCCTATATCCCGCGCGCACGACCTGGTGTCTGCTCTCGCCGACTCGCCGGACCGCCTAGTGGTTTTGGAGGAGCTGAAGGCTGAAGAGGGCGAGGAGAGTGGCGCTGGCGGACTCTTGCAAGAGGATGGCAGGTGGTCTGCCAAGTATCTCATGATTGAGCGGCTCATGGCGCTACAGCCGGTAGGTACTTCTCCTCGCGCTATGTACACGGGTTGGTGATTAGCGAACCCGCCTAGGTCGTCAGCCGTCTCCTCAAGGACGAAGAGCAGGCCGAGATTGCGCATTATGCTCTGGACGACGCCGAGGCAGAAGTACTCAACGATATCAAAGAGTTCCTCCGGTGCGCATTCGCCGTGCACGAGATGGTCGGGGAGGAGAAGCTTCCGCTCGCTGTCATGGCTGTACCCCTGTACGAGCAGCTATTGACTGTGCTCAAGGAGTTCCAGCAGAGCTTGCCGGAGCTTAATTCTGCCATCTCTGTCGCCGCGACCAAGCTGGAAGAGGCCTTGATAGAATGCAGGAAGAGCGATGTGTATAGTCTGGCGATAAGTGTGTCTGGTTTATGTCGGTGCTGGTTCTGTCTGATACTCATGGTCCCTGTCCGCTAGTCCTGAATCCTACCGCTAAGCTCAAATGGATCGATGAGAACTGGCCTTCGGAGGACCGGGAACAGGCAAAGACACTCATACTAACCAAGGTAAGGCGCAAGACATACACTGCTGCGTCACTTGTAGTCTCTAACTTCGTTGCGAAGATGGTGGAACAACATCAGAAGCTGAAGGCACGATCCGTGCAGGACGAAATTGGCACCGCAGCGCAGCCTCCGGCTAAGGAAACACCCAAAGGACTGTCTGCATTAAACCGCCTGCTTGGCACTAGGCGTACGCCCCATAGAGCGGGAAGGGCATCGATAGGCGCCGAAGGCAGTGCTGCGGCAGTTGACTTGCTCGATCAAAATACTGAGCTCAAGCAGGTGGAAGCCGAGCTGCAAAGGTACATCGAGGCCGGGGTCCTCGAGAGCGGGGATGAGTACGATCATTTTGACATCTTCCGATACTGGAAGGTATGTTCCGCCTCCATAACCCCTCGTACGGATGCTAATCGTGTGTCTCCTAGGTAAGAGAACGGGGTTACCCTCTCCTGTACCGCGTTGCGCTCGATGTCCTCCCTGTCCAAGCATCCGTCTTCTCCACTCCTGGGTCTCTGACATCATCTCGTGGTGGACGGGTCGCCTCTCATGGCAACAATCCGGCTCTGGACGAGATGGTCACTGTCTTGAAGTACAGTCACGATTCGGAGAAGCTCAACTTCACTCATGGATGGATTGCAAAGGAGGATGAACTCTCCATCTCGGACGGTCCTGCGTCATAGTCTGAACAGTCGTTAATTATACATTTGTTGTACGCTTCTACGACGACGTCTCTGCTCGTAGTATTTATAGACTGCTTGCTGTTGCATGATGCATCAGCAACTGCCGACTCCTCGTCGACATCTATCGCATCGGGATGACTCTGCTTGTTCGATGTGGATGAACTGCAACTCCACGTCGTGCAGCGCTGCAGTTGCTCGTTGTCTGGAAGTGGCCGAGAGTGGTATTTCGATGGGAATGATTTGCTCTTCCTCCAAGATACGACCTTCTTTCTTCAAATTCAAAGTTACGCGTGACATCATGGTGACCTGTAAGAAGACTGCAATGAGTATCGGACAAACGCTTGGTACATTGCGGACTCACAGTAAGACTGGAAGAGGCCAGTGCCCTCCAGTTTAGTACGGCGCATCCAGGAAACGAAGGAAGTTTATGAACTTACAGGAGCTCCATCCTAATTTTCGGATCATGAACATCAGGAATTCGAAATCACAAACCGTACTCACTGCGCCATCAAGTTCTTTAGACCGTCCGAGGCCACCACAATCATGACGGTCAAAATGAGCGTCACCGAGAAGATTACACTGACATCATATTAACTCGGTCAGACTCCCCCAGGACGTGTAAAATTCACCTGTAATAGAGGATGCCATCTTCCAACAGTCTCTTGAATAACTGACTGCCTTCCTTCCGGCGGAACGGGGTGTAGGTGCGGAAGAATGTTAGAGCGAGGATGATGCTGTCGTATAGCAGAGGTAGCCAGGCGGATGCTGAAGCGACCCAACCCCTGTGGGAACTATAAACTGGAGGCCATACCAGCATATATGGAAGATACGCACACTGACGGATCAAAGATCATGGTGCAAGCTGCTCAGCGGTGAGTACATGAATATTTGTGGCCAGACTTGACGTCACGCCTTACAATGGATGTAACGATCGTGCACGACAGCTAGGAGGGGCATTAGTGCTCTCCTGGCGGCAGAGTGTGCAGTATCGGATTTACCTGTACCCTTTGTCAGAAGCCACGCATTTACACCTAGCTGGGCGACTAGAACCACCACGACTACAGCCAAGACATAGAGTCGCCCGGTACCCGTGTATAGTGCTCGAATTCTGTATCGAGCGCAGTGAGACTTTGTATAGCCTGCGAAAAACTAGACGCACCTCAGAAGCATCATCAGTGCTGTGATATTGATGCCGATCACAGTCATACTGCCTTCGTAGCGGACGAAGCGTTGACACCTAGTATGCTACAGTCAGGTACGAGCTTATTTGATAGCTGGTTGAGCTGACCGCTGTAACTTCATGTGAGCGGGAGCTACTGACAATACTAGCGGATAAAATAAAGGTTACCTCATCAGTCCAAGAAGGCGAGAGGTACGCTTGAGATCAGGTGAGTTTCAGGGAATGGTGACTCGTACGTAGGATACACACCGAACAGATTGACGACGAAGCCCAACGGAGTAATGTAGCGGTTCTGGTCGAGAATAATCCTTCAACTTGCCTCTCCATTATATTGCTCAATCACACTTACTAGAAAGAACAGATGTGTGACTATAACGCCATGAGCTATAGAATCAGGAGACGATGACGACTGTTGACTTACAGAGTCCATGGTTTCCTTTCCACAAAAGCTCAACCTGCAGCAGATAAATCAGCATGGACCGCCTGTCGTCCAGGAACTCGACATACCTCATCTCCGAACGTAACGACATGGTCCCATATGAGAATGGAGAAGGCCGCGAAGCCCATATACTATCAACAACCCGTTCAGTATCCCTTGAGGCGCTGTAATTTCAGTCTTACAATGGTGATCTCCCTACGAATGCTCAATGAGGCTGATCCAAGCGCGGAAGTACGGAGGGGAGACTCACGTCCATTTGAGGTCTTCGGAAAGACTAGTGCCGTCCATGGTCCATTGAAAGCGAAGAAGAGCTGTTCGCTTGACTGGTGTCCAGTGCGCAGAAGCTTGAGTCCGAGATGTCCGCTTTTCGAGCGGTAGCTACATATATACACGGAGACTAGAGAAAGAGGCGCCGAGGTCAGGGCTCTTCGCGCTTTCTGTTCGACGGGATGTGGTTACAATATCGTCGGCTTATAGGCTGCAGTCCGAGCAGTCATGAGACCGTAGATGCGGATCCAGACTGCAATATATGAGCGCCTTCTGAGCGCATTCAACGCCTGATGTTTCACAGATTAGCTGCATTGGATTTGGACCGCGCCGCAGGCTCGTGACCTTTGAGTTTGTTAGCACAGTTTAAGGCGGTCCAATGGGACGTTACTTGGCAGTTACCATCAGTAAAACCGACTAGACTCCTGCTCTTACAGAATTCTGGAATACAGACCCGCCACGTACTGGACCAACAAATGGCCCGTTCCTGGCCATGTGATAGGAAGACTTGCCTTCAAAGCCGCAGTACTTCGGTAATGCCACCAGGGATCCAGTAAGATGTGGCTCATCGGGAGATCCATCTCAAGAACACACTAGGAATCCGATTCCGGAAACAGCCGCTTTGCGGGGCAAACGCGGAGAAGAAATGACTGCGCGAGTTGGACGATGCCATCAGGCTTCGCAGCACACTTAGGTTGCTCTAAGTTGCTCCGAACTTGGTAAGACTGTACGAAGAAAAGGCTCGTCAGTCAGATATACAAGCTTCATGATAATGCATATAAGGCTCCTGTTCGATCGGAGAGAGGTCAGATGGACAAATCAGACGAATATTGCTGTGAATTCAGTTGTATCACCGCCCTTGCGTCATTAACAGGAACCTTGCGAGAACCTTGTGGACAGCGGAGCTTATGATCAAGCCTGCTATATAGCTACCGCTGTTGCTGTGACTTGATACGTCCACAGAAACTGCGCAGATAGATGATAACTTATTGTACACATAAATGACACGCACTGGTACAAATCATCCAGCCGGCTGCTGATATCACAAACACTGAGATCCGCTGTTACTGAGACGATGGCAGTCCTGCTACAGCCAACCGGAGCATAGCAGCCGAGAATCAACGTAGCTTTTCGAAGTTTCATAGGTCCGTTCATGACATAACCTTGAACGCACGTAAGTATCCAGGCTCTGAAGGGGAACAGAGCATGGAGTGCTCCATACCTAGTTTAGCATCCCTGATACGCCTCCCAGGCATGTCATTGGACCCACAAGATTATCAGAACTTTCCAACCCTGCTACCAGGTTGCCAGTACATGCTGCTGTGGCCGAACACCGATGGGCGTAGGGCGACAGCGAACCCAATCACTCCGATACAGTAAGCCACGAGGATAGCTAGGGAAAGAAATCCGTGTCAGCGACCGGTACAAACGGAAGAAGACCATGGACGACGGACAATTTTTTCGACTGGGAAACTTCCGCATCTCCCAGCTCATTTGAGGGATGCCCATCACGTTGCAAAAAATATGTGAAAATACGGGCGGGTAGATAGAACCTGTAACGAGGAACAGATAAGCGCAGAATGCGCCGAACAGGGTCGTGTAGGATATCTGGAAGACTGAGGCACTGCACGATTAGTCGACAGCCACAGGCATAGGTTGGTACGCACGAGTAGTCAGAACCGCATTTTTGACAGCTGTGCTAGTCCGACCGTAGCGGCTGTACATCTCCCATCCATGATGGAGATGTGCTGTGGAGTATCAAATCATCTGCAAGGGTAATAACAATATTTAGCACGTACCGAAGCCAAACGAAACCGGAGAACAAAAGATCATCCATGCCCGGGTGGCACCAGCGAGATGATACAAAGACAGCACGCACGCCCGAAACACGATCTCCTCTGTAATCGGGCCCTGCAGATTCGTGGAGTGCACGGCGGCATTCGAACATCTAGGATACGTACGAGAATGTAGTTCCGTGCACCTTGCCAGGAGACGAAAGTGTCAAACACGTCCGTCCGCCAGGAGAACCAGAACTGGAACGGTAGCCGGTCTCCCAAGAAGCACGCATACATTGGTCCGAGATAGAGCAGAGGTACCAGAAGAAACGGGTATACACTTTCCACGGAGGAGAGGGTGAAGCCCAAGCGCACTTTCGTGTAATACCACGCATGGTCCTGTCCAAGACGTTGACTGCCAACCTCACATCTGCCACTACGGAAACACGTACCTTCCCCCATGATATCGTGTGTATGACCACATATACGGCCAAGCAGCACAAGACCGTCACCAAGCTAACAATCACCAGTCTCGCTCGAATAACATCCGGGTCGTCTCTCCACCGTTCAAGACCGCCTCTTGCTCTTGGCTCGCCATACCCGCCCGAAGGTCTACTGGAGAACGAAAGCCGCGTGTACTTGGATAGGTATAGAGATCCGACGTATGTCGCCGCGAACAGAAGTGTCAGCAGATGAGCGCTGCTGAGAGAGAGGGGAGGAGCCAGGTAGAGTTCCAGCATGTCAGAAGCCATGCCAAACGACGTTCAAATGCAGAACCACGTCGCTCTCACTGCCATTGTTCATAAGGACTGTACGTGATGGTCCGATGTGTGCCTCATATAAGTTATAAATTGTGCATTTAACGCGGCAGACCTTTCGGATTCTATTCGTTTGATCATTTCATTTTTACTGTATCTACAAATCCGGACAGGGCTTTCTGCAGACTTTCCGGACGAAATTGTGTATTGTTCTCTCGGGGGTCGCGGACGAGGCGAACTGGAAAGTGTTGGGCCATATAGTGAGTCTGCAGGATGGCGGTCTGCTGCAAGGATCTTGATTCCAGCAGCTTCGTCTGCATGCCTAATAGACGACCCCCGAGCTGATGTCTAGGCCGACATTGAGCGATTCAGCAAGCCTGGCCTGTTGCGCGGTAGAAGACCCTATGGACGCTGACCATCTTGTGCAAGCTGAGCTTGAGACAGGATAGACATGCGGATAATGAAGACCCCGCATTTATTCCCCAGCTGGATGCTCTGCCGTGGCATGCATACACCGAGTGGCTTACTGGATGGCGGCTAAGAGAATCAGCAGACTCACAGCTAGCGCGAGAGTTCTCCGCAGAAACGGACATGCTCAGCACTCTCCGTCGGACTGGGAACTGTCGGACAATCTTCAGTCAGACCTCTACTCTGCGAATTGCGCCTTGTGGCAGATTGTCCTGTCCGGATAGATGAGAGGGCCAGGGGTATATACGGAGAAATTGTACATACTCTGTCGCTGTGCAATATAATGCAATGTCCTGGACCCGATGATGCTACAGCGAAGCTGACCAGTACAGATGACAGAACGTGCCTCTACGGAATGCGCGCAATATTATCGGATTGACAACCGGAGGGAGAATACCGGATGCGAGCTATTAGGCGCTTTTGTATTGCATAATCTATGAAAACAAAGAGCAAACATCCGAATAGAACCATCCGTATGTCGCCCATCTAGTGGCTATATATCACGCTCACGAATGAACGAGGAGACAAGAACAACTCACTTAATACATAAGCGACGACATATCCGCACGTATACGGTTGTAATCTAATAAGCCCTCAATACTACCGACAGCAGCAACAGAGATCTAGGACCTGCATGAGTTTCCTTGATGCATATGACTGAATCCGGCGTGACTTACATCCTGGTCCCATAAGTATTTCTGTGCTACCCGCTGGATGTCGGCAGACGTGACAGCGTCTACTGCGTTCTCGATCTGCTGGGGGGTCATCCTCCGGCCACTCGTGACGAGCTGGCGTCCAATATCCTCTGCAATGGCGGTTGTGCCATCCAAGCTGAGCAGGAGACTAGCCTTCAGCTGACTCTTCGCCCTCTCGACCTCGACACTGGTCGGACCGACAGACATCCTGGTCCACTCCTTCAGGGTGAAGTGGATTACGTCGTCCAGGTTCCGGAGGTTCTCAGAGACAAGGTAGATACCCCACAGACCGGTATCGGAGTAGGAGGTGGAGAAGGACATGTAGCTGTTGGCAAGGTTGTGCGTCGAGATGATGTTTGAAAGGCGGGAGGAGAGAAGAGGAGAAGCACCGAGGGAGCGGTCCCAGTTGCCGAAGATAGACTGCATGACGAGCATCGGGAAGTAGTCGGGTGAGCTCCAGCCTACACCCTCAACTGCGATGGCGATGTTCGCGGTGGGCAGGTCGTCGTCGCGGACACGGACCTCGGCAGCGGTGAACTTGGTCTTTGGGTGAGACAGGCGACCGAGGGGAATGGGGCTGGGCGACACGGGGAGAGAAGAGAAGTGCTTCTCAGCCAGCTTAATCAGCTCTTGATGGTCGACACCACCGGTACCAACCAAGACCATGCGGTCAGAGGTGTAGTTGGTCTTGATATAGTTGGCAAGGTCGTCGCGCTTGATGGAAAGGATATTGGGCTTAGGACCCAAGATTGTCCGACCCAGAGGTTGATCTGTACCAGCTCAGCCAAACTTGTAATTAAGTTATAGGAGGATACGCACTTGCGAAAGCAACAGCATGCAGATGGTCAAACACGACCTCCTCCAACTGCTTGTCAACCTCCTGCTGTTCCCTCAGGATCACATCTCGCTCCCTCTCAATGGCAGAGTTCTCCAACTTGGAGTTTTGGAGGATATCGCTGATGATGTCAACAGCCTGAGGAACATCCTTGCGGAACGACTTGGCGTAGTACACCGTCTGCTCACGCGAAGTGTATGCGTTCAGATGTGCGCCAAGATTTTCGACCTCGAGCTCAAGGGCGTGCTGACTCCGGCGGCCAGTTCCTTTGAACGCCATGTGTTCCAAGAAGTGAGCCGTACCATTAGTAGCATCCGTCTCCGCCCGCGACCCGGCATCTATCCAAACACCAACAGTTGCAGTTTGCGCATGAGGGTGAGACTCCGTGGCGACCGTTAGACCATTGGAAAGGGTAGAAATCTCAGTGGTTGGCGTCGGAATGCTGGTCGCCGTCGCGAACAGTCGTGTCGGCCTCTACAGTCAAGTTAGCCTGCTTATTTCTTCGAGCCGGTAGAAAAACATACGACACTCCGTCCAGTAGTCCGTAACGCACGCCCCAGCGACCCTGCCAACACACGAGAAACCATTGAGCTACAGCTTGTGCAGTTTTGACAGAAAGTATGAGTGTCGGGTATTCACGGTCCTTCCTAGGCTCACGCCCAGTCGTCTCACATGCTTCAGGCTCCGACGGAAGCGATTACGATAGCTCGACGACTGGAAACGAGCCTAAACATAAGTCCCTCTAGGGCACGCAGTCTTTCAAGAGAGTCCATATACAATGTATTATCTTTCCAATATTCGGGTGTGAAAGGTCCGTTACTGGTACAATTACCATACAGTAGATGGTATAGACTAACTATGCTACTAGAACCGATATCATCTCATGCATCAAAATCGTGACAGGAAAGCATTGCTAGAGGCACGGGAACCAGGCTATATGACCGACAGCGAAAGCGGAACAGGAATCGACAGCGTAATGCGTATAGCTATTATGAACATACGATACCGAGTATGCAATCATAGTACGCGAGGAGGCGTAGAACTGATGGGGGTGCTGGGATGGGTAGATGCATCACCAGGCGTCGAGACGCCCTAGAGGCGAACACATGTTAAAATGCATGAACACAGATAACCACAGTTGCACTTACTTTAGATCGGCAAGCTGGGCAGTTGTTGCGACCCGTCTCGAGCCATTTGTCTACACAATTTTTGTGGAACGTGTGCTTGCACGACATCACCCGCAGATCATCCTCAGGGAAGTAGTCATCCAAGCAAATCAGGCACTAAAGAATGGAGAAGTCAGATCCATACTGGATCACAGATACCTGAATGACTTACTCTATCGACACAGTTCGACGCCACCTTCCCGTCTTTCTCCCAACGTTCGAGGTCGCAAGGCTTGATAACCTGAAGACCGGACTTTTCGATATCGTCCCGCGTCACGGTAGGAGGCTTAACTTGTCCAAGGAGCTCCGCAAGTTCACTGGAAAATATTTCACGTCAATATTCAGCCAAACAAGTACACAGAAAAACACTCACAGCAAAGCTTCGAACGAATCCAGATTGTCCGATCCCGTTACCATGTGATGATTGGGCGGATAGTATCCTGAAGTATACATAATAAGCTCTAAGAAGAAGTATTCAATGAGCATGCAGATACGAACCTCCGATCACGTAGATCAAGAAGGTTCTTGACCCCGAGTTCTGGGTAGTTCTAGCCGCATTTGAACCCGTAGCGCGTCGCGTCGGTCGCAAGCGACTCAGCGCATTACGCCAGCTCTGTCGCCTGACATTGCGGACATCACCTTGTTGCGCCTGGTCGTCGAACCCATCGCCCAAAGTAGGAGTGCTGGGTTCCGAAGGAGGAGCTTCAAATGTCTGCTGCTGCTGTGGAGTCAGCTGCGAACCATCGGCATTGACAGACTGCAGTCCCACGACGATGACGGGGACAATCATGTTACCGCCTGCCGCTTGAGGTGTAATAGGAGCGCGCGACGCCTCTGGGATCGAGGGCAACTCGCTGCGTCTCTCCCTCGATGATTCCAATGGGCCTGGGGCAACCGAAGGTGACAGAGGCTCAGCCTGGCCAGAGGGATCATTCGCATTGGTCGACGCAGTAACTCCCCGTGCCTGCGATGACGGGCTAGCCATTGGTGGGAAGCGATACAGCCTCCACCAATTAATCCCACCTCCCGGACGATGTGTCGTATTCCCTTCGATGCGACGATGGGTCGTACCTGGCACCGTCGCCTCAGACAGCGGCGACGGCTGCGCGGGCGGCGACGGCTGCGCGGGCGGCGTAGAGAAATCCTCAAACTCCATACCCCTCGACTCCACTGTTCCCGCCTCATCCGCCTCCGACGACGACTCAGAATCCGAGATAGAATGTAACGACGGCCCTCCCTCACTATCAGTCGACCTACGAGCCTCCGCAGGCACAACATCTTCCAGCGAATCAACCGACGTCCTCGGCTGCTCATCCCTTTCCTGTGGCGTCTCCGGCTGGGCCGCGGCAGGCTCACTCTCCCGTTCCTCACCCAAGGCAATCCTCAGATCCGCTTGAAGATCAACCAGAAAACGCTCGAAACTGCCTTCAGGCGGCGGAGGCGCCGGCGGGGCGTCTTGCTGCGCGGGTGGGCTCGCAGTCGGGGGCCACTGGATATTAGCCACGCCCACAGAGTTGCTTGTATTACTAGTATCAGCGCTAGTGCCGGTGCCATTGTTGGCATCGCCGTTGCGATCATTGATTCCGAGCCCTTGACTCAAAGCCCGGGCCATGTCCCGTAACATCCTCTCCCTAGGATCCTGCGAGGAATCTTGCGTAGCGATAGGAGTATTCGGTGTCTCAGTAGAGACTCCTTCTGAAGCGGCCCTGACAGTACTTGGCGTGGTCGGCGACAGTGGTGACATAGGAGGACTGCTGAGGCTGTTGCGAGGGCTGGACGGGGTAGAGCCACCAGAGCCAGCACCTTGCGCACTCGCAACCTGAGCAGTCGCGGCCTGAGCAAGCCCCAACCGTTCTCTCAGCCCACCCCAAGAGTTCCTCGCCCTCGAACGTCGCCCTCTCTCGCTCTCAGGTTCCTCAGACCGCGGATTCGACAAGGTACTGAGGCCTAGTCCACCCAAACCCAAGCCTGCCGTAGGTGTCGGTGACAAGGGCCTCTCAGGCGCGGTCGGGGAGGTAGGGGAGGCAGGGCCCGCAGGGAGCGCGAGCGGATTTGATGGCACCCCGGGCATGCCACCTGCAGCAGGGAGGACGCCGTTCCCGAAACCTGTACGGAAGGTAGACAAAGGATCGGATGAGCCAGTGACGAGGGACGCTGCGGTGGCAGCTGCAGCAACGCTGTGGAATGAGATTCATGTAGTTAGATCATGACCTGAGCAGACAGAACTAAAGAACCGCACCTTAGCAGGGTACCTAAGACTTCAATACTTCCCGGAGACAGCGTTGTGCGTCCGCGATTTGCATTAGTCGACGCCTGGTCTAAGATGGGGCTCAGCGGAGGCGCTTGCGCATCAGTGGCAGCCTCAGCAGAAGTTGATTGCTCTTGCAACTGCGCTGGTTCTTGAATGACAGGTATCGGACTGCTCGGAACTTCAAGAAGAGGCGTCGATGGTTCGTCTGCACCAGCAACCGGCACATAGCTGCTGTCGTTGGTGCTGTCATGAGAACGGCTGATGTTCGAAGCATTGTCCGACTCTCGCCTGGGACCTAGCATACTGGACCGTCTCGAGCCCGTAATAAGCGCTGAGAGTCGGTTACGTCTCCCGGTCGATTCAGATCGATGGGTAGAAGCCGGAGTAGAGGAGCGGGTTATAGACAATGAGCGGCGCGCGCTCATAGGGGCGAGGTTATGAATCGGAGCAGAAGGAGTGGGAGGAAGGCTATGGGCTGGAGTAGATGGTGTCGGGGGAGCAGAGACCGGGGGTGTACTCGGCGGGCGCGCTGAGTCGATGCTGCGACGAGGCACGTCGGTCGTGTGCACAACACCTTGCACTACTACAAGTGTGCCCGCAGGAGGGAAGTGACGTTGTTCAGTGGGCTGTTGAGCGTTCCCACCATTGCTCTCAGGAGCATCGGGAATGCGCTCCGACGTAGGCGGCGATGACAGGTCCGCGGTGGCAACAGCTGGTACTTCGGGTACTTCGTCATTTGGAGGAGAGGACGCCCCAAGAGAGGCACAACCGAGGGAAGGCGCTTCCTCTACAATAGCAGGCACAGGCGGTGTCGCTGGTACACCGCCGCTGTCAATTTCGGTCGCGTGAGCCACGTCGTCCTCGTTTCCATTCGCCTTCCGTGCCACCGAGGCAGGCGGCTCTATTGCCTCGCCATTCGCCGCTGGTTCCATAACAGGGGTAGCAGGCTCCTCGGAAGCACTCACTTGAACAGGCACCCTGGATGACCTCCGCCACCGCCTCTTCGATGCTGATGCCCCGTCATTCGCTGCACTCGGGCTCTTGAGACCAGAGCCCAAGCCTAGAAAGCTGCGACGTTTCGAGCGCTTCGTCTCCGTTGGTGAGGTGGGTGATATGAGTCCGGGCGCCTGTTGGGTATGCGGACTGCTGTGCTCCTCCGCCACATGCTGGGCCTGTTCAGTCGCCTCCGTTGCAGGAGTGCTGGTCGCTGTCTCCGGTATTACAAGTTGGCTGAGATGCCTGTGTGACCTCCTGGTCGAAGGCTGACCCCTGGACTGGCTTTGGCCCATGGCGCCGAGTCAGGGTATTGGACCCGAAAGTCGCGAGGGTAATGCGAGGATGGAAAGGAAGATTAAAGGATAGTTACAGTGAATTCGGATATTCAGATAGTCGGTATAAGCGGCTGCAGCCTAGAGAAAGAAATGAGAAGAGTATAACGGAAGGAGAGGAGGAGGAGGGTACCAGCAGCCGAGTCGTCGTAGAGGTTAAGGATGAGACAGCCGTGAGCTCGTTACGCCGTTACAAGTCGTTACGCCACCGTTGCACGTGGCTCGCCGTGAACTGTGTGTGCAATGCCCGTGAAATATATCCACGTCGAAAGGTGCACCGCCCACACAGATTGATCACAGTCCAGGAGGAAAGGATGAGACAGCCCCGGAGGTATCGTATATCTTATAACTAATCCACCCATCCGCCGGTCACCACCTGGTAACTCGGGTTCGCACGACATATAGAAGTCGGCGTGCACTCAGGTCAAGGACACGCGCCCGGTAAGAACGCAGATTACAGGATTTTCCTTAACACCGACAGGCCTGTACACGGGGAAATGGAGGACAGACGCCAGCTACAAATATTCCCCACTTAGCAGGCTAAGTAAATTCAGTGGGTACTACGTATGACCCCAAGGACTTGCGTTACTAAATTACCTTGGCACGTACTACTGGCAGTAGTTCCAAGCATGCAGGCGTCGCCAACGTCTCGCAACAAAAGATGAAACTTGCCGGTGAAGGATGCGATCAAGAAGAGCACGAAGGCCGTGGAGTATGCAACCGAGTTGCATAAGACCCGACTTGTTCTATTATCCAGTCGTCCATGTGCATTGAAGGCGCAGGGCAATCCTACTAGTCGCATGCTGAAACACGATGTACAAAGTCGAAGTTGAGACTGGCGATCCACCCCCAGGTCCGATGTGGGATGTCCTCGGACGCATGGCAAGAAGCTACTCGATCACAAGAAGGCGGTGTAGCGTCGTCTTGAAGCAAGAAGCGTCCTCGCTTAACTCAATCTTACCGATGAGACGCATCACACGTTCTGGACAGCGCAGATGATCCATGGCGGGGCATCTTCAGTAAACGGGCCAATCGGTCTTCACCAGGGTTGCAGCCCAATCGCATCGCGGGCTTCGTACTGAAAAGTGCGGGAGGAGGTCGTTGAGTAGACGCAAGCAGCATAGGTATGCAGCACATGAGCGAGGTATCCGAGGTCGTACCAACTGCACCATTACCACCTTCCAAATACAACACAGTTCCTCTACGCCCATAGGTAAATTGAAGAATCCGCCAGAAAGCGATGAGATCGTTGTCCAAGACGGGAACAATCACCGAACTCGGCTCTCGAGGCAGTGTAGGACTGGTGCACCCGCCTCCGATCCGGGAGCTATCGTGAGCGGTGATAAATGATCGTAACCACTGTCCTCGATGCGAATGATCTAATCACTTCCTACGAGGATAGTCTGAGTCAGCAAGGGAGATTGCGAGCATAGACTAACAAAAAGTGGCGTACGTGTATTATGCAGCAAGCAGGGTCAAGGCCGGAGAGGACGTCTCCGAGAGCATTATCCGTCATCCATGCGGGCCTTACTGTATAGACCCATTCAGCAGGATCGTCCGGCACTTTGCACGGTGTTGGTCCTTGAATCTTCGAGAAGGCCAGACGCCGCCATGGCGGCGGAGAAGATAAAACTGTCCGATCCCATCCGCACCTTAATTGAATGTCTAGAATGCGACCACTATAAAGGCTTAGCGCTCGCAATTGGACGAAAAGGATCAGTGTCCGCCGCGCCGACACACGGCAGTCTCCGCCAAATCTTCTCAGAAATTACCATTATACATCTCAGTACCATACAAACGCAGTCTGTTCCAGACAGTTCTGCCATCCCATCGTTAGCAAGCACACATGCACAGGTTTACATTCGAGCCCACTCGCCTATTACATTTCTCCAGCCACTAAACCCATTGAATACTGGCTTTCCCACCACGGAGCGTACACCTCCAGGCCTCCTCTGGCGACTGGTCCACAGACCGACTGAGGATCCAGCCATTCTCGCTGGCAGCTAGGAAAGTACCTTCTCGGACTTCGAGCTCGCCATCGACCTCTGTTTTTGCGGTATCTCGGCCTTGGCCGTCAAGCGTGCTGAGGAAGGAGATGGTTCTGGGTGAGGGACCGGGAAATGTCGCCAAGTGTTGGTCAGCATGGCTATCTTTCGGGAGGTGGTAGAGCTGTTTGTCGTCAGGGCGAGAAGCAATCAAGTCGGGATTGGACGGGGAATACTCAGTAGGATTACCTTCACCGAAGTCCCCACAGGCGGCGCCACACCTGACTCCAAAGACATCGTGCCTCTTGAAGGATCCCCGGACATGATCCTGTATACCTGCCACAGCTGCACCAATCCACTGCGTTAGACCATGCCATATATCCAACACAAGAAGCAATATTTTACTTCGTCATCTTTGAGCACTCCCATGAAATACTCGTCATTTTGGGCCAGACCCTCGCCCGCACCGCTTTTGCGGATCGCATTCAGCAGAAGACCTGAAGGGTTAGCACCATCTAGCTCCTGCACCAAGTTGCCGTCGGATCTGACTGAAGTTTAATGCCTGCTTTATAGAAAAGAGTGAAATTATCGTACCCGGTTATCGTGAGCGCAGGCGTGATGGCGCGTAAGCCATTGAATTCCACGCTGGAGGCAGTGCCGGACTTTGTGGTCGCTACACCTACTGCACCGCCTGAGTGTATCTGTCCGTTGTGGAAGAGCGTGAAAGGACGTCCAGTGAGGAAAGGGGTGGACGATGCTATCAAACCCAGCTTTAGGTGGTACCTACATGTTAGGCAATCACACGTAACGATAGACCGGCGTCTACCTTATCTGCGCCTGGAAGAGCATTCAGAGCATTGGACAGTCCTTCAGGAGAGCTATCAGAGAAATATGTGACTCCGGTGACGCTCTCGGGTCTGGTTGCGGTTAATGAGCGCCAAGCGTCAGGAGCACCATACGGCCGAACCTTAGGTCATTCAGTCCTTCAGGCAAGTCATTGCTGCCTACGTCTCTTTTCCATACGTCTTCCCAATCTATGTTCTCTTTAAGACCAACGGAGAAGGTCCCAGGGGGAGGAATAGTCTGTCCCTTTTTCCGGAACGCGTGCCAGCGGCCCACCTGCGGTTCTGCGCGCCCAGGAATAGTCGACCGAAAGATAGCTGAAGCAGATTTGTCGAAGACAGCAAGACTACAGCAAATCAGAGTCGGCTTGGAAGATACCGAGGCTGAGAGACATCCGACGTTCAGCGGCGCGAAAGACGTCAGTTTGGAGACAAGTGCAGAAAGTTCGGATTCTGAAGATTTGCTAGCTGCCAGCGCAAAGAACAAGATGTTCTCGCCATAGGCTTTTGGTAGGCGAGATAGGTATCGAGACAGGTGTTCGGATTTTGAGAAGAAAGAGGTACTGGTATGGATGACTGTCATGCTGAAGACGGATTCTCTCGAATCCCGCAGACCAGTAAACCAGTACTGTCGACACTCTTGAGTAAACCTTCCGTCCTATATAAGTATGCTCACGCTACTAGGGCGTCGTAAAGGAGAAGCTGCAGTTGCATGGTTCTCTCACAGACCGTGAGTGACAGACGCGAATCTGCACGTGACCGCGCCGGATGCTTCCGCCTGTCACACTGAAAGAAATCGATGTCTCAGCCTCAGAGACCTGTGCCACAGCCTCGCTATGCTCATCAATGCGATGCTGAAAGGGCAATTTCGGATGATGTACAGTAGACGAAGCGGATCTCAATTACACATATGATAGTACATCCGCATAGCTTATTCGTGTGCAGATATACCGTGACCAAACCTTGCGAAGGTGTACTCTCATGACACAGCGGTGATACCCGCCTCTTTCAGCTTCGCCACCAATTCGTCAACACTCGCAACCTGGGCAATCATCATTCAGAATTGCGACCGACTGATGAGAAGGTAGAAAAGCTACCTTCTGTCCTCCCTGTCGCTTAGGAGGTTCTGACACCTTGAGCGTCTCAAAAATGGGGGTCAGGTCGACTCCAAGATCGGATGGTGAAATCTTCTCAATTGGCTTCTTCTTAGCCTTCATGATATTAGGCAAGGATGCGTATCGAGGTTCTACGGCCAGCAAAATATCAGCGATGTCACTGTATTCTGCCATAAGTCATACCATTTAACCTACGAATAAGGCCTCAGTATTCCACCTCCGGGGAAGAACGCACAATGCTTACCGCAAATCCGTAGTAACAACAGCGGGTAGCTTACACCGCACCTCCTCAAGACCGCCATCAATCTCCCTGGTCACACTAGCTTCGCTCTTCCCCGTATCCACAACCAGCTTACTTGCAAAGGTAGCCTGCGCCCAACCCCTGATACCCGCGAGCATCTGGCCCGTCTGCCCTGCATCGTCATCAATAGCCTGCTTTCCCATAATGACCAGGTCCACGCCGCCCTTCTCCTTCTCCCGATCAATCACGGCCTTAAGCGCCTTTGCGACACCCAGGGGCTCCGGCGCAGGTGCGGATTCAGGAACTTCGATGTGGATGCCAGAGTCGGCGCCCATGGCCAGGGCTGTCCGGAGCGTATCAGATGCCTTTGTCGGGCCAATGGTGACAACCTTGATGGACTTGACTTCATCCTTTAGCTTCTCTCGTAGCCGGACGGCCTCCTCCACCGCTAGACTGACTAGTCAGCCCATGTAGGAAGATTTATCACATCCCACGAACCAATTTCATCGAAGGGGTTCTGCACCAATAATGAGCAAACATATACACGGACGGACGATATTTAAGACGTACCATAGAGTGCTTCACATTCGTGTCAACTCCGGTCTGGTTTGGGTTTACACGAATCTTCACCGCATAGTCAATGGTCCTGCAAACATCTCCGTGAGGCATGTGCCGGAACGGTTACACGATAGCTCTCGCCTCTTGATAGGTACCAGAACGTTAAGCAACCTGACCGCAGAAGGCATCATTTTAGCTGGGAATTGGTAGTGGACCGACGTCGGCGACGAGCAGCCTGAGCCTGTTCCTCCATGTCGCTGGTCGGCGGTTAATCCGAATCCGGGGTAAATCGGCGAATGCCGAACTCATCACATGTGAAAATTCCGATGTACTCCGCTTACCTCTTCAAACTGCCATACTACACGCACACTTTCGGTCCTTTGTCTACGCGTACAGGGAATGATATATTGCAAGATTACAGACAATTGACAATTCATTCTTCCTACAACTTGTTTGGTGCGGATATCAGTCATGATGATCATGGACAGAATATACTGGAATATATGGACAGTGACCATTGCTACAATCCGTGCAAGCCGCGGAGAGGCCGTCGCGATCTTCCGAGGCAGCCATTCCGGCGCATGCTTGCTCAAGGACATCGGAGCTTCACCTTCCCTTAAGGGCGTCCTGGATAGAATACCTGCATGACGGATCGCCGTCATAGTTCTCCGCGCGTCCTTGTCTGTTTCTCCAGCCCGGCTACCACGGCATTCTTGAATCGTCGTCGAGAGTGCTACAATCTCGGGCGACAAAGGAATGGTACGCTCAGGTAGTGGGAGACCTTGGCCGAAACCTATTCGAGGTTCAAGCTGGCCTAGGGAACGTATCCATTGGCCAACTGCAGCCAATGAGACCCGGACTTCCCAGGAGCCTCCCTCCTAAGTGACAGAAACTGGGATAAGCTTCTGGACAAGTCCAATTTCTACCTTTTACGCACCGTTACGGTCTTGGCGAGGGCAGCATTAATACCAAAGTTAAGGAGATACCCGGCGGCGTGATCGAGTGCTTGCATCGGTAGAGGTCTCGGTGCAAATACTTGACCAGGTTTCGAAATCGCGTACGCTTGGCCCTCTGCGATGTTGAAGCCGGTCGCTGTTTGAACTAGCGAATCGAACTTTCGAGTGTACGAATGAGCAGCCAATCCTCTTAGTGAACTCGCACTACTCACGCCTCGACGATCTTTCCAAGGACCTTCCCAGCCATACGCTGTGAGGCTCGCATAGACGATTCCTGGACTAAGTCTTACAACGTCTGCTACTCCGAAGCCCTTGTCTTTGAGACCGCCTGGACGATATGCTTGCAGGAAGACATCGCTTTCTCTCACGAGACTGGCGAGTGTCTCGACGTCTGCTTCACGCGTAAGGTCTAGTTGGGTCGTCCTTTTCCCTCGTGACGTATCGACATCGATGAGAGGCAAAGAAGGAAGTTTCGGTGAGGTAATCCATAGCACATCGGCCCCGTGAGCTGACGATCGAACATGTTTGGGAAATGGAATTTCTAGTATCTGTGCAGGGCTGCCGTAGCTCACCTGCGAGGCTACGTCCGCAAACAGGACCTGCGAGCACTCTCGTGAGATCCAGGACCCTGATGCCATCCAGAGGGCAGTCAAACGACTGGTCTCCGACGTCTCGTTTATCGGCCTCGCCTACTTTGATGAGGCAAACAGGGGGAACACCGCGGAGTGCACTGGCCTGCGGATGCTCGTCCCATTCACTGAAGGAGCGCAATGCTGTGGCACACATGCCACGAGAGGCTGCTCTGGTCTCGAATTCGACAGAGTTCCATGTGAGCAGTGCGCCCGCAACAGCATCTCTGTTAGGCTCGCACTGTAAGATATCGAGGATTCCTTTGCGATGACTGCGGATACCGTGAGGCTCATTCTGTGGGTAGATCGGACAGACTGTACTCACTGAGGGAAATTAGTATGAATTCGTACGTATCCGTCCTTGGTCGGGTACAGACCAGCAATGTCGTCCCAGAGGGATCCCGGCCCCTCCAGGCAGCCGTCAATTGTGTACCAACTCTCACTCTCTGGTGCCTTCATCATGAGTAATCTGTTCTGGATGTCTTCTAATGCTCAATACATACTAAACTCCAACACAGCGTGGCGGGCGTCTACAAAGACTTCCTGGCTCTGCGTCGTCCTCAATTTGTGAAAATAAGCCGCTGCTAAACCAGACAAGCCAATGGCTGCCTGCTAAACACGTCAGACGCAATGCACTGTTTCTATATGTTATGGTTTACCTGAGCTGCAGTCCCAAGCCTGAACGACGAATCAACCGCTGGGTCCGCATTCGGGCTAAATCGGAGGTGTGAGAGTTCTTCCAGGGGTAGCCCTGCAGCATCCCACAGCCTATGGGACGCAGAGTGAGCGGATTCCAAAAGGGTCATTATAGGCAATGGCACAACGTGCGTAGGCTCAGAGAAGCGCGGTAGGACGAATTGATGGGAGCCTAGACCGAAGGTTTGTTTGCTCTTGTATGTAGTAAGTTCGACGAAAGCTCGAAACTCTCGAAACTTTTGAGAACGATAGCATCATCCAACCAAATCATCTGGGTGCCAGCGTACTAGGACGGTTGTCGCTGTCCTGTATTGAAGTCAGCTCTTTCAGAATATTTCGTCAGGATAAGAGAAATAAGGACAGCGAAATGAATCAAGATAGTCGTTGACTTCTAAATGCAACCTACATACCGTACAAAGCGCGCGCAAGACATGCCGCGGTCGTCCATCACCAAGAAATTCTGGGCTATGTCAATAAATGACCCAGTAAACATATCAAGATACTAATTATGAAACTGCGGATAGTGGATTCCCGACCCTCTTACACAACATCCACATACACAATCCTCTTCGCTCTTACCGAGCGCTCATAGATCATCACCAAAATACATAACCGCCCGGTCCCTTCGTCGAAGCTCACTTCTTGAACGAATTCCCGCCCATCCGGCGAGGAGATCGCGAACGAGCCCAAGCGCTGTGCTGCAGGAGTGCGATCTGCCGACAAGGAGATAAGGGACGGTATGGCGCAAGTCCTGAAAGTGAGAACCCGCTCGCCCTGGGCATTCATACCCCTGCCCGTGTGGAAGAGCACGCGGTGGAACCCCACGTCCGCAGGTCGGAATTTTGGTCCTCGAAATAGCCCGTCGTAACCCTCCAGTCCTGCTGCAGTGTCAAACGGTACAATCCATGACCGCGGCCCAGCATGATCCGGGCTTAAAACATGCAGACTATTGTCCTTGAGAACAACAATCGTCCTGGTGTGGCTGCCGCTCGGTTCCCAGATGACAGGGCTTACTTGCGGGAGGAGAGTACTCGAATTGCCGCCTATCCCGGTCCAAGTGGGGCTGAGCGACAAGACAACGTTGACAGAGTTCGGTAAGATCGGCTTCAGCTCGGGAATGTAGAAGACCGATGTGCCCTGGTTGTTGGTGACAGCCATTCGGCCCCTCGAAAGCAATGACACGGCGCATTCGCTCTCGCTCCCCTGAGGGTTCCAGACGCTGAAATGAGCCGGCGGTACGACGCCAGACGGGGTGAATAGGCTCACCAGCCATTGCTCAAAGTCTTTGATCAATACTTGCTCTGTACGGTTTCCAGGCTCTCGTGGAACGCTTTGAACGTGCAATACGCAACGTTCCCCATCGCCAGCGACGAATGCCAGTAAGTCACCTCCAGCACTGAAGTGCGATATCAGGCGGGATGAAGTTGCAGAGGTCCTGAGGGTAATAGTCGGCGTCCTCAAGTTTATGTGGTAGAGATAGAGATCGCTAGAGCTAGATCACGGTCAATCATCAAGATGACGGCGATGGATGAAAGGCAGTTACTTCCTACTCGGCGAGTCGATCTTGAGAAGAACGAGCGGTTCATATGTCGCGGACAGAGAGGTCACCCACTGTACGGATCCTACCGGCTTGCCTGGGCTGAGGGTAACGGCAGCAGGAGCGTCGGCACCTGTTTTGTATAGCTCCAAACTCCCGTTTTGGATGAGCATGATAACCCATCGGCCATCCGGAAGGAGCCTCGCTCCGCGAACGCTGGATTTGCAAGCCACGCTACGGATATTCCGCGGCAAGAAGTCAACACTGCTCCAGACGCTTTCCAGGACGGTGGCCTGAAGGACACGTCGTTTGAGCTCCTGCGCGCTCATTGACGGCATGGACGCGGAGACATGAGGCATCGGGATTGTTTTTAAGATACAGTCCATCGCATAAACCCATACTGAACGGTCTTCAGTTGCTGCATGGAAGGTCTTGCACGTCTGGGACCAGGGAGCTGTCAATTCTGCGATTCGAGTACAGCTGGACGAGGACGAACCGCTCCAAGCGCGACAAGATCGGGGATAGGAAGCGTCTGGATAATCGAGAACAGGATGTCGCCTGGTAGAGCAGTTATCATACAGATTCTGAGCCGGGATTAGACGCTTCTGAGTGGTTCTGGGACGTGGTCGGCGTAAAGCCACTTGTTCAGCCGGACATGAAATTTGGGCGTGCGAATGGCGGTGACAATGTGACTGAATTGCTAGATGTCTATGAAAGTTAGTTAGCCTACGACGCTCAGTAGAGAGCTGCAGCTGGCAGGGTCGCTGTAATAACGGACCGAGGACAAGAGAGGGAGCAATGTAACCACTCGGCGCACGCCAATCCAACCCAAATTATATAACAGATGGTATAGTCCCTACATACCAGCGCGGTTTTGTATATTCCCAGGTGTGTCGGAAGTGGGTCCTGCTGCCCGTAGATCGTTCACGGGATTATATGTTGGGGCACCGATTCTAGAATATGCGAAGCGATCTTTTGTTAAGATCGCTCCACCGCGATATCTGGGATGGAAATGCGGCCCAGAAGACCCGAATGCCACTTTTACGTGTGGCTCTGCGGAGCGGAACAGCGACCTTGCTTTACAGACAGAAACGAGTCCGAGATGACTGCGTGCCACATTAGTTCCTGCTCATAGGCCCAGCAATAAAGCAGCTCACCATATTGCGCGGCGGAGAACAATATATTTACAGGGCGATGGCGGCCCTGTTGGCGCTGCGAGCCACTCCAATGGAGCCTTTTGGTTTGATGTCTCTGAAAGTGCGATGTTGCTGAGGAGGCCCAGGCCCAGGCCGCCGTCATGTTCGCACGGTATCCTAAACATTTGCCTTTTAGGGAACCAAGTCTCCGTGCATCCTTCCCGAATGTAGCGCATGGGCTTGGAGTATCAGAGATGTCGCGGAACAACTTCAGCGCTCTGCCGCGGCCGGAATGTTGTCGATTCAATCCAAAGCATTACAAAGCGTCTAGCAATGACAGACATCCATTACATCGGGCAATAACATGGAGGCTCATCAACACACGTTACTATCATGGTACAATGGTTCTATACATCCATCAAAACTCTCCGGGGCCCTGGAAGTGTGATGGAATTCAGATGTCAAACATAGAGCAATGCTGGAAGCGCAACGTACCGGACCGAAATACCCTTGCTCGGGGACTTCAAGCAGCGGACACCCGAGGCCATCACAGCCAGCAAACGGCCTATTGTTACCGGACCAGCTAATGACAACGCCCGGCCATTGCAATGCGCTATTGGAAGATCAATATCATGTTATATGGAGGAACTACGTTAAACGACTCACAAGAACATCACTATCGCGGAAAGTGCGATGGCGCAAGAGAAGGCAGTAGTCGTGATACTGGAGATGGATCAACAAACCAGCGCGATCAAGAAGGGTCATGCCCACTCACTAGTTATATTTACTCCACCATGCGAGGTATCGCCGCTTGATAATGACGTTGAATAAGAACGCCACTGGCATAGCAGACCAGATGTTCGTCAAATTATACGGCGCCCTATTGGTGCCATAAGACAAGAGGATAAAACGTTTGGAGTAACGAGACGCACCAAACAAGACCACCGACAAAGAATACAGGAAGGTGGAAGTGCTGGAAAATCTTGTATCTCTTCCCGAGGAAATAGAAGGGGAAGGGTAGCACTGCAAAGCTTCGCTCACTCTTGCGATCACTGGCAGACGAGATACACGCGTACCAGCGCCAATCAGAAAGCACCATAGTAGACCGTTGTAGATCTGGCCTGATCCGAACATACGCTTCGGTCCCAGGGTACCCCACAGGACAGACGCAGTGAAGAAAGTATTCTAGAAAGCCAAATTGCATCAAGTACGACCCTATACTTTAGCGAGATTTGACTCACAATTCCCGGGCAAGTGAAATGGTCGGGCTACAAGAACCATCAGCACAATCTACAGTGAGCACAGGCAGAAAATGACTGACCTGGGTGGGAGAGCAAACATCCGGAATCTTTGGGGGAACGTCAGGTCACAAATCGGAAAACGTAGAATAGATGCAGTACCTGATTCATCTGGAAATTCAGAATGGCGACGCAGACGACTGAACAGGAAAGTAGAAAGGTTAGCCTAACTCCCCACGACTCGCAACATATTAGTTTGAAACATACATGTAGAGACAACGGTGGCAACCATCTGGATCACGAAAGTGGTGCGCGGGGCGATGTGCATATCTGATATCCTAAAATAAGCACAGTTCCCAACGACAAGAATCGGAGGGCTCACAATGTGATAATTTGAGGTCTTGAGCAAATGCTAACGTATGAGCCCTGTAGCAAGATATAAACTTCCACAGCAAAGACGTGAAGATAAGATAGCACTAACGTCGTGACATAGCCGTAGGACTTAAAGTCTAGTATAGATCGTCAATTCGAGCGGACAGATCCGACCGCTCGAAGGACTTACAGTTCACTACATTATACATCAGTGAATTATATGGAGGAGCGTGGAATACCAGTACGCACTAGCAGTGGCATTCCCTGGGAACCACAATCCACCCAGGAATTCGGCCAGGACGTTTAGAGTGACTTGAACTTAATCCCAAGATAAATTGATGTCAGAAGCGCATATCAGTCCTTCCACTAGGAACTCACCGTTGGTGACGGACTGGATAATTCCAACGGGAACGCAGAAGATTGCAGCCAAGAAGACGCCGTACAACCTGCGCAGGGTAATCAGTTGAAATACAACAGCATTACCATAGTTCATAACGCACACAACAACAGGAGTGGTGTGGGTGGGGAAAGCTCCAATACCAGCAGCACCTATGCCCACTGCAATACACAGCGTACTAGAGATTGCTTGTTATTCAAGAGACGTGGAGAATGAAAGAACGGCACGCACGCGAAATACCACCACTCAGGTACTTCCTTGTATACAGACATCAAACGGTTGTGAACGTCCTTGTTATCATGCCTGAGCGATCTCCGACCTAGTAGATTGCGGAAGCCATGCGCTATCTCGTGTCTGTGGTAAAGGATCGCGTGCGACAGGGTAGCAGTGTACGCCGCGACTTCGTGACAACGTTAGTGGTTAGACCGTGAGCGATCCAATACATACGCACAGAAGATACCGTAGAGCAGAATATTGCCAGCAGCGAGACTGAATCAAACATAAGATGTCGATGCAGACCTTGAGGATAGTCACGTACTAGGCTGGCGAGTATGCCTTGTAGCTCGCTTCATCGAACAACGTGTCGGCATTGACAGCACGAGAAACGTTGTACCGAGAGCCCGTGTTGTCAAAGACACCGTTGGAGTTGATCGGCAGGTACGCCGTATTCCAGACATTGCCGTACCAAAGACCAATGATGATCGGGAACGTGGCGAGCGCTCCCAAGAACAAATTGAACATGGTGAAAAACGGGTTGATGAGCGGATCCCCTACAACGGTGAGGATGTTCCAGTCGAAGGTCGGGATCGGGTTCAGACCCAAGCCCGTGACACCGCCAGTCACTGCAGCAAGAGTGACATTGTTGGGACTGATCCAAGTGATCCAGTTGAAGTACGACAGCGCCTGGAAGATGTAGTTCGGGAACCAAAAGTACACAAACATCGCAGTGAAGCAGTACATGAACCAACGCATACGAGAGACGCGCCAGCCATTAACCGTTTCATTCCGACCGGAGTGGAAGGCTCTGTTCAGCGCGATAGTTGCAAGGTTCTGGGGCCAGATTGCTTGCGAAGGGTACACAAGGAAACGCCGAGTCAGACCAGCCAAACCGTACCCAATGAAGTTCGTCGAAAGGCCAACGAGAACTGCAAACTAGAGTTGAGTCGCTCATCCTGTAGACAGGAGTCCCGCGCTCTTACTTTGATAGCCGAAGTTAGCTGCCCATGGCTGTATGAAAGGATTCGTGATCAGCTTCTGCTGCGGCTTAATTGGCGCACACTGACCTGATTGAAGAACAGATCGACATATTGCACAAATATGACGTAGTTCGTGTAGGGAGCCGAAAATCCTACGTTCGCCATAATCTTATACAGGGGTTTCATGAGCGATGCTTCCGCTTGGAAAATGTGGATTATTTACCGTAATTACCATGTGTTCCTTCAGGTTAAATGGGCCCCTATACGTACGGTCATTAACCGAGGAAAAGCGAGCAGCTCGTCACGTCACGTACGGGTTCAGACTCCACGTATAACCGAACGTCGTAAACTGCCATGCGGGGAGGACCGCCTCGAATAGCTTGCCAGCAGGGAAGGCGCTGTTTGTAAGTGGGATGTTCAGCTCTGGAGCAGCCTAATCACACATGAACGAACACTTACAGAAGCTGAGCAACGTTCGACGAGACACTGATACCTGGCTGACGGATTGAGAAGAACTGATTGATGAAGGCGCTGCAGACAGCTCAATGAGGGCACTGAATGAGCGATGAGTGTATCCTTACCCAGCAGCGACATATGCCAAGCCGATGACCCAGCTCCGGAAGGTACTGGCAGGCATTGACGGATCGTCGTGGTTATCGACCACGGCACGGACCTCTGGATATGCAGAGTTCTAATATCGCAGCGTCGTTGTCACACGGACATAATCATTTTGACTGTAGCAATACTCACGACCGTGATCATGGCCGCCTCCACCTTCAGCTCTTCCTGTACCTTGGTATACTCAAGAGGATCCTCCTTGAGGGTCGGATCGAAGAGATACCGCCTGGGGCAAGATCAATAACAGGAGGCAAGTAGATTACTCTATTGCATACCTCGCTTTCTCGATAATACCGGAGGGGAAGTTCTGTCCGTACAAAGATGATCAGCTGGCTGCTTGCTTACTAAGAAAACTGCTGTATTTTACGGGATCATTGGAATGCTAGATGAATCATGTCAATACGAGGTTCTACGTCCTTTGGAGGAAGATTACCTCTTCCACCATCATCTCAATGGCAGATTGGACCTCCTCGGGAGTCATCCGAGCTGCAGATTCCATAGCCTCCTCCAAGTCACTGCCGCGCATTTGGAGGTCATTCTCCAATACGTATGCTTTTTCTTCCTATTTCAGAACAGTGTAAGATCTAGGTAAAACTTCTCCATTTCATTGAATAAGGGCTCACAGTAACATATTTCTCGAAGGCATCGGAGGACCCATTAGAGTCGCCTCTCGAGATGGCCGGCTGGATGCCATCTGAGATCTTCTCGTCGTAGGAAGCCATTACGACTTTGCTGACGACGTAGAGCAGCTGGAGGAGAACGCTGAGAACTGGTGTCCCGAGGGTCACACGAGAGCATCTTACCAGCCTTTATATCTTCCTTCGACATGTCGCACAGTAGTCGGACCGTACCATGCACCGTATACCAATCGGTTTGGAAAGTCACCAATAATAGATTCTGCGGAGCCTTGGAGAGGCTCGTCTTGCCTGTGTCCATGTGGCGACGTGCGACATACTCAAGATAACGGGTCCTGGGCAGGGCGGTATTACTGGATCAGCCGGGAAGCCCATACCTTGGAGCCCGGGAGAGGAATGAGCTTTTCCACAGGCGTCACTACGTGCCTTCCTATCTTCGTTCAAGTGGGCCCAGATTCTGCTAGGACGAGAGAAGAAGTCGACGTCCAGGAAAGAAAAAGGGAACATTAGATAGGGCCTTGCATTGCGGTATCCCACAATGAAGACAGGGCATGATCTTGCCCAACATGGCTGTCGTATGTCGAACAAGAATAAGCACTGACGCGATAGTAGCCTCGGCGAGGTTCCTAGACAAGAACTGTCGACCTACCACGGCGTCTCCGGGACGTGCCGATCCTTTACCGGGTGCTTCCGTCTGGCCACGATACTGCGGGTGGCTCCGCAGCAGCATTGTCGCGATGCCACTTGGCCGATACCACTTGGCTGTGACTTCTGTGAACGGGAGCGCTCTTTCAAAATTTCATGACTGGAAAGTCTGAAACGTCGTCTCTCGCACATCATATCTGTTATCAACTCCGGTCACCTGATCCAATATGCTGGACTTGCTGACTGAACGCTCTTCTTGGCCTCTTTAAATAGCCTCCTCGAGCTCCAAGGAGAGAGAACCAAGCTCTATACAACTGCGATAACTGTCGGCGGGCCTCACCTAGATAACGGTGTACGCCGGACGTGTCTTGGTACTCAGCGCACATCATACCGTCCCTGGATCTAACCATCCCAGCTTAAATACGTTTGACAGCGTATGATAAGCCGCCAGAGCTCTGGTTCTGGGTATTTCTTATGGCTTGGCTGTCCAGTCCGTGTCAGATACCATGAATATACGCCGAAGGCCAAAAGCATCCGTTATCTGTCGTACACGCAGCGACATGTCTGCCGCTTTCCTTCACGCCGCCAGCTTTCGACTTTCTCCGCCGGCTTCTTAGGGAAAACACCAGTTCGTGGCGATTCGGTTCCCGTGTGCCCAACGTCCGACGTTTGATGCTGAGGCGCGACAAGAGCGTCTTGCAGGCAGTTCCACGCCTTGTCTAGCACATTCAGACTTGTGAATATTCCACGCGGAGCCCTAGTCAGATGAGTCCTGGGACCATGTCACTCTGGCACTTCGGCAGGCTACCCATTTATTGAAGGGAAGCTCCGGGCGTTTGATATGCATACCGATATATGCAAGTGGTCGGCGACTTCACACTGATACTCTCAAGGCCATGTGCAGTCTTGTGGTTCTTATCGGCGTCGTCATACACCTTCGCATTCAGCGAAGCCTGTGAGCGTATTTCGGTGAAGAACGTCTCTCATAACCTCTGCATAATATTTGCAATAACGCCGACTTAGAGCCGCTGTGTCATTTTTGACCCGTTTGTTCTTCTCTTGCTTCGTATGCTGTCCACCGTTTTGTAGACGATATCCTGCAGCCATTGGTAGCTCTTTTATTAGTCATAGTAGCATATACCATTCAGCCAGGCTATCGTAGAAGTAGGTCTCGCGATCGCCGTACTGCGGTGGCGCGTGCGGCGTTATGCTCGCTGTCACAACTTAACCCCACCTTAGGGTTGGTTCGGGCCACACGCGATCGCTCACCAGTGCACCATCCCCGGGTGATATGAGATGTCTATACTTGATAGTAGCTGCAGGATCGCCTGATACACGCTGCCGGTTTACCGATGGCCGCTGTAAGTAGGACCGATGAGTAGCAATGGACTGAGTCTTGAAGGTACGAAGTAAGCCTGCAGTGTTCGAAAGGCAACAGGGGCGGGGACCCGACAGCTTCTTCATTCTGCGGGACCGATGAAGTTTCGATGAACGCGGAGGTATAGCTGATTAGGACCGTCCAATCCTCCTCGCTCCTCTCATCATTCAACGCGCCAAGAAGCCAGAATACCCAGGCACACGCCAAACTCAAAAACCCAGGTGATCATCACCCGGCCATCTAGATATCCGATCCTATGACATATAAAAAAAAGCCCGCGTTTCAACCAAAGACGTAGACATTGCTACCGATGTTTGGCTTTCTCTCGTGCCTCGGCGCGTTCCCGCCATACGCCGCCCTTCCACCATACAAGCAGGATAAGGGCCTCGGTGACAACGAGAAGGCCGGCCCAGAGCGTGTACAGGCCCCCTTCACCAATCGCGTTATCCTAAATCAGGTCATGTCAACGACAGATGTGGGATGGACGACAGGCAGCGCCGCAGCAGGCACATGGCTTACCAAAGGTACCGCCACTTCCGTCGCCACGAAAGCAAATATGCCACGGAACATGCTGTTGCACGCGACAGCAGTGGAGGAGCGCCCGACGTTCGCGTCGACGATGTAGGCTAGGGTGCTGCTGTATATCCAGCTGTTCGGCTGACGTGAGAACACGGAGAGCACGGGACGCTGAGGCTGCTTACATAGAGCTGAATCCGCAGAAGAACAGCGCCACGCAGACCGCGGCGATATGGACGTGCTTCTGCACTAGCCATCCATATGCAACAGATACTAGCGGGAGGACGACCATCATAATCTTGGTGCTCTCCAGTCGCATCTGGCATGCACGTCAGCTTGTTGGGTAGACCACCGGGGAGGCCCTTTGCGCACCTCCGCATGACTATTCCCTCCGTGCTTGTTTTTCAAGCTTCTGAACACCCAGTCGGACCACCGACCGCCAAGGATACTTCCACACATGCTCCCTATGTCGCAGCGGTCATCCACCGGAGCTATACGGAACAAGAGTAGAGCAAGACATACCAGCGCCGTATGACAGGAGCACCAGCCCAATCTTCAATGCATCATACCCATATATAGAGGTGAGGTTGCGTGAGCAAGTGTAGGAGATGCAATAGCCGAAGCCGAAGATGAACCCTGGATCATGTTGTCATCCAAGAATACCAGAGGTACCAGGAACCAGGACATACCAGAAGCAACAAGGATAGCTGCATTGTTTCCGCGTCTCATCACCAGTGCAATCGGAGGCAGTGGATTGATGTCCAAGAAGGACAGCTTGATCTCCTTCATAGCAGGCGCAGGAGGCGCAGTCTGAGCCTCCAGATCCGGAGCAACATCCGGGCTATCCGGATTGTTCGCCGGTGCTTGCTTCTCGCCTTTCTCAGCTGGCGGTACCACCGTAACTTGGCTCGACCTTTTCGACGACAGCGTCGCGGCCTCTCTCTCCCTCATGCGTCTCCTCAAGACATTCTGGTATGTCAGACTACGTTCGCGCCTGAACGTATCGGAGAAGAAGGATATAAATGCTATCAAGATGATCCCGCCCCAGATGGTCAGGAACCAGAAGCTGGCACGCCAGTTGAAGCCCTGCGTCAGACCTCCGCCGAGAATTGATCCCACTGAAGGACCCAGCAGGGGAGCAGTGTAGTACACGCCCATCATCGTCCCGCGTTCATGCGGCTCGTAGATATCCGCCAGAGTCGCAGCTCCGATGGCCATGACGGCGCTCGAGCTAGCGGCCAGCCAAAAAAAAGAAAGGGCGGATTTAGTTATGGCCGGGTGCCAGTGAAGAACGGATAACGAACCCCAAGGCTTGGAGGCATCGCATCCCAATAACGACACCGATGTTCTTGGCGGTGGCTACGCAAATACATCCAATCATGTAGAGGGCAATTGAAGTTACGTAGACCACCTGAATGTACGAATGAGCTCGGCTTCCACTAGATCGATGAACTAGCTCACCTTCCTCCCTTTGATTTCGCTTATGGAGCTCCATAGCAGAGGCACCACGCCTTGCAGGAGGATAAACAAAGAAAGAGTCAAACTAATCTCGGAATTATTCGCATTAAGGTCGACCTCTATGTCGTGTATCGACGCTGGAAAATTGTCTTATAGCACCGACTTGCCTCCTGCACAGAGACAGTACTCACGGTTGTATATATTAGATCCTAAACCTGCAATAAGCGACGCTCCGGATATGATGCATAGAACAATCATCTAAATATTGACTGTCTATCAGTACTCGTCAATCTCTCGGTGCAGATGCCGAACCTTTCTAGCTCTGGACCACTTCCTGGGGTCATTTTCGACGAAAACATGCTCTATGTCGGGCTTGCTGATTGCTGCAGGTTCCTTGGGCCTGGCGTCCGGCGCTGGCGCGCTCTTGCCCGCCGACTCGAGTGTCACCGCCACCGACGCGTCCTGGCCTTCTACTGTTGCCATAATTCCAAAGAAAGTTCGTGAGGTCGTTCAAGAGTCGTCAAAGGGACATCAGCGTAGGCGAGGGCGACCTTAATCCTCGATAACATGATTCACAACCTATGTGGGTATATCCTCCTCGGCGAGCAATGCTGCCGTTTATTCGGCACGGGAAAGCAGGATGCGGGGACGGCTTTAACCGTGGGGACTACTATCAATAGAAGTGCTTCGGCTTACCTCGGTCCTGTTGTGGCTGCTTCGACATCCGACCTCTGGGTGCAGCCTTCAAGCTTCAAGCTTCAGTACTCAGTCTTGACTATAGTTTAAGATATATGAGAAGCCTATATCTGCCAAGGTCATACCAGTATTGTCTCTCTGCTTTGTCGCCAACTCTGCGATTACTGTCTCTGGATAGGAAGGACCATACTTAAAGGATCATTCTCTGCCTTTCACTGCTTGCGACTTATTCTTGCAACGCTCCTCTTTATAGTTTCGTGGCTCTCGTGATCCCCCGCGTGTTCTTGTATGGGATTCATCGTCATAGCAGACCCCGTTCCTACTTACGACACGGCTGAACCGTTGCTCGTACGGACCGATGCTATCGACGTAGGTGGCATGGCTGGCAGGAAACAATTCACTCCGTTATCACCTTTCTCGCCGATGCTCCCGCCAAGTGCTTACGATTGTAGGGCCACTATCGACAGCTGCTAGCCCTCTGCTGGGAAAGCATAGCTAAGGAGCAATATTAATGACGCTTTGCCATGTGACAACTGAAGAAGACACGCCGAGCCCAAAAGATGTTCGACGTTACATACCGACACCATAAATAAAGGTCACTCCTCAATATTATTATCCTAGCTAGCACTAAACGGCTCTTAGGACTATCACTGAGGTCCGAGACATCCCCGAGCTGGTGCTATTGCAGAGTTCGTCTTGGGCCTCATTCAGCAGGTCGAATAACGTGCAGACGTGTTGACAAAAGGATAGTTAACCATGGGTGTAGTCTGCGTGGGACCACAGCCCGTCATATTTGTGGTACATAGGTCGGTGACCAAGAATAACAATCATAGTAGGACGCGACCATACGTCGGCCGACTAAAAAACTACATTATCAGGTATAAGATACAGTACTTCGTTTTCAGTTGCCCCCTCTGCTCTATAGACTATGCAAATAATCCCTTTCTGTTCCAGTACGCAATCCACCTTTCCGCATCCTCGGCGCTGAGCTCTGGCGCATCTCGTAGAGTCTGACTAACCGCCTGTGCCTTATGCGTAGCGAACCTAGGCATCCCTCCAGCTTCCGTCTCAGTCTGCCCGGAAGCGCGTATCGCCTCATCCGCCACCGCCATGTTTTGGAAGAACGGTAGCAGCTTGATGGCCGGCTGTCGAGATGTGCTGTCAGACATGGACTTGACATTGAGAAGGTCTAACGCACCATGGCCTTGATATCACTTTCAGTGGCACCTGCCGCCTTCTTCTCGAGCAAAGCAATCCATTGCTTGAATGGCACGAGAGGAAGCGGCTCGCTCTTGCCCTGGTCGACGATCTTCACCAAAGCCGTTCGGACGCCATCCATAATGCCCGACCACGATACAAGGTGGGGGTGCAGTACGTTAAGAGCGGAAGGAGGACGTTCTCCTGCAAACGCAGCGTCCAGGACAGTCTGCGCTACCACCTCCGAGGTCATCCACGTCGACACCTTTTCGCAATGAATAAGCGAGTATGAAGAAGTATATTGGAAATCGTGCTCACTCCTTGTGCGTCCGGGAGACAGCCGAGAGCTCTGCTGGACTTAATGAAAATAGGCACCCAGTCCGTCGTCGCCCATGATCCGTCTGGCTTGCCGCCAGCAATCTGACCGATCCTCAAAGACGTTGTCTGTATTCCGCGCTGGGCCGCTTTAACGAGAAGCTACACCAATGATTAGATCGTCGGAGCGAAGTGGCATCGGAAGATAGCTCACCTGCTCTGAGACGAACTTGCTCTCTCCGTAGCCAGCTCCGACAGCCACATCGACGGGCAGGTCGGACTCTTCCGGGAACTCGCCCTTCTCCAGATTCCAACCTTGCGAAACACCGACGGACGATGTAAAGACGATGCGGAAGTTGGATCCATAGGGAGAAGCGAGGCCTAAATCGATCAGGTTACGTACGCCTTTGATGTTTGACTCGAAGGAAGAGACGGAGAGGTTGAAGTCTAGCCTCCAGGCGTTGTGAATGATTTGCGTGCAAGTAGTTCGTAACTGGTATCTGTAGTTAGCAAAAAGCGAAGGCGCCAATATCTACTTTACAACGGACCTCGTCATAGAGAGCACTGTCGAGACCGAGATTATGGCTAGACTCTTCGCCCTCAACTAGCGCAAGTTTAGGGGACTCGAGCAGGTGAGCGGGCAGCCCTCTGTCTTCGAAGGCCACCTTCTGTCGTTCAGCAAGACTGGCGCGAGAGGACTTCCTATTAAATGCGTATACGCGTTCGACCTTCTCATCTTCAAGCAACATCCACAGCATGTAGGAACCGAGACCACCTGTAGTGCCTGTGATAAGCACCGTCGACTTCGGTGGAAGGGCAGCGGCGGACGTGGCACTGAGCGTGGGCATGTCCGCCGAGTACTTCAGGATCAATTGCTCCATGACAGCAGCATGCGAGTATTCTGGCACATGGCCGTTGGCAAGAGGGGAGATGAGGTTTCGAATAGCCATAGCCAAGGAGCGGATAGTGTTGTTCGCAAACACAAAGTTCTGCGAGACAGTGGCTGCCGCGACCTTAGCCGCGGGATCCTCAGACGATCGCAAGGCTCCGATGATACGATTCCGGAGGAACGTTGCACTCAGGCTTTCGCAACTAGTCAGACATGAAGCACGAAGGAAAAAGGGATATATGCTCGCCTGTCAAAACCTTGAGCAAAGAGGTCCACTTCAGGGTCAGGCTGCAACCCTTTGCTCATGTCGTTGATGTCTTGAGCTTGTATGATCAGCCATTCTTCCAAGTCCGATGTCTCCCAGCTCTTCGGCGGCTCGACATCCTCGCCCCTGCTCGACTCCACTCTCTCATAGCTACGCAGATTGTCAGTAAGTATGCATTGGTGCAACACGAATATTGGACGCACAGCTCATCAATCTCTTGGGCATAATCTGCAAGGGTCGCCTTCCTCATAATAGTGCCTTTGGCAGCGCGGCGCATAGGCTTATTGGGAGAAGTTACCAGTACCATCTCCTTGAATATACGACTGAAGGCTGGAGCATCTTCATTGGCCTCTTCAATGACGGGCCTGAAAGAGCCATAAGTATCCTCGTGTCCAGGTGTCCACTAAGCACCTACCATAAGGCATTACGAAACTCGACCAAAGCTTCCTCATCGGCAGGGTCAATTGCATGCTCTGGTCTCGGCTCGATAAGAATGCCGACTTCGTTATGTCCACGACCGAACATCATAGCACCGGATACGAGAGGTGACGTCAATATCTTCCCTTCCATCGGCGCAGGTACTGTCTTTTCCCCTATATCGGCAGTCTGTCAAGACTGTTATCTATGAATGGGGCAGATACTGCTCACCAGAAGCGAGGATCAAGACGTCGTCTACGCGGCCAATGCTGAGTGGTTTTGCAGTGGATTAGGGCACTGGTGTCTGAATACAACGCAAAGGAGCTTACATCTTCCATAAACCTTCCTTCGTCGGATGTTTCTCGAAAAGGTCGGAAGTCGCGTACCCAGGAACGTCTGGGAGGTTATGTACGAGTAAAGGGTAGATGTCGCTGTGCTATTGCATGCAGGTGCGATTAACACAACACTAACGACGGGCTACGAAATTGCAACGCACCAGCACCTGGAGCTCGTATTTCCCGTCGTCTTGAGGTACCATCCTGATTGGAATCTTGGGATCGAAGACCAAGTATTCCCATTCCGTCGGACCGATGGCCAGCTCCTTTGGCGCAAGAAAGTGCGTCACGCCCCCGAATTCAGTGCCTCCGTACGCGGACCTGAGATTGACGCCTCTCGAGACAAGTTTGTTTCCAATCTGCCGGGACAAGGGGCCGCCACCGAAAAGCTAGGACATGGTTTGAGGCGAAATGACGACTCGACGCGAGTCTTTACGAGACGTACCACGACTTCCATCTCCCTCAGAAATGCTATTGCGTCTTCCGATTCCGACCATAACTGTGCGTCGCACAGTGAGTCAAGGCAACTCCATAAAGGCAGAAGTTATGATAGATCGTACCTCCAAGAACGTTGGCACAGAGATAATAGCGTCCACCTTTGTTCGCTTCATTCCTTCAAGTGTATTTCCTGGCCCCGGAACAACGGGAGGAGCAGGCCACTTGGGCTCAAAAAGGGCCACGCTTGTACCAGCTATCAAGGGTGCGAATCCCTGGAAGGCCAGGCCCATCATATGGAACGTAGGGAGAGGCAATGCGCCAAATCGTAAGTGCTTGGGGTATTGGTGCATATCTTTACCCAGCGCTGACGACGAAAGATATCAATGAAGATTTCCTGGCAGCAATGCAGTAGTCCGGAACTTACGTCCGCCATACCAGCCGAGCATAGTCCTGTTTGAATGAGGGATGGACTTGGGGAAACCAGTAGAACCAGAGGAGTGTATGTAGCAAATAATATCATCGGACGTGCAGTTCGTCATAGGAGGATAGGGCGTGAAGGGGTCGTCAGCGGTCTCGTGGCCAAGATGGGGGAAGGCATCGTAGATAGAGGGAAGTTCATCGATAGTGAGTTCGTGGCCTACGGCCGACAAGTCAGCCTTGAGTCCAGAGATGAGTGAGTCGAGGGAGGCAGAGGTCGTGATCAAGCGGTGGCAGGACGTCTTCTGCAGCATATGACTGACTGCAGCCGGCGAATTACGGTTTGACATAGGATATGGCTAGAATGAAGACATAAACCTTCAGATTTGGGGCACATCGCAGAAAGCAGACGCACTATCAAACCAGCCCTCATCAGGCCTATTATCGTCGTAACATGCATTAGAGTGTCGCAGTTGACTATGATGCCTACCACTTCCCGCTTCTTGAAATCAGGCTGGGGACGTAGAAGGTGTGCGACGCGGTGGATGGCGCGGCACCATTCCAAGTAAGTGATGCGCGTAGGTTCGCCATCAGGAGCGTCAGAAGGGAAAACAGCGTAGGTACGGTCAGGATGTTCCCGAAGACGGAGGTCGACTAGTTCTGCGAGGGCGATCGAGCCGTCCAAAGGGTGGACAGTCCAGTGAGACTGAGATGAAGCCATGGATGTGGTTGCGAGGCGACTAGGCAATGTCAAGGATGATAGCATGTTACGCTCGCAGCGCGAAGCTTATATAGCTACGTGCAGCGAGCATGACATGGCGGCAGCCGCGTTATGGGTCCCCAGGAGGTTTCGGGATTCGTTCAGATCGGACCGACCTTTAGTCAATCAGTCTCACTCTGGAATCTGCGTAATTGGCTCGAAGAACGAGAATGTCGTACTGCATAATCGAGATGGGAAGCGTCATCATCGTATGCGCAAGGGTTCTCTGATGCCGGCGACTTACGTGGAAGGTCTACCAACCAGATTGTGTTACTCTGGTAATCTCGTATGACCCGTTCATGCGCTTGGTTCGGTCGACTTTGCTGGCTTCTTCGGTGGCTGAGTATGCCTCCGAAGTCGGACCCCGATCTCACCTACAGCGAAAATGACGTCGCAATAGGGAGCTCTCTGTAAAGCAGGCCTGCCGATCCTGCCTACGTGCTATCTACAGACATTTTAGCTGTCGCAGGACGTAAGATTGAGAGAGCGTACGTTCACCATTAAAACTTTCTTGACATGTGGATAAAATGGGTGCCGCGGGTCCGACTGCTGCCTGTAAGTGATCCCAAGAATAGCTGCGACACAACACCGATACCCGATGGTGCACTTCGGTGCGAGCCCGTTGCGTTCGCTGGGCTTCTCTACGGGACGACGTTTTGGCATTATATTACCCTATACCTTTTGCCAGGCTCGTTATACGGAGGAACGTTGATGCTCGTTTGCGTCAGCCTTTAAGCCTTTGCAAGAGCCAAACGTTAAGCTTTAATATTACAATTGACAGACGAACAGCTTGCCGAACGTCGGCTTCCCATCCTCGAGGCTGGAGGTCGCATATCTGTGCAGTTCCGCGTGAGGAATTGCCGTCACGAAGCAAAAATACGGTTGCTTCATCAGGTCACAGCTCGTGAAAGCATATGCGCATAACTCTCAGGAGGAACTTGCCTGGAGAAAAACGTGACACGTAGACAGTCAAGCGGCTTGCAATGTACCTCCGTGCCATAGAGCCTCGCCTCGTGCGCGCAGGTCGCGAAGCTCTTCAGATCCGACCGCGTCGGCCAGGTGCAAGACAGTGGATAGCACCCAAACCGTGAAAAGTAGGCCGCGATAGTTCCAGATTTTCCGTTTGATGACCGGGGAAGACGATTGATCCGTTACGATGCGTCACTGTTTCGCCCTCCATGGCGAAGACCACAATGTTGTGGCTGTATCCTAAAGCTACTTTATGAGTCAGTGATTGGCTCCATACTCGATAACAATGGAACTGCATGGAATGTGCAGAACCGGACGCAATATGCATACACCGTGCGCTGTGCAACGAAACCGATGAGGTCCCTCCCAGAAGCACGATATTGCGTCGCCAAAATAAGTGAACATAGACAGTACTGCCTTAGCCACTGGCAACCACCTACATACCCGCGAATATATGATTTTCCGTTGTGGTCGTTGGAGCAGCCTTGAAGCTTGAGGAGCCTTGAGATGTGCTCCGGGCGTACAGAGACCAGCCTGGTCACGATCCAGAGATCACCGGTCACCGTCCGAGCGCTAGCAAGTGAATGAAACCGCAAGGGTTGCAAACTTCGAGGCTACATAGACGCCCATGTGGCTGCGATCACGTGTGCCAGGCGCGTCTCATTCCTTCCAGCGGCGCCAGAGTTCCTTCTTCAGCTCCTTCCGCGTAACCATACCGCGGTCTGACGGTCTTGCATTATTTCACTACCTTTACTCTGCAAACAAGCTTCTGCAAGATGCAAGTTGATGCAACAAGGACTGACTCCCCTTCGTACACGATTCTCCGTATCAAACGAAAGAGGAACGAAGAACCGTTGGATGCTCTCGGTACGATCATGTTGCTCTGCCGGTTCAAAGACACCAAGCTAACTCAAACAACTATGGATTGACGGAACGTAGTTGTTGAATCCAAGAATCGTCGCAAGAAGTCCAAGGCTGGCGTTGATCTCTTTCAGTTCGCTGAGACCGTAGAGGGAGATGCATGGGAAGATGCGAAGCGGCAGAAAGCACTGCAGGTACGCTATATCTGTTACCAATAGACTTTATGTGAAGAGAAATGTATCTCTACTCAGGACCGCATCTCTGCCCTTGCCAAACTCCCGGTCGATGAACGGCCGGCCCCGCCAGCTCTCGCTACAGTTCCAGGACAACTCTCCCGCCAGACTTCCGTCAATCCACGGTATACTATCGTTCAGAAGGACTTGCCAAAGGAGGAACCTCGCTCACGTTACCCCATATCTCCGTGCGTACCGCCCATTCTGTCTTACCCGAATCCTTGTGTCCTACGTTACTTCGTTCAGGCCTCGGGTCATATCGCATAAAGAACTGCGCAACTCCAGACGTTTTACTCTTCTGGATGCCATCCCGTCTGAGCCCAACCTCGCAAATCTGGCTGTCGACTCGGAGATGGAGAACTTCCTGCCCATGCTCAAAGATTACCTGAGAGGTGTGTGCTTCACTGCCGTATCACGAATCCAACCTCGAGTCTGTCTGACATCCATCTGATCCCAGTCAACGACATCTCCCTCACCGACCCACCCTCAGCTCCGGCGCCTACCGTGCCCTCGAGTGCCACCGATGCCAGCATGAACAGCAGTCTCACCACGGACAGCTCCTTCGTGACGGAAGACGGGGATTACGTGTGGGACGTGTTCTACCGCCGTGCAATCACGCAGAATGAGTGGAATAAGATCGCGAACTTCGGAACTTTGTATGCGATACTCTTGACTTCTTTTCTTGCGTGAATTCTGACAGTGTGGTGCGTAGGATTGGGCTTCCACCATCATTGAATGATCCCAACGAGTCTGATTCTGAGCCTGAGCCAGAGGATGAGGATGATGAGGACTCGAATGGTGAGCACCTAGGCTATCGTTGAATGGCCGATATGTCTATTGTGGCTCGCAATTCACCACCTTCGTAGCGGAGGATTATTACAAGAACGACTACCCCGATGAAGAAGACTCAGAATCTGATAAGAGCGGTGAGCTTTCGTCCTATTCTTGAAAGCCTCATCTGAACCTTCGCGCAGATATGTTCCATGAAGCAAACTCGGACGTCTATTCTGACTATGGCGATGCTGACGAGGGTGACCACGATTGGAGATGAAGCTGAGAGGCATCTTACAGGTCAATAGACAAGAAAGAGGTTCTAGCATTAGCATATTATATGAATACCTCCGATCTCGTAGCATAACGAACTTATCATATTGAAACAGGCAAGCGCGCCGTGACCTATTCTTTGGTGACTTTGCATGGGACGCGTTTGACTTGAATGAGATACCAGAAGGGCTTGGGGCCTTGAGCTTGAGGAGGCACACGTTCCCAGACATGCGTTAAAGCTGCGGATAGATAAGTACCGTGTACAGCGCTTCCATGTAAGATGGAACGCGGTACATAGGAAACAATGATACGAGAAAAGAATGTCGAGTAGAATGTCGAGTGCAAAATATTAAGATGGCTGGATGTCGTCAATTTTCTTACAGTCTTAAGAAAAGGTTAGCTAGCATAAAACTGGCCTCGATCCGGGACTATAGGCAAGTTGGGCAAAGCGTAAAACACCAGAATCAGGGCGAAAGGGAGCTGGCATGATATGTGTGGCACCAAGGTTAGTTACGTGCAAGCAGGAACAAATACGCTGGAATATCTCGAAATTTATTTCGGACGCTGCATCCTATACTCGCTGCAGCGGCCTGCAGGCACATATTATTCACTGGGTCCGACAATGGCGTCGGCATCATCTTCAAAGTCCGTGCTATCATCTTCTGCATTCGATGAATACAACCTTCAGCTGCAGAGCACGGCGCTCAAAGCGACGAAACTAGCGGTCGCTCTCCCTTCAGACATATCCTTCCACCGTTCCATTAATTCCGAGCTTGCAAATGACCTGGATGTCTGCTCCTCGAAGGCGCTGTCCCTGGCGAATGCACTCCTCAATCTGGCTTCGACATCGAGCTCTCGGGGAAAGGGGAAGGTGAAGCTAGGGAGCCAGGACGATGTGGTGGATAGCTTCCATTCCTTGGTCATCGATGGGATGGACCACTTGCTAGAACGTGCTGTGAGAAGGTCATGTGGTTTGGTGTCAATGCAGTCAATTGAAGTTGCATGTAGGACATGAGCTTGGACCAATACTTGGGTCGCATCAAAGCACCTGCCATTGCCGTGAACGAGCAGAAGCCTCCGACCCAGAAGGTAAAAGCAGAATGACCTCGGATCTCTGTTCCAGTTTACATGTTCTGTAATGCCATAGAAACCCAGTGCACCTCGAGGCCGACTCGACCCAACACTCCAGCACGCGTCGCATCTCCCGAAACCGCAGCTCAAGTTCAAAACCCCACCATCGAACATTAACGGAGACGTCTGGCGGCCTCGCCTCAAGCATAAGTACAACGCGCAGGTACCGCTCGGGTATGTCTTCCAGTACTCACAAACCGACTCTCCGCCGTCATTACATCCTTACCATCACGAAATCACCCACCTCGCCTACCCCGCGCACCAGCTTAGCACGACATCGTCGTTGACGCCTCCATCATCGTTCGAGGACACGCCTTTCATATTCGTTTCTACGCTGGAACAGTTTACGGAGATGCTCGCGAAGCTTACGGACAAGCAGCGAGTGAAAGAGATCGCGGTGGATTTGGAATATCACAACTACCGAAGTTTTGCTGGTTTTGTGTGTTTGATGCAGGTCAGCACGCGGGAGGAGGATTTTGTGGTCGACTGTCTAGTGCCCGAAATCCGGGAAGAGATGGAGGCGCTGAACGAGGTCTTTACGGACCCACAGGTGGTTAAGGTGCGTAGTAAATCCATCAACGATAGGAATTATATAGACGTTCTACTCAGGTGTTCCACGGCGCAGAGAGCGATATCATTTGGTTGCAGCAAAATTTCAATATTTACGTTGTGAACCTCTTCGATACCTTCCACGCATCGAAGGTACTAGGTGTGTCCCGACTTCTCATCACTTCGGATGCCTGCTCACGTATTTCTACCAGACTTTCCCCGCCACGGTCTCGCGAGCCTGCTCGAGATGTACTGCGATTTCACTGCAGACAAGCGGTACCAGCTCGCCGACTGGCGCATCCGGCCCCTCCCAGCCGAAATGCTTGACTACGCCCGCTCAGATACGCATTACCTGCTCTTTATCTACGACAATTTGAGGAACGCGCTCCTTGACCGCTCTCTGTCTCGCGCTCAGTCGCCGGCATCACCTCAGCTATCTGATAGCCCGCCTCCTGCTAAGGATGCACTGCTCCGAGAGGTGCTTAGGAGGTCGGAAGAGACGGCATTAAGGTTGTATGAGAGCGAAGTGTACGATGAAGAGGAGGGTACGGGTCCGAGTGGGTGGGATACTTTGGCGAGGAAGTGGAATAAGGTGGGGCTGAGTAGGGATGCGTGGGATGGGTCGAGTAATTCGGTGGATAGGATGAAGAGAGCAGTGTACAAGTTTGTGCACGCGTGGAGAGACAAAGTCGCGAGAGAAGAAGACGAGAGTCATAGGTGCGCTTGCTATTCACTCCTAGAGGTTTCCATCCTGGAGTACATATCATCTTATGTTTGTCGACTAGATATGTTCTTCCGAACCACTACATCTTCCAGCTCGCAGAGAAGCCACCGGCGGATATGGCTGCTTTCCTGGCGACTTTTCAGCCCGTCCCGCCGGTTATCAAGCGGCGGGCAAAAGAGCTTTTGGATGGTATCAGGGAGGTCGTGAAGGAGTCTCTCGGCGCTCCTGCAGCGAAACCCGAACCTGCGGCCATCCCGGAATCCGTCTCCGCCAGCCAGGATGTTGAAATGCGAGACGAGGCGAAGGACGCTATTCAGGATAGCAGATCCCCTTCGAGTTCAAGACTGTGGCCGACAAGTAAGTGACAATTGATTGCCTAGTTTCTTCATTGCTGAAAGGTGTTCCAGATCAAGGTTCTGCGTCAATGAGGGCTGCTGCCTCTTCGTTGTTCGGCTCTACGTTGACGCCACCGGCAGCCGTTGGAAGTCGTTACGCAGCGCCTAAGAGTTCATTGTTTGGCGAAGCTCAGGTGTGTCTATTTTCCACATGGCCATATGTCCAGGGGCCAAGTTCATTGTTCTTGTAGCCATCAGTCGGCGCGAGGAATCTTCATGATCGCTTTATGGAGGTCGTTTCTCGAATACACAGTACATTATCGATAGCACCCACGGTGCCTGCTGTAAGCAGTTTCTGCCCCTCTGAAAGGTGCTGAATATGAAAGCTCTGCCCCTTTAGACCCTGTTGACCGCCGCGAAATCCGCGTCTCCACAAACAGCAGAGACAGCCGCAGCTGCAGAACCTTCAGTAACTGGCCAGCCAGCCGAGATTCCTTTTGTCCCGCCATCCCAGCGCCAGCCAAAAGCGACGGCTGAGGTGCTCGACGACACCATCGTAATGGTCGGACAGGCACGTCAGAAGAAGCGCAAGCGGTCTGACAAGCCGAAGGCCGCGAAGGACAAGTCTAAAGAGGAGGAAGCGGCGGAACCGTTTGATTACTCCACCGTCTCGAATATCTTGGACGAGGCACCCGACTTGGAGGAGCAGGAGCCAGCAGGGAAGAAGAAGCGGAGGCAGAAAGGCAAAGGTCAGTTGATTGCGTTCATGATTAGGTCGAGGACAAGATCCTGATGCGAGTCTTTGCGTACAGAGCCTGTATATCAGTATGGGAACTTCCCTGCTCCGCCGAGGGCGCACCGCGAAGTGAAGAGTGGGAATCAGTCTTTGACGTTCAAGTAGTCCCGCTTACGCGCGCGAGCTATTGCCAGCCAGATGACAATATATTGGAGACGGGCCAACGCACTGATTGTTGCTCTGTGGCTGCTGTAGTATGTCACTTGTAAGGGAGCCACTGAAAGGGCCGTGAACATGCCTCTCTCGCCTTTGGCCGAATATGGCATCTAGATATCCCGTTTTGTATGTTTTGAGACGCCACTTCACATTGCTTCTCTTTTACCTTCCGTTTCCGTCCGATGTTCACTGTCATGTACGTCACTTGTGAATGTCCTGAGCACGTATATAAGACGTCCGACCTCCTGGCTGTAGGCCGTCCTTTCTCCCCCTGCTTCTGTGGTGCGCGTCGTTCTGACTCTGTAGTCTTACCCGTCCGCTGCAGGGGTCCGTCAGTTCAGTTTACAGCATCAACATCTCCGTTTCCTCTTGCTGGTTGTCAGGGAAATTAATGTGGTCAAGAAATAAGCACGTCGATGCTGAAGTCATAAGCCTCTGCCACAGGTGACAGGAGGCGGTGCAGACAGTTCCGCTATGGGAGTTGTGGGTCCAGGGGGACCCTCGTATGAATCTCTGCCGATGACACAAACTTCCGAGCCGATGCGTCTTCCCGTCCACCTCTGCTTCGTTGTCTCATGACTCCGCTACGACCACAATGATGTCTAATGAAACCTCGACATCCGGAGCAGACATTCGGGACAGCTCCGGGAAGTCGTCGAGCTCGTATACCCGCCCCGCAAACCAGTTATCGATTAAGGAAGAGAGCCGCACCTCGGCAAAGGATGCGCTCAACGAATCCTCTGTAGGCACATCACAGCGCACTCGTGCACCTAGCAGACCGCCACTCCTCTTAGGGATTGGCTCTGGGATATTACAAGATATCCGATCCAGATTACCTTGGTACTGGAGCGACTGGAAGGATGCGTACAACTATCGCGTCATCCCATCCATTGTTCTCATCTTCTTCTCAAAGTACGTTGTCTAACGGTGTTACGTTCTTTGCTCTGCCGCATTTCTGAGTCAACACGCCAGTGTTCTCCCCGGAATCGCTTTCTCCCTCGACCTCATCGAACGCACCAACCAGTATGGCGTCTCCGAAGTGCTTCTATCCTCCTTTATGGCTGCCTTCATCTTCTCCGTCTTCGGCGCCCAGCCGCTCTGCATTGCGGGCGTTACTGGTCCGATCACTGTGCTCAATCAGACGATCTACGATATCACTCAGCGCGACGCCAATCCGCCGAACTATCTGCATTTCGTGGGGTGGGTGTATTTATGGGGAGCGATCTTGCATTGGATCACGGCGACTCTAAATTGTGAGTAACCACACATGACTCTCCAGCACCTGATCCGCAGCTACCTGAGCAGTCTGTAACTTCCTGAAGTATGTCACCTTGTTCTCCTGCGACACTTTTGGCTTCTATGTTGCCTGGGTCTACCTCCAGTACGGCATTCAAGTTATCACTCGCCAATTTGCCTCCTCCGCCTCCGCATATCTCACCTCGATCATTCTCGCGCTCCTTATGCTCGTCACTTCCTTCCTCTTCCAGGGCCTCTCGAAGACAACGCTGTTCCATAGGCACGTGAGGAGGTTCTTCGCCGACTATGGGATGCCGATCAGTCTAGTGGCGGCGAGCGGGATGGCGTACTGGGGGAGGTTTAACGCTGCGAATCCGGAGACGCTGCCTACTGGAGGCGCGTTCACACCCGCTGGAGGCCGAGAGTGGCTGGTGAGATTCTGGCAACTACCGGGGAAGTGGGTAGGAATTGCGTTCCCGTTTGGGGTCGTACTCTGGGTCCTGTTCTTCTTCGATCATAATGTCTCGGTGAGCCATTCTCGCATTCGTTCATACCACCTAAACCGAATACGCATGGGGTGCAGTCCCTGATGGCACAGGGCTCCGAGTTCCCTCTGCGGAAACCGCCGGGGTTCCACTACGACTTTTTCCTGTTAGGAATCACCACGTTCATTGCGGGCCTGCTGGGCGTGCCAGCGCCCAATGGGCTTATACCCCAGGCGCCGATACATACCACTTCTTTGCTTGTCATGGGCAGGCCTTCAAAACCCAAGGATGATCCTGAGGACCCTGACCAAACGAGGACGCCTAGCCGTAATGACGAGGCTACGGAATCCAGCCGCAATAATGCAGGGATCAATGAGCCCGAGCCAGATCCGAGCCTAGCGGTGCACGAGGTGCCCGTGGGCGTGGTTGAGCAGCGGGTGTCGAATCTCGCGCAGGGGAGTCTCTGCCTTGTGCTGCTGAGTGGACCGTTTTTGCATGTGCTCGGGTTGATACCGAGGGGTGTACTTGCGGGGTTGTTGTGAGTCACCCTGCCCTATATGCGCATGTGTGGCCCATGACTCATAAAGTCGCGCCCTCCCTGATCGTGATGCAGCTGGTACATGGGCCTCCAGGCGCTGCTGGGCAATGGAATTACGCAAAAGATACTGTATCTTCTCCGAGATCGAAGCCTGATTCCAAAGAACGAGCCGCTGAGGAGGGTGAGGAAGAGTAGGATCGTAATGTTTGTTGCCGTACAGTTGGTTGGGTTCGGGGCGACGTTTGCCATTACACAAACAATCGGTGCGTCCTCTCCTCTTTCCATCAATGAGTACAAGGCTGATGTTGGGCGGGATTGTATGTAGCCGCCATAGGCTTCCCTGTCCTCATTTTTCTGCTTGTGCCGTTGCGGACGGTGGTTGTTCCTCGATTACCCATTACGGCCGAGGAGCTCAGTATCTTGGACGGCCCGACGGCGAGTCCTTTTGTGAGTGTCCCATTTTTTCTAGCTGGTAGTAATCAAGTGCTGATAGGTTTTGGTTAGACTATGGAGAGTGTTGGGGGTACGCATGGGATATAGATTCAGGCGTTGTTTCTACATGTGATTCGTCGCTTGTGGAGGACAGAGACAACACCAGCAGCAGCAATAAGGATGTATAATGGCACTGCCTGTGCTGTAAGACTCATGTTTGCCAGTGGCTGACCGGCGTTGGCACCACTCGGGTGGGTTACAAACGTGAAGCTTTGAAGGATGGCGAGATATAGCTGCTACCCTCAGGCGTGAGTCTTCGTGTTCTTTCGTCGTGTTATTTGCCGGTTAGAAGCGCACCGGGAACCCTCGAGTGGTCGTGCCTTCCATTCAGCGGCGGTATGACTGGGACTCGTGTCGCTCGTCTCAGGTTTATATTCGTTGACTTTGCATGATCCATTCTGTCGAATGCGCGGATTGGCTCCATTGTGACGGCTCTAGAGGATACGGTATAGGATTCTTATGACTCTCTACCTGCGAACGATTTGTTTGGATAGGTACAACTGTAAATAGTACGCTCTCAGGTTCAGGTAGACGTAGGACGGCATGGTACCGGACCGACGATGAAGCTGGCAGGACACATAGACCGAGGCAGACCGATCCTCTACCCACGTTGCGGGACAAGAATACACTCGCTCGTCCTAATGAGGAAGGAGCACTACTGCGAAAGGCAATGATGACGCCCGTGCTATCTAGCCGACTGGATAATATGATCTGGGCCGGGGCAATCTCTATCCTCGTCGCCTTTATAAACTTGCTCTTTGGTAGGCGCGGACCGCTCCTTGGGTCTTCGTTGGCTCTCACTTCGCGAAATGTCCTCAGACAGCCAGGTCCTCGGCGTTGTCCTCCTCGTTAGACACGGTGACCGGCAGGGTTTCTATCAGAATCCTGATACCTACACCGCGTCGTCGACGGCCATCACGCCTCTGGGTAACGTACGTAGACGGACTATAACCAGGAATAGATCTTGACTTGGGCACCGTGCAGCAACAAGAGTACCAGCTAGGCCAGCTCTTGCGGTCCGTCTACATTAACGAGAGCTCGGCCTCGCATATCCAGGGCATCTCTACTGGACTGTTCACGCAGAGCCAGGTGTCCGTCTCTGCGGACGCTGGAGGTGAGGGTGGCGTGATCGTCGATTCGGCGAACAGCTTGGTACAGGGCTTGTTCCCCGCTTCGACGAGCTACAACACGACGCTCGCCAACGGGACTACCATTGTCGGACCTCTGAACGGGTATCAGGTGCGTGCGAGATTGTAACATTCATGCAGCGGTTGATGCTGATATTGTGTCTAGTACGTTCCGAGTGAGTCTTCGCTTTGCCCGGACTGGTCGCGTTGATCCTCATCTTCCGTGAAGTCCAAACTGTCGAACCCGATGAAGATGTCTCTCTGGAAGGATGGACGGACTGTAACGTTAGTCGTGCATTTGGTAATGCTTTTTCTTCAGCTATATCTGGGCACATATCATTTAGACTTTCAACGACGCTACTGAGGCGTTCTACAACTCCTCCGTCTTCCAGGAGAAGCAAAAAGAGGCTGCCAGCTTCCTGTCCCAGCTTCCCCAGTATCTCGATGGGCGTTCTGTAGCCCTCACTAATATGTGGAACGTAAGCCCACTCTTGCGATATTGAATCATTGTTTACTAACTATCTTGTAGATCTTCGACTTTATGAACGTCAATTCGATCCACAACGCGACGTTTGCCGCCAACCTTCCACCCACCTTCCTCGCACAAGCCCGCGCCCTTGCAAACTTCCACGAGTACGGCGTGTTCTCGTCTCCGCAGATGGACGGGATCGGAAATGGTACTGTATTCTGCACGCTTGACTTGCATGACTATGCTTGACAAAGCGACTGTGAACAGTGGCCGGACGGACTATGCTCCCGGGTATCATCTCCGGCATGCAGGATATCGCCAACTCGACGAACCCGACGAAGCTCGTGTACACAGCCATCGCGTACAAGCCGTTCCTCTCGCTGTTCAACATGACCAACGTGGCGCAGACGTACCCTGAGCTTGCCAGCATCGGTGTGTACTCCCCTTCACTAGAACCGTTATCGTTATGGGGTGACAGCTGAATATGTGGGTTAGTGGACTACGCCTCGGCTGTGGCGCTGGAAGTCCGCCAGCCAACTGGCGGAGGCGAGCCCGTCGTGAGGCTCAACTTAAGGAATGGCACGGAGAACGCGGACTTTGTCACGTACAATATGCTCGGGCGCAACGGGGACGTGTCCATGCAGACGTTCATTGATACTATGGCGGTCAGTGTCGCAATGTTTTCCCTCGTATCTCCCAGGTTTTGACGTTGAGTTGTGTCTGGGTTATCAGCCCGCGGCGATCAACACTACCGAGCAATGGTGCAACGCGTGCTCAAACCAGGTCGACAGGGGTTGTGCGGCGTACTTCACGACCTTCGCCTCCGCGTCGAGTCGGCAGAGGATTACACCCGTCGGTGCGGGCTTCCTGGGCGCTGGTCTGACGGGCGCGGTGACGCTCGTTATGTTTGGGGTGCTGATGTGGGTGGGTGTGTTGGCGTTTGGGAAGAGGGTGAGGAGAGAGGGAAACGGCGCGGTGAGGCCGGTTCTGAGTCATGGTTCTGAGAGGAGTGCGGGTGAGACGGGGAGTGTGGAGAAGGTGTAGGGTGGTAGGTGAAGCTCGAGTGGTGTGATGTTAGTTAACGACGAATGAATAGCAACGATTGTACGCGATGCTGAAGGCCAAGCAGCGTATGTACCAAGTATCAAGTGACAATGGCTTTTGTTAAGCTTGGGGATTAGTGTTAAATGTTAAACTCTTGCCGCACAAGAATGACATGAGCACGAACCGCTGGGGCTCATGCACATGTCCAGCGAAGCTAAAACCGACACTGAGACAGCACTGGGGCTGACTAGGACTATTGGTTAATGAGGTTTGTCGGGTTTCGCGGCCCATGGATGTAACTCTAATGGATATTTGCGATACAGCAATCGGTCGCGCCCCTGGTCAATGCTATTAACAGCACGCAGTTATGCGGGAGCAACTTGAATGCGCGACTGATTCGACAGGCCGGTGCCTATGCAGCTATGGCAAGGCGAGCCAGGATTTCTTCTGCACGATGCTTGAACGGATTCAGTCCTACTGGGCCATCCACGGAGATGCATGCCAGTTTGACCAGAAGCCTTTTGTGCCGTTCAATGTCAGTACTACGACCGATAGCACGTACGACTTTAACCTGGAGTACAGAGAAGTTTACATTGACCTGATGCTGGCTTTTCAGTATATGGTAGCATGAGAGAGCTTAAGGGACCGTTGCGGCACATTCATACTTCGAGTTCCTAGTAGATATATTATAAAGGACTCGACAATGCCGTACCACTCACTGTGCGATACTAATTTGGTATGCAAATAGCGGAATTTAATCTGCTTCGGGTCCTTGGTCAGAGCTATAGTAAACCGAGATATATATATTGGATGACTCCGTTCTCCATGTCTTTAAAAGACCAACAGTAAAGTGTTTGACCTCCAGGGTAGCCGACAATTATTACTCACCGTGGAAGGGTCCATGGCCAGGCATTCACTGGTAAGAAAGGAATGATTTGTTCTGATCGTTTGGGAGGATGTGGCGTCGGGCAGGCCGCGGGAACTGACACGTCTCACGTGCCAGACGCGTGACAATGATACGCGTCACAGGGCTAGCTGACGTGCCCGAACCCATCCGAATCTGACAGTAATTCTACGCGCTACCGACCTTCATACTTCATTATATATGCATATGCTAAGTCCAACATACAGTCAGGTATCTGGATGTCTCTGTTGTTCTGGCTGAGACGAGATGCGAAGACGCGACGCCATCATCGGCTCGGCTCCAACCTCGCATTGAGATGGCAGTGGAAAATTTTCGACTGGCGCATGCACAAGAGGACGCGTCGCTCTGCGGCCAGAGCTCGGTGAGTGAATAGACTCTTACAGATCGCAATCTTGACTGAGTTAATCACCTCGCCCTACAAGTCAATTCGGACACGGGGGTTGCTGGCATGCTGAGATGGCCAGGCCTGATGCATTTCTGCTCTCAAGGTTTGCGGTGTGAAGGTTCCCCTTCAGGAGCAATTCCAACAGGAATCCCTTAGTCCTTCTCGTGTCAATCGGGGAGGAGGATAGCAAGAGCTTTCCGCATCAAGAAGGAGAGCGTGACCCTGCCGATTCCTGCTGCGTACCAGTACTTACGGCTCTCGACCTTGAGCGTTTTTTAGAAGAAGAATACACGAAACATCTGGAACGACGGCAGAAGTACGAGGGACGTCTTTTGTCCGTCAATGCAGAGCGCAGTGATTTCGATTAGACAATGGCATAGGTACAAGGTTTCCAGCTTCCTGACCTCCGACTGATACGAACGCAGCTTCCTCCGCGATTTCGCTGCGAGTTTGTCCATCTGTAAACTCACGGCCGGAGGGGCATGCCGCGATCCGGTCACTGTGGCCATATCTCTGTATCCGGAAACATCAATCACCTTTTGACAGAACGTGGATTTGTACCGCAGGGTCAGCACAAGGGTGAGCTCCCTACATCCTAACTATATCCCTCAGTCAATAAGGTTTGTCAGATAAGATGGCAACCGGACGCCGACCTGTGGTCGGGTGCAGCTCAGTCCATCTAGGGACCTCCGAGGTGTCTGCTGTGCGCGGCGTTGTCAGGTCGACTGGACAAATACTGTCGAGGCTGCCGACAATGATATCAAAGCTGCTCTGCAGACGAGGCAAGGATCACCCGCCCTGGGCACGGGATTGGTATTCCTGGAATGCAGGGCCATCGCCACGCGTATGTGTGAGCGCGGATCCAAGAATACAACAATGCAACGTCGAGGATGACCGGGGATGTGCGCCCGATTGCTGCACGAGGGTTAGCTAACTTAGTCAGGACATGTTGCCCGGCATGTTTGGAAGCCGACATTTCTCCTTTGCTCTGCAGGATTGAGGTGCGTGTTTGCTGCGCTACTGTGGGCGGTGCTGGCAGTTTCGGGATGAGGCCCGATGTTTCGCTGACTCTAGAAGATTCTGCTTTGCAGAGAAGTCGGGATGCAGCGGTTTCCTGCTTCGTTGTTCGTCCCGAAGACGTACGTCGTTTATATTGTGATGACATCCTGGGAAGAACATTGAATATCTTCGTAGGTTAGCGCGGAGGTGCACTTCCTTGATGCATCGTAATAAGGCTAAAGCAGACTCGAAACCTGCGCCATCGTTGCAGGAAGAGGACACATCGTACGATTGCCAGCTAGAAGAGCATCTTCGCTGGGTTGGAATCTCTTGCGACCCGCTGGGTGAGTTCCGGGGTCTTTGTTGGGCGCACGAGGCTACGAAACCACGTTCTCCAGAGCGCTAGCGACGCCGCCCCAAGGCACGAACCTTTACCGTAGAACGTCAACGATCGCGAAAACGATGACGAAGGATGCATGTCATGTCCCTCGTCGTGCCTGTCGTCCTCGCCAGTCGTCCCGCATGATAAAGGACGGCGGCCACATCAGCGGCTCTGCGGCATGATGACTGTCAGGCTGACAAAAAGTGATGGGTTTTATTATGGTTTGGATCACCGGCTCAGGGCGTTTCGTCGCACACGCTGATTGCTTGGCTAGCGTCGGAGGCATTCAATTTACTGATATTTCGGTCCGGACGAGCACCGAGAAAATTGTGGTTTGTGCGCGGCTCCTGTCCGACACCGACACGTTGCTTCATCTTCTTGTAAGGTGTACTTCTGCTTTCGCTGACTGGCGTCGGAGGCCTCGCGCCTCTCGCGCGCTCGGCGGGCGGTGACGCGAGTCAGCAAGCAACTGTTATACTGTGCAGCCCGACAAATTGATGTCAATTCTGAATATTTCCTGCGGGGATAATTACTAAAAAGGAACGTTCTGGCAAGAACAGGACAAGCATCGGGAAAAAATTGAGAATTACGTAAGAAACTGTGGGAGTCGCGGAAATGGCCAGCGTAGCGAGGCTTGGACCAGTTCCCAGCTGCAATCGCAACGCCGCCTTTGAAGCTGCTGCCTCCGCCGCCGCCCTCGTCGTCTGTGCACCCGCCGTCGCTGTCCCCGACGTCGACCAGCGCACGGCTTCCTTGGTCCCATCGGCCGTGCCCCTCGATACCCAGATAATGCACCATAGACCCCTACTACATCCCAATTAGTACCCTATCACTCCACCGCTTGTCGTCATTTCTTTGCCCGCGACCTAACCCTCCTACCTGCTGCTAGAGTCCGCTCGACTTTATTCTATTCTCAGGCCGTCTTTTCGCGCCGTCCGTATTGCCTGGCCTATGTCGCCCCGACCACTACAACCCTGGCCTGCACCGACCCCGGCTCCCCCCACACCCTCTTCCTCCTCTTCCTCCAAAAGAAAACGCCGAAGGATCTCTGACGTCGAACGGCCCACTAGAGTTGCTCGCCAGGAAGCAGACCCAGCCGAAGTTTGTAAGTTTGTTCGTTCAGTCTTCGGTTTGCTGCTGGCGGACGCCGTACGCCGTTCCCCCGTGTCCCTCCGGTGTCATCAACGGAACATCATCACTGACTGCCCTCTCAACCACCAGCATCCGCGTTGGTACAATGCGCGAATCAGGGCAACGACGTCTTCTCTTGTTTCCCCGACAGCCAGACGGTCGTTCCCCAGCACGAGTATTGCGCCTTTGTTTGTGAGTCCTGTCTTTCGTATGCAGGCGATCCCTGCTGACCTCTGGGTTCAGGGAACAGCCGGCTTCCATACTGGCAATATACGGACAGTGTCGATGTCTACTTGTTTCACGCCGACACGAACCAAGCGGTGGCCTCCATGCTCAATCAGGCCAGTTCATGGGAGCGCAGCGGCTCCGTGTCGCTGCAAGTGGATGACACTTGGTTCGGGGACAGAGGGAGATCGTGGAATGGGAATAATCTGTCTTACCCCTTTTACTGGGCTGTGGTGAGTCGGGGTGCGGAGCCCGTCTCATTACCATACATTCCTGCGACCTTCACCGCTGTCCGTGAGTACTGCTGTCTGTCTATCCACCGCCCAGAGCTGACGGCATATGCAGAAACAACATACCTCGACGTTGTCGCGTCATCCCTGTCATCGGCATCGTCAGCGTCCGCCGCGTCCGCATCGTCAGCATCTGCCGCGTCTTCAAGATCCGCAGCATCTGCTACTGCCGCATCCGCTACCGCAACATCTGGATCAGGCTCCCCAGGCGCTGGGGGGTCCGGTACAAACGACCCGTCGGGCACTTCTGGCGCTGGTGGCCCTCGAAGTAGCGGTGGCGGTGGTGGTGGCGACGGCGGCAACGGGGGTGGCAACGTCCAAGCCTCAGGGGGCGGTTCCTTCCCTCACGGTGCGATTGCTGCCATCGTCGTGCTTGGCTTCCTCGCCATCGTCGCAGGCGGCATACTGTTCTTCTTGATCATGCGACGAATGCGTGCTCGACGGCGTGCAGAGGCGAACCGAACGTCTATCGGCTCAGAGTCGCCGATGATGGCAAACGTTGGAGGCACCGGCGGGCCACAGTCTCCGCTTCTCACGGAGAGTGCTTTTGCTGGCGCTGCCGCCGGGGCCGCTGCTGGCGCAGGAGCAACTGGAGGCACGCAGGCAGCCTCATCATCTACCCATCACGATCAAGCACCCTCTGTTGCACCCGACGATGGTGCTTCTACAATATCGCGAGCCCATTCAACTGGCGAAGCCGTTCCGTTCTCGGGAGCGGACGCGGCGATTATGGCCGATGCGTTCCGGAAAGCGCTGCGGAAACCCGATTTCGCAAGCAGACCTGTGGAGGAAGGAGAAAGTCCGGAAGCCAACAATAACTCGGGCAACTCTGAACTACTGAACCGTGAGTTGGCGGAAGAAGGGAGAGACATCCGGAGCGTCAGCTCATCAAGAGGTGTCCGAGTGGAAACGCTCAGCGACGCGGGTGATACAGCGCAGGACAATCCACACTGACGATGGCTGTGGGTTTCTTGGTCGTTTGTATGCCTTGCCTGTGTCTATCTACCTGCGCTTTCTTCGCTTCTCATCGGGTGCCAATGTTTTGTGGGTTCTTTCGTGCAGTCTGTTGTCATCATCGTATCATTGCCTTATTCCATCCATCGCATCTTGTCCGCCGTTTTCACTTTGACACTATTCGCTTTCCTACCCCGTCCCTGCATTATACCGCCGGTCTCTTTACCCTTCCTCGACGGGATCAGCTGCTTTCCCCATCTGTTTCCTATCTTGGCCATGGACCACCTTCGCAGTACGTTACGGTACTGGATCTTTTTAAATCTCCGGACATTGTCTTCTCATTCCAGTATATTTTTTATGTAGTCTCAGTATTCCTGTCGCGCGTGTTTTGCATTGCCCCCTCTGTTTCCCCTCGAATCCATGAGGGTCCCACCCATTCTTTTCGGCGCTTCTGTCACATTTACCCATCCGCGACCCCCGTCAGTCCCGCCCGTCTCCCGCTGCTCTTGCCATTTGTCCCCGGCGGACGGGTGGCATCTGACGCGGCTCCACCGTCTCCGATGCCATCTCCCGTGTGCCGACCGGTTCCTATCTCACGTTGCCGCTGCTGCGTTGCGGCGCATCCAACTTTGTCGCGTCTGTTTCTCGCCGAAACTGCGCGATGTATCCACATTCGTTTCTATTTATGTCGCCTATGCAGAACGCCTGGCGCTGGGAAGAAGGGACCCTATGCAGCTTGCAGCCCCGTATGACATCGCTATAATGACCCAATATTTGTACTTTTGGAGCAATCGAGTCGTTTCGCTACATGTTTTCGCGGCTTGGTGGCCCAGGGGAATTGTCGGCCAAGGCGTGCCCTCTCGGAAGGGTTATTTATTAATCTGCACCAGCGGCACTTACATGTGGACGTTTCTTGGGATAGCATCATCGGCACAAGCAGTTGACGTATCTCTTTGCCACAATTTGTCACAGTCGCGTCGCGTCACAATTTGTGGCTTCATCGGTTCATCATGGGATCACGGAATTCCTTTCAGTGGCTGCGTCTCTTGGCTTACTTCCTCGCTAAACCACGGCGCCTATTCCGGGTAGGAGGGAGTTAGAGGGGGAACGGACGCACATAAATAAAGGTCAGAGAGCCGGCGTCTGAATTTTCTGTAACGCGACAAGGTAACTTGGAACGTCTATGTTCTCCTGATGACATCTGTCATGTACTCACGAGTAATTTCTCTCCGAAGTTAAGGACAGGCCAGCGTGCACGCAGTACAGTATATGCTCGATGCCACCGCACGAGATTTGCTTGTTGAATCCGAGTCAGAAACGCGTCTTATAATTTCACGGCCAGGAAGTCCTCCCTTCAATATATCGTGACTTATCCCGGCGCAAATAATCATCCAGGTGATAGAAAGCCGCGGGATACTGGACCTGTGAGAAGCTACAAACCGTCATTCTGCAATTGGAACAATGCGATGCGACTGACACTGATGAGATTGCCCATGTCTGCGACTGTCTTGTATACTTCGGTCACCTTGCGATGTTTTGGGAGAAGGTCGGGGGATCGCACACGTTCCGAGTGATCAGACACTTGAGCAAGCAGAGAAGGTGTGTGATTCCCATTAGTCGCCTGTAACCTAGCTCATGGGCTCATAGAAGTTGGTTTAAGGTACTGTCCGGCCTTGTCTTATTTTAGGATGCAGAGCGTAGCGCCCAATCGATGGAAGGCGTGGTTTCGTTACTCGAACAGGGTGTCCTTAGCCGTTCTACTCGCGACTTCCTTTGCAGCCTTCATCCTCTACCTGCTGCACAATGGCAAGTTCCAACGCTCCAGATGCTCCCCATGCTGCCAGCGGTGGTACGCCTCTGAAGGAGGAGATCAGAGTCAAGAAGCAGCTACTCAAGGACAGGGCCAGAGATCTCAAGCGTATCCCTGTCCCGAAGATGCAAGAGGCGCTCCAGAAAATGGCGGCGATGCTGAAGACGTGCAAGGTATGCTGAGCCCGAGTTCCATGTGATCTATCGCTGATGCCGCAACCAGAAGGCGAAGAACAGTGATGAAGCTATCCGCGCGTTTATTAGTCGTATTGATACGCTTGAACAAGCTATTTTCCAGCCTATTTTGACAGAGTACAGACAAGCGACTATTGGCCTTACAGAGGGCCTGACAATGGGATTGCACGACTTGTTCGAGTAAGTTCGCTCGCTGCTTACACTATATGGGCCCAGTTTTCATGTTGTTTCAGTGAAGTGTCGAAGGCTATCTCTGGTAATCTTCCCAAATCTAAGCTGTCGCCCTTCAACACGGTCGATGTACGAGCACCCCTGGAAAATGTCACATCCGTCATGGATGAGGCCCTCGACGCTCTCACGGTCTGCGGATTGTTGCTACCACGCTGGGCTGGTGTTGAAGTGTTGTTTGCCCTAGGACAAGGGGAGGATGAAAATCACTTTGGCGAGAGTCAGATCACGGTCAAGTAGTGAAGTACGGGAGCAACTCGATTTGTGCGAACCCGGGGATGATATTATTGGTGTGAGTGACTTGCTGAGGTCCTCTGTCCCAGCTGTTCACACTACCACTCGTCAGGGTCCTCATGGTAAATTAATTCTTCTGTCATCGACTCGGTAATAGCTTTTCGGCATGCATCCAGATGACGGCGACCTCGAACCCCATGTCAACGAGATCTTAAAGATCTGCCCTAGGTGTGAACGTTCATCTAACTTCCGAGCCTGATACTAAACCGGGAATGTCGCATAGGTTTCGAATACTTCTGCTAGGCAGAGTGCGCACACATCTCACTCCTGGGGCAATCAATGCTGACCTTGCTGTAGTCGGGAGTTGGGAAGTCCAGGCTGATCAATCGAGTCTTCAATATCGCGGAAGCGGTTCGTTTCACACATCTCCGTGGAGCTTCCTTTTGACATTCATTGTAGGAAGTTTCGGATTACCGGGCTGGGAGTGCAGACATCGAGAAGGAATTCACTTCTCCCCAGAACTCGCGCTTTATATTGCACGATTCTCGAGGATTTGAGTACGGCGACGAGAGCAAGCTCAATGATGTCAAGAGCTTCATACGGTATCGAACCCGGAAGGGCCTGAAGGAGTCGAAGCGACTGCATGCGATATGGTATGTCTGGATCCTTGGCTTCTTGGGATGTTCCAAGTCTCATCCGATATCGGGACGTGGAACAAGGTTGTGCATCGCTGTCCCTTCCGGTGATGAACGCCTCCTAGAGACTGGTGACGAGGAGATCCTCGGCATGGATGTGGGAGATGGTGGGCTTCATTTACCGAGCGTATTTTGCGCTAACCGTAATAGCGATTCCAGTGCCACTCATAGTTGTGTTCACCAAGTATGACTTACTGATTACTAAAGCCGAAGACATAGCCGATGCGGACTGGGAACCCACCAATCCGAAGTGCCGCGTTAGCACCCTAGCATATGAAGAATATCAGAGAATATGTCAGCAGCCACTGCAAGAGGCTCTCATGCAATTCAGGGACAGACCGCGAGCTCGGTGTCTTCACCGGCACATATCTGGTGTGTATACTCTGTACGATCTGTGAAATCATCTCATGATTGACTACAGTTGAGGCACATTACGACAATCTGGTATTGAACCTGATCCGAACTACGGCCGAGCAGGTTGGCACCGATGTTCGGGCGACGTGGGCGATTGCCCAGCGAGTCGATGCTGAGATGAGCAGGGATGCTTCCATTGAGTAGGTCCTAAACCGTCATTATTATCATTCCTTCGGTTGATTGTTGCCCAGGATCGGAAGGCAGAGTACGTTCTAGACTTGTCTATGACCGACTACGCTATATTGTCATAGAGTATTGGGCAGCGCTTTCGACAACATTGTACTTCAAGGATAAGCGCTTGGAGAAATGTTTACGGGCGCTACATTTCGATACAGTCACAGCCTGGAATTTCTATGACCCGGATAACGTAGGTCTTCACCATTTACGATGTTTCACCCGACGCAGCTGTAACCATGTCAGTTTAGTGCCTTCGTAGCTCGGATGTGACGAAGCTTCTCTCAGCAATCGTGGCCGAACTTGGCGACGATGATGCATGCACCGATCCCAGTGCTGATCCCAACCAAGCATTGTAAGTCTGCTGTCGTCCCGCCCCACCTGATTCGGACACTGACCTCATGTACAGGATAGGTGGTCTGTCGCAAGTCGGCCATGCCGGCATGACAGTGTTCGGTATGTCTCCAGCTGCTACTGCAGTGCTGGTCCCTCTAGCAGCAGTCGCGTTACTGGCTCGATGGATCTTCAATGTTTACGCGCAAATGCAAGTAATCACAGCTTCTTACACAAACTTGCACCTGACGGATACATGCTCTCCATCCAGTCCCAGCGTGTTACGATGCTTGATGGCCTACATTATAGACATCAACTTTGTCCTCTGGAAATTATTCTGGTTTATGCGGAAGAAAGGAGGAGTGCAGCCTCTCACCGAAGTCATCGTCAATGACATCATGGAGGTCTTCAACGCGTCGGAGCAGAAGCGTCGCATACATCAGGCGGTGCGGGATTTCCTGCAGACATCTGGTCCAATGGCGAGATTGAAAGGGGATGCCGTTCTACGTGAAGTGGTCCGGTTAATAAAGGAATTTTGCCAAGAGTCGGCATAACCGGGAGGGTATTGCGCCTTAGTTCATGGTGTTATTACAGCACGAATGTTACATTAGTATTTCAAACCACGATCCATCCGATACACTAAGCGGGGCAGAAACTTGCACCCGCCTGGCGCACGGCGGTGGCAAAGTAAAGTAGCCGATTGAGTGCTAAGTGCTAAGAATCAATATCGATCACAAGAAAAAATGTGTACCATTCGTGATAAACTCATAGACATTCGACGACGAAGTCTGTTCTCTGCGAGGCAGTTGCGTGCATACGCTTGACCTTACTCAGTATTTGTGATAATTAGTAATACAGTCAGCACGTATGTTCAATGATGCAGCTCATTGAATGAGTCAACAGAAAGCTGACCATCCGGAAACTTATTGTCGCGATCGCCACACCTGCATCAAAATCAGGGAGGACGCGACTTTATAAGTCATGGGCCACATATGCGCATAGGGCAGAGGTGACTCACAACAGCCCGACAAGCGCACCTCTCGGATCAACCGAGCAGCAGGCCGTAATTGGGTCAGTGACGCCCGCGATCCAGGACGGCCAGGCGTCGAGGTCGGAGAAGACAGATGCAGCCATGAAGGAGGAGCGAAGTACTTCGGAGACATCATCGTGGTTGGCGCATTCCATCAGGAAAGCCATCGCAGAGAGGGCGCTGGGGTGTTAAGTCAGGAGTGCACAACAGTACTAATAAACGTAACCGGGATAGACAACTCACTTTAAGAAGATGAGAAGGAGAGATGGGATAAAGCGGCAGTTGTACGCATCCTTCCAGTCGCTCCAGTACCAAGGTAATCAGGAGCATATATCCTGTAACATTTCGGGACCGATTCTGAACATGAACGGTTGTCGTCTAAATGCAGAAGCGTGCTGATGTGCGTACAAATGAATTTGTTGAGTGCATCCTTTTCTGAGCTGCGAATCTCTTCCTTAGCTGAACACTGGTTGGCGAGACGGGTATACGAGCTGGACGACTTCCGGTAATTGTCACGAACGTTTCCTCCGGATGTCGAAGGTTTGTTAGACACGTTGAGGTCGTAGCGCAGTCATGAGTCAACGAGACGGAGCCCCAAGCGCTTCGGTGCAGACGCGCGCAAGCGAGTGTCTTCAGTGGACAGCGAGTAGACGAGAGGAGCCGGCAATCGAAGCAGGAGCCAACCAGACCCACCGCGACTTCGTTAGTGGCTGTGTGTGCAGCCTGAAGCCGCTAGCGTTCAAGTGAATCTTTGCCGCATTCAATGATGACTCTCTCGGCCTCCGTCCACGCGGTTTCTGCTACGTTATTGACCGACCCTAAGATTTCGCAGTTGCGACTGCGTCTATTGGGTCGACGTCTCGTGGCTATAGGCGTTTAATAGGATATCGAAAGGGCCGTATTGGAATTCAAAGGTTTGAATACATTCGATCCGCCGCGCTTTGACAACGTTCTCCGTGCTCAGTCCTCCGCTCCTATCACTACCCGACACTTCCTAGCGTCCACAAGATGCATATGGGCAGCCGGACCTCCGGGAAGATTTAGGTCCATCCGCGAGGGAGCTACACCACGAACCCACGACGGAGGAGCGGACGAGAGCCGGGCAAGTGGTTCTAGAGTGAAATACTAGGAGTAGAGTTGCGCTCATCGTGACGCACCCAAGTCAAGAACAATCCTCGTTTTGCAAACGATGCCGGACATGAGAACGGTAGCGTATTCTCTAGAACAGCCAGCACGGAGTGCAAAAATCCATTTATGAATTGCGTTGTAGCACTCAAGAGCGGTTGACGAGGGGCGAGGCTCCCGGGAAGCTCGTCTGTACATCCCTAGCCGATGAGGAGTTAGCGAGACACGGCCTGGCACGACGCGTGCTGGTTATTGGTCAACATCGAGCAGTAGCAGCCTGTCAATAGGTCCGTAGCCCGCGATCTCCTACGCAGGACACCGTAAGCGCTCGCCACGGTCTCGAAGATGGTGCGAGACATCGATACGTCTGCATGCGAGTGGGTCCGACGAGTTGCAGCAGTGGCCCTGGTCCATCTATTCGGCGTGACCACAAGAAACGAGGGGCCGAAGACGTTCTTGTCGGGCTCGATATGTCCATACATTGCTATCCGGATGCGCCCAGCAGAACTGCAAGCTGACGAAGATGGGCCGCGTGGCCTTGGTCGACTGGCATCGATCCATCCAGTCATCGCAAGCAGGTGGAGGAGGGACCGGACATCCCTCGTGGGAGCTTGGTACCTTCGGATATCGGATATCGCCAACGGGAAGTCTTGCGAGCCATAGAGTCTCACAGCCTCGGCTGAGTCAACCTGCCTAGTCACAAGCTTGAGGTAAAGTGTACATATTATCCCAGGACACACATCTCTATGTCATCAGGGGCGCACATTGAGAAACGCGGATGGTAGACTCGTCGTCAGCGTGTTCGAGATTATCAGGTGCCATCACTCACGGAGAATAACGGTAGATCGTTGTTGCGCGGGCAGGGGATCTTCGAACGAATGAGACGCAGGCAAAGGCGAAGCTTCGCAACCTCGTTCAGTTCGATGACCGCTAAACCGTCGATTTACCCTCATATTGCGAGAACTACAGGTGCGAAATGCCTAGAATGGTCACTACAGAGAGGGTGGTACGCCTTATATTGCTGCCCGGAGAGGGTCCAGACTCATGTGTCAACAAACGCACTGGATACGGGAGGTCTTGCAACCTCATTCACAGCGCATCGATGCGAATGGCCGTCTGTGATGGCCTCGGGGAAGATGGGGAAGGGAGAGCTTGCGATGTCGCACTCAGGTCGTCCACGGCTACACTTGCAGGGGTGCAGTTTGTATAGTCATTATGTAGGGCTGGGAAGGCGGGCAGAATGACAGCAGACCGGGCGCAAGCAGCGCATATGCACACAGCTATTTCGCATTTGCTCCCTGAAGCAAGGTATCGAAGAAACGAAGACGGGCTCACGCGCCGAAAAGCGAGCATCGGCCGCATTCTGATGTGGAACGCAGCACACAGGTTGCACGAGACGGGGGAACCACAGGAGGGTGGAGAGGGTGAGGCCTTTCGACCTCCGTCGCTGGTTCCTCAACCCTACGACTATCTTGCACCGGTGGCGCAAGAAGGCAAAGGCCAGTAGGATGACGCATGAGGAACAAGAAGAGTGTAGAGCGCACAGCTTCATGATTACAGCCGAGCGTGGGTGGCCTGCACAGCGGAGCACGAAACTGCCCACTCGTACAGCTCCAATTCAGACAGCCGACACAGACTAGTACAAGTACCCGAAATATTCAGGATTGCATCAGGTCGGCGGGGAGATCTAGAGGTGAAGCGGAAGAAGACTTAAGGGCCTTCGACAGTGATGGGACAGTACTTGGTCGAGAGGACGCAACACACCAAGGACTGGATTAGTTATGTGTGATATTGATACATGGCCATGTCGTCCTGCAGCACAGGCCGATCTACGAGTCTGCAGGTATATGCGACAAGACATAAATTTGTGACCGCTGTTAGCATATGTCGGCCGGCGTCACGACGCGATCCCGTTTCGTCGATACCCGATCGATTATCGATCATCGCACCTTGTCTCCCGCCATCGACATCGACAGCTGGCTGCATCTACAACTATGGCTGACAGAACACCAGACGGGCTCGGTTTGGCACATAGCGAGGGCAATCCAGAGTTTTCGGATAGTGGAATTGGCCTTGACTCGAGATTCGTACGAAAGACTTTCCAAAAGTTCCGCATATTGGTGGTTGGGAAGGCAAATTCAGGGAAAACAACACTTCTGAAGAAGTTTTGTATGTCTGATGAGGAACCGGTTGTCCGGGACATGTCTGGACGGTCTGTGAGTAGCTGTGTCATCACTACAACCAAAGTCAGAGGCTATAACTTTTCCAGATTAGTGCCTCTCTGGACCCAAGCGCCAAGGTGAGTTCATGCCTAATTGGGAATGTACTGGAGATGCGCCATTTCACCTTGGTCCGTTTTAGCGTGGTTTACATGACATAAATCATGAGATTAGTTATCCCACCAGTCCCGGCTTTGTCTTCCATGACTCTAGGGGGTTTGAATCAGGTGGCACTGCTGAATCAAAGATTCTGTATGACTTCCTTGAGAATCGGTCCAGGAGAAATAAACTTCATGAGAGGATACATGCAGTATGGTAAGACATGCAGACCTAATGGGTGACATATGGCTGAATTTTCTCTTTTGAGGTTTTGCATACCAGCTGGTCAAGCAAGAGCTCTTGGTGCTGCAGAACTGGAATTCTTCAAACATTCCGCTCATGGCAGTAAGCATATTTTGCAGTTGAATTAGGATCAGAGTTCAATGCAAAATTATTTGCAGTTCCTGTGATTGTGATATTCACCAAGTGGGATGTGCAGATCCAGCATGCTATCAATTTTCTGAGGCACCAAGGCAAAACCAGGCAGCAGGCTAAAGAAGAAGCAGCAAGGTTTGCAGAGGAGTATTTTGCTCGACAGCTACAGGATATCCAGGACAGTCCAAATCCACCAAAATCATATGTGTACCTCCGAGGTAGGGCATTATGGACTTCTGTTCATAGTCTAATCTGAGAGATTCTGTAGACATGGACAAGGATGGAGCTGATTGTGCTCACTTAGCAACAGTCACAGCAGAGGCCCTGGATGATGAAGTTTTGAGAACACTATTTGTCTCAAAACAGCTTGTTTCTAGCAAATTATCAGCAGAGTATGCGATGAGGTATGGCAGCAAAATCTCTCCATACTTCAAGTCATTCATCTTTATTAGAGATATAATACCCTATGGAGCTGGTAAGCCCAGAATTATATCTTCCCTTGGCTACAATAACATCTTCAGCAGCAGCTTTAGCTGCTACTACTACAAAGCCAGCAGTCTTAGTGGCAAAAGAGGGGGGCTGGTTTCTTTGGGTATGGTGTGAGTATCTTCCACATCTAATGTCAGGTGGCTGCTCATGTGAAAGCAGATGTCTAATTATTTACAATGGTTCAGTATGATACTGATGACTCCAGTACTTGTCATATTTGAATCCACTGAGTCTAACTACAGTAAAACCCATATTCTATATGTATTTGAGGAATAACAGCTGGTATGTGGATTTTACTCCACTGCCTAGATGACAACTATGTCTTACAGATAAATACAGGTGGTGAGAAAGACATACTACATTAAGATAACTGGTACTGCCAATATCTTATCAATAGCTGTGATACTAGAGTGGATATATGTCGTGTGCACTGCAACACTAAATGTGCTCTTGAATATGATCTAAATATTCAGACAGTGAGTAGATGTATAGTACAGACCTTCTTCTGCTGACTGCTCCCTCTGCACAATCCTAGGCTGTGAGTGCCCTCTGTCT
>ML213518.1:192285-280256 GCA_004369045.1 Heliocybe sulcata | reverse complement strand
GTGAGTGCCCTCTGTCTGTGCTTTGAGGCTGCCTCTGCTGACTGCTCCCTCTGCACAATCCTAGGTTGTGAGTGCCCTCTGCCTGTGCTTTGAGGCTGCCTCTGCTGATCAGTGCCTATCTGCAATTCTAGATCGTGAGTGCCCTCTGTCTGTGCTTTGAGGCTGTCTCTGCTGACTGCTCCCTCTCTGCAATCCTAGCATGTGAGTGCCCTCTGTCTCTGCTTTGAGGCTGCCTCTGCTGACTGCTCCCTCTGCACAATCCTAGGCTGTGAGTGCTCTCTGCCTGTGCTTTGAGGCTGCCTCTGCTGATCAGTGCCTATATGCAATTCTAGATCGTAAGTGGCCTCAGACTACCACTATCACAGAAACTTGTTCTTGATATGGCATTACTATCATAGGAAGTGAGTTATGATAATCTGGTCTATATTATATTCATTTACTATATCTGCCCTTTCTCAAGCCTGTGAGCCCAGTTGCTCTCTTCCAGCCTCTTCCAATATCACCTAATAATATTACTGCATGTTGTAGTCTGTGATTGAGGTAGGTTCATATTCAGTTGCCACTCATTGCTAGCAACTATCTATCTATTCAATGCATGGCAGGCAATTTGTGAAGCACTGTCTATTCAAGTGAGTCTAACTCTCAGTTGTAGCATGTTACACCATTGACCCAATGTGCATTATAGGATAAGACAGTTAGTATTGCTAGTCCATCCTTTGTGATTATGGCTGCAGGTATATTTCTGCTTCCTATTTTAGTATGCAATCACTAAATGTGCTGGAATCAGAGGTCATTGTGGCAGGAACCTCTGCTCCTCATACTGCCAGCTTGGCCCTTGAGAAACGTGCACATTATATTCTGCAGTGCCTTAGAGCAAAAGGGCATCTGGATAGAATGCATTCAGAGATCAAGGATGCTTGGGAGCAGGAAGAAGAATGGGTCAAGATCTTGAAGTCACTCTGGCGTAGAAACAAGGATGAATATGAAAAGGTGGTTCAGGCCATTGTTGGGATAGCCTTGAAATATACCTGGGGCAAGTTATCATGTTTGTCCTGATAAGCTTTGCCTGATCACTCTTGAGACAGATGGCAAGGAGTGAAGGAAAAGCCATCCTGACTCCCAAACAACTTGAGAAGTTGTCCTATTTTGATCCTCAGGTTGCAAGATATCTGCCCTTTCTTTTCTATTTGAGCATTGCCACGATACATTTTCTCCCTCTATGCCTCCTTCTCTCTCTCCACACATTTTGCTCACCATGTCTACCTTTCTATATCTCGAGCATTGCAACCAGACATTTTCTTCCCCGTGCCTACCTTTCTCTCTATCTCGAGCATTGCCAACAGACATTCTGTTTCTGTGTATGCTGTGTAACAGTACGCTTGTAATTGTGCGATCCAGATTGTACCATTCGTGGCTGGTACCCAAACATCTGCGAACACAGCAGTGCGAGCATGTGTCCCATCCTCGGAGACAAGACTCCGTGACAGAGCAGAGTATCTTCGAACAGTACAAACACGTAGCTATACCGAACAACTAGCAGTCACACATAAGCTGATACACGACCCACTCCGGCCACGCTCTCCGGCGGCCTACCGAAGTAATACAGACTAGTATTGCAATGAATAAACAGATTGCGCAGAGGTATTATACACTGACGGCCGACTTCCGAACCCTAGCTCTATAATCGTCCTTCTGTACACCAGAGCACGACGCGGAAACAGTACTGGTAGCGAGAACAGGGTGAGCTGTGATCGATCTTGAGAACGGGTGTGCACGAGGGGATATTAAGACGGCGCCGAAAGCCACCGCATCAGTAATTCGTATCTGTCCAGTACGCATCAGCACGGCAATTACGGCCACGAAGGATAACATGGAACGAGGGAGAGAGGGAGACAAAGCCGAAGACGCACGTTAGCATAGTCACAGCGCTATTCGGCACAGTTCTAAACAGATTGATCGACAAGCCCTTGTACAGCCCGCGCCACCCCTCCTCCGTCACGATGTTCCGCGTCGTCTGCACGAGCCCCGCGTACGCGAGCGCCGCGTGCCGGTCGGCAAGGAGCCGACGCTGCGTCTGCAGGCGCGTGCGCACGACCTCGTGCGGGTAGGTTACTACCGATGCGGTCATCTTCGATGCGGCGGAGCAGAGGAGGATGGATTTGCTGCTTAGTGGCTGGGAGGAGTCGCCCCCTGGATGAAAGGCGGGTGAGTAGGGAGGGGATCAAGAGGAAGATGAGGGCACATACGAGCCCAGACTTTGCATTTCTCGTAGAGCGGGAATTGGACGGCGACGTGGATGATGCCGAGGAGGCTGGGGAGGAGACCACGATAGAAGGCGCGGATGCCTTCATTCTGGTATATTCGGATGGCCGCGTCTAGTGTGTGCCGGTATCGTACTTCCTCCGAGGATTGAGTCTGTCGACATAGTGAGCGACTCAGGAAACACGGAAATGATGAGCGGAGATAGTGAACGGAGAGAAGCAAACATAGGGTGGGATCGAGGTAGCAGAGTAGGACCAGATTAAGGAAAAGCAAGAGACTGCAGTGAACAGAACGGAATGGGCGAGAATCGATGATGCGGAGGAGAAGCGAGGGCAAAAGATGGCAAGAAGCACGCACCATAAAGCGCGTCTTGATAACCCACAGCGGATTCGTAGCAGCCGTACTCGTCGCGCCAGCAATCATGGCAGACAGTATGTGCAGCGTCCACGGATGCTCCCGCATCGCAGGCTGGTACCCCTTCGGATGCGGCGCAGGGTAGAAGTGCCCGCGCTGCCCCTGCCCAGACGGGCCCTCCCCAAAGTACCCCTTGATCCCATCGTACACCGCAAAGTAGATCGCCCACGTCGGGAGGTAGCCAAGCACGGTCGGCCCCAAACCCCTATACAGACCCTTCAGCCCGTCCCGCTTCAGGATCGCCTTCACCGTCCCTGCACCCTCGGTCAGCAACCCTGGCAGATTAAGAAGATGTGCGACGCACCGATCACACCCAGATATCCGTGCGCGCCGTGCGCCGTCTGCTGGGCTTGCAGCTTGGTCTTGATGACATCCAAAGGACAGGTAGCTACGCTGGCCACAAGACCGCCGCCCGCACCCGCTGCGGCCAGGTACTTCCTCAGGCTTGGACGGCACGCATGATGTCGGGCAAGGACTCACCAATCATGCTGTTGGTGGGTCCATTGTATGGCATATCTCTCTGCCCCTACAACGGGCAGAGACGGTGGAGGATATCGAGCAGACCAGCGAGAGGATTAGTATATCCCGAACCAAAGTTAGCGTAAGGAGAGGCCATAGTTCCTCTCACGTGCCCGAGGGCGCGAAGCTCCGCGTTCCCCATGGGCTGCGATACGTACTTAACTCCGCGATACTCGTGAAGATGGGCGACATGTTAGAATTGTACTGCACTTCCACGGAGGATGTGACTTGAGACGAGTACAGATCCGGGTAACGGACATGATTGCTACAGACTAAAATTACATTCTGGGCAGTCATCACCACAAAGAGATACCCAGCGAAAGTAAGAACGGAACATGGAATGCTGAGCTACAAAGGTGACCCGCGAAATGAAGGAATAGAAACACGAAGGACTTCGGCACTAAAGGAGACGATCCCCGTGGCATTAGAGCGCGGAACCAGCTGATATGAGAGCACCGGGCTTGGAAGAGGGACCTAATTGATAGCCAGTCTCGGAGGAAGTATTGTAGAACAGGCGCATAAGGAATGCTTCGACAGTAGTTTCTTCGGGTCCCCCAGGACACACGTACGCCGCACAAACAGAGGGCAGGAAGGGCAGAAGGCAAAGGCGGCTGAGCAAGACAACTGCCATAGGGTACCTTAAGACGAAAGACAGAGCCGATGCAGAGACGGCGGCCCCTGTAATAACACGGCCGAGGACACAAGATGCAAGTGTTAAAGCTTAAAGCCTGAGTGAGCAAACCGGACAGCCTGAACAGCTTGACGAGGAGACACAATAGCGCCTCCGCGACACTGGTCGAAACCACGCTTGGTCGACGTCTGCAGAAGCAGCATCCCCTAGTTACACCCCCTTACGAGTAGAGAAGGCCCTGGCGAAACTACCAAGATCAGGACACCCGGCGCTCAGCCTCCTCTGGACAGTAGATATATGGCAAGTGGAGACTGCAACGGTCCGCGAGCAGGCAAGGATGGCGCTTCCACTATCGAGCCGAGTACGTCGTCCGCAAACCTTGAGTCCCGTACCATCTTGCTAGCTAGTCGGATCTAGTCAGAATCAACTCCATAAAGCGAATCCAAAGAGAAGGCAAGACAATGCGCACGTCGAAGCATAAGCGGCACATCGGAAGCAAGCAGGCCGCCTGCCAAGAAGAGGTACTATATAGTATATTCGGCATCTGCCGAGAGGCGTTCGCCGACTCAAAGCCCACGCCACGCGCCGCGCTAATCGCAAAGTCCCCAACCCGCCGCCTCCGTCCTCCACTCAAGATGGTCAAGAGTACGTCCTCTCCATCTTCGCCATGCAATCCGCGCTAACCACTCCCTCTCTGCAGTCTACAAGCCCGGAAAAGTGAGCATTCCGTCGTGAAAGTGTGCAGGAACGACTGTAGACTGAAGGGAACGCACAGGTCGCCATCGTGCTGCAGGGCCGCCAGGCCGGCAAGAAGGTCGTCGTGATCAAGCAGAACGACGAGGGCACAAAGGAACGGCCCTACCCCCACGCCGTCGTCGCCGGCATCGAGCGCTACCCCCGCAAGGTCACGAAGCGTATGGGCACCAAGAAGCTCCAGAGGCGGAGCAAGGTCAAGCCTTTCATCAAGGTGCGTTCCCCTCTCCCTCTGTCTTGTCTTGGAATGTATGCTGAGGTGCGGTGTGCGTAGGTGGTCAACTACTCCCACCTCTTCCCGACCCGGTACGCGCTCGAGCTCGAGTCGCTCAAGGGCTCCGTCTCCACCGACACCTTCCGCGAACCCACGCAGCGCGAGGACTCGAAGAAGAATATCAAAAAGCTCTTGGAGGACAGGTACACGAGCGGCAAGAACCGCTGGTTCTTCCAGCCATTACGGGTGCGTCCTTCTCTACCGTTCTTCTGCAGCCATTACACAGGACTGACCGGATATGATCGCAGTTCTAAGCGGTCACTGTCGATTGTTTCCTGTACCTCGCTCCATATCGTCCGCTCTGCACATGTACTTCCATCCCGGGTGTAACGCATGCCTATATATGAGTTTTATGCCCATACTGCCTTCGCGCGAGACATGCCTGTCTCGAGCGTTTAGTCACTGGAATACAATCGTCGGGTATATGCGTGTTGAGGATCATTGGCCCAAGCAACGTACTATGGAACCAAGCAAGAGGAGACTATGCAACCAAGCAAGAAAGATACCATGGAGCTGAGCGAGTAGGATTCTTGCAGAGGAAGCATACATATTATTGCTCTGCGTGACAACAGCAATGAGGGAGGTTTACAAATACAAAGTCCATGCATCCTACGCCCTTGCGGCGTCCCCTGCAGAACCGATGGTCTTCGGCATCTTCTTATCTCCCGAGGCCAATTGCTCGAGATCAGCAGCCTTGAAGTAATGCGGAGCGACTGCAAACGCGAACTTTATCAGCAAACAATGCCGCGAGCAGGTGTAGCGTATATACTGACCTTCCATTAGCCACTGCGGCTTGATCTCCATCACCTGGCGCAGGTACGACTTGGATGTCATCACCAGTTCATAGTAGAGCAGCGTCTTGACAGGTGGCTGGTGTTGGAAAAGGGAAGAAGAAGGGTGGATGTATACAGTCTGATTCGTCTTCAGCGTCCGATACGAATCCCCACTCTTCTGGAGTTGCGCCTGATCACATGAACGTCAGACTCGCGGAGTCCTCAACAGTGGAAAGAAGTACGATCACGCACGGTGTTGTAGAAATACCCAGCAGTGATGGCCTTCTGGATCGGCGTGATATCGTTCGAGTTGGGGTTAGTCTCGACGACAATCTCCACGCGCTCGCAGAGTCCCGCCAGTTGATCTCGGATGTCCCGCGCCCGGCTAAGGCTCTTGAACTGTAAAAATTGTTCATAGCAGAACTGCTGCGAGTAGTTCGTCTCCGCCCACTGCTCCCAGACATTTAGAAGGGTGAAGTGGTCACCACCCGCCCGAACGAAATTCTGCCGTGCTTGATCAGCATGCAGTTTCTTGTCCTTGGGTCGATAGAATATCGAGCCGGATTCGGACAGCATGGAGATTATGGTGAGCACCTTAAAAAAACCCCATCCCGTCAGCGCGGGCCAGACATGCAACAAATGACATAACTCACCTCGTCCGTACAGGAATAGTCCTCGCTGGCGATGATTGCCTTGGACAACATGGGGTCAACAGGGAACTCCGCCATCCTACGTCCAAGCTTAGTAAGCTCTCCTCTATCATTCAGCGCTCCAAGAGCGTAGAGCACCTCCAGCGCCCTCATCAGCGTCTCGCCGGGTGGAGGGTCCATGAACTCGAAGCCTATCAGATCGTTGATACCGAGGGACTTTAATAACAATACCACCATTCCCAAGTTAGTCCGCTGAATCTCGGGAACAGTATTCTCTTCGAGCTCGTTGTTGAAGGCCCACTTCGTGTACAGACGGAAGGCCTTTCCGGGTCCAACACGACCTGCGCGACCAGCTCGCTGATTCGCTGACGCACGCGAGCAGGGGACAACGACAAGAGATGACATGCCCGTCCTAGGATTATACGCATTCTGCTTGACAAAGCCTGGATCGATCACGAAAACGACACCGTCGATTGTGATTGACGTCTCGGCGATATTAGTGGCCAGGACGACTTTCCGTGCTCCTTCTGGCGTCGGCTCGAAAATCTTCGCTTGCATATCACTTGGGAGATTGGCATAAATCGGGCACACTATGAGTTCTGCAATCTTATTGCCAAGTGCACGGGCAGTCTCCTGCAGGTTCTCTTGAGCCGCTTCGATTTCATCTTGACCCTGGTAATTGATGGTAAGATCATGTCGTAAGGTAGAAGAAGAAAGAGCAAGACTCACAGTAAAGAAGACGAGGATATCGCCCTTCGGCTGGGTTGTGTGGATCTGAAAGACGGTGGTGATGGCGGCATGAAGGTAGTTTGCTTCCGGCTGAGGGGTGTAATGAATATCGACAGGGTACCGTCGCCCAGGAACTATCCGATCATGTTAGCGGAACGCAAGACAAAACAGACAGAGGGCTTACCGTAGAATATGGGCGCCTCGTCAAAATACTCGCTGAACTTCTCCGCGTCCATAGTCGCACTCGAAATCAGCAGTCGAAGCTCAGGCCTAAACCGCGCGATATCCTTACGTCTCTGTTAACACCCTATCCAAATCATCAGAAACCGCCATGCGCACCTTGACAAGAGCAAAGAGAATATCCGTACTCAACGTTCTCTCGTGGGCCTCATCGATAATAAGTGCCGAGTAGCCTGCCAAATCAGGTTCGGTTAAGAACTCTCGGAGCAGCATTCCATCGGTCATGTACTTCAACACGGTCTTGTCGCTTGTGCAATCCTCGAACCGGATGGAGTAGCCGACTTCGTAACCGACCTTCGTGCCCATCTCCTCAGCCACACGTGCAGCCACAGACATGGCAGCGACGCGGCGCGGTTGTGTGCAGCCAACCTTCATCCCGCCTGCGGTATAGCCTGCCTCGTGAAGGTATTGCGGCAATTGCGTTGTCTTGCCGGACCCAGTCTCCGCGACCACAATGAGGACCTGGTGTTGCTTGATGGCAGCTAGGAGATCTTCACGGTACTTGTAAATGGGCAAAGTTTTCCGCGTCTCGTCAATACTCTTGGCTGTCGATACGGCATGTCAGCTGCGAAGAATGGCATCGGTCATTATCTTACTCACCTCTCTTCTCAGCCTCGTCTATCTGTGCTTGCAACAGGCGATCCCTCTCGCTCATAGGCGTCCCATGCAACGTCACATCCATGACGAACTTGATCGTTTGACTCTCGTCAAAGACGTAGTCGTATTCCTCGACCAGCTCTGGCTTATCCATAGCGCCGACCTTGAACGCGCTGTGGGTTGTCTGCTTGGCCTCCCACTGGTCAACATCAGTGACAAACTGGTCATCTTTGGGCTTCGCCTCCTCGTACCGCTTGTACAGCACATTCTCCTTCTTCTTCTTGTCAATCTTCCCCTGCTCGGTGATATAGTCCTCGGGCAGCTGATATCCCTCGTACTTATCGTCTATCTTCAGACGCTCTTCGACAATCCTCAGCAACTCCTTCTTCCGGTCCAGTTCCTTCCTTTCCCGTTTTGAGACCTTCATGCCCCGGAATAACGCCTCATCGTCAGCAATTTCCTGGCGGAGCAGCTCGAGCCGCTGGATCTCTCGCTTAGACAGGTACTCTTGTCGAGAGTGCTCACGGAGCGAAGGCATGGCTCGTTCCCTGGCATCAGCGTCGTCGGCAAGTTGTCGTCGTCGAGCGGCCTCAGCAGCATCACCCGACTTGGAGGATCGGTCCTCGATCACGCGCTTCGTCTTCTCGCGGTCGCGTTCGCGTACCCGCTGGGCAAAGGCGTCTCGCTCCTTCTGGTCCTCCAGTCTCTCCCTCTCCCTCCGCGTCTGCTCGTCCTCCATGTCCAACCCGTCCTCTGCCCCCGCTTCTTCCCTCTCACCGTCATCGTCCCCCTTCCACCTCTTCCGAGCCGTCTCCTCTTCATCGCTCTCCCATTCTCGTGCATCAGACTCACGCTTCCGGGTGTGCCTCTCGTGCTTGTCCTTGCTCTTGCGTTCCGGAGGCTTCAGGTCGACCACATCCCGCGACGGTCCATCGTCATCGAGCACGAAAGAGTACTTCTGTGACTGAAGAGCCCGGCTCTCCTTTTCCGCCTGTCTTCGTGAAGAGTCGTCGGATTTCTTGTGCTTTGACTTTCGCGGAACGCGGCTGTACACTTCGGATACGAACGTCTGCGCAGCGGCCGAGTCAGGTAAGCCATAACCGTTGAGGGCGGAGAACAAGGCCTCAGGACTTTTTGAAGAAGAGGCTACAGTAGAACAGTTTCAGTATCTGTGACATATACTGAATCGGATAGTACATACCTGAGGCTACAATATAGTCAACTATAGCCTTGTCAGAGAGACCGAAGAACTGTCGACACGGTCAGAATCGGCCGGTCAAAACAGCAACACGAACACTTACACGAATAACATTGTCGCTAATATAGGTTTGCAAGTCGGACATGGAGTGTTCGTCCGCACGAGGGGGTCCGCAACAAAAGCCCAAGGTGCAAGCGCCTCCCAAGCCACTGCACATTGTGGCCACAGCCACATTGCGCTTACATCAGCGGGATGGAAGCACCTGCCTTTCAAGGTAACTGAGTAGGATGGAGTCCATCCTGCCCCAGCTTCAAGGTACCCTTGTCTCTTCTACCAGTTTCCTTCACTTCTACGTTACAGTCTGCATTATGTAGTGGCCTCTAAGCTGTAGGCCATATACTGTAGCCACTGAAGCAGAAGCCTATCCTCCTCGAAAGTCGGGGTCGGTCACATCCCAGACGGCACCCCCGAGCGGGCACCCTTGGTCGGATGCGCCTAGGAACGGAGCTGGAGCTACTCGTGAGCTATGCTGTGATATAGCTTTTTTAATGACTAGGTTCTCCTGTCTCTGCCGCAAGCCTCCCGCTTGGAGCACCAGAAGAAGTCTGACACAGGAACGTCGGGATTGAAGGGACAATTCAACGCCTGACATCCTCGAAGGCCACAATAGAATATATGTAGGTATCTATATTACAGCTCCTCAGAAATCTTAGAGCTTTTAACCACCATGGACCCCGATAAATATCCGTCATAAACACCAGTTAATACATGCTATGCGACACTCGTGAAGTCACTCCAAGGTACATTTTGTCTACAGTCCTTGAAGAGATAAGTCGTCATGGGGCATAACGTGACCTCGTGCCATCAGAGAACCATTATTCCAACGATGAACTACCGCCACCTTAAGCCTGGTCAGCGAGAACGATGGGTGGCAAGCGGATCATCTTGAGCGTCGACTCCTGCGACCAGAACCCGGAGAACGCGCCATAGTAGGCACCGGCCGTGGCGACCAGACCAAGTGCGCCTCCTGCGGTGTTCAAGTGAGCGTTACCGGTAAACGAGGCCGCCGACAGACATGTCAGAGCGCAGACAGTGGCGCCCAGCGTGAAGACTGTGGGCGCGGTGGTCTTCAAGGATCCAATGCTGTACGCAAGTGAGTATCCTCCGGAGTGTTCTTCATCGAGTCAATGACGTACCAGAATAAGAAGGTGATGAAATCCCAGATGGCGAGGAAGATGCCGACAGCGTGCTCGAACTCCTCGGTCACTACACCGTCTACCGAGTACGCGGCACTGAGCAACGATAGGCATTTAGTAACGAGATAGTCAGGATACTTGTCTATACACTTACGCAAGACCGATCTCGGGCAGGTAGAGCGCGCCGTAAGTGAAGTTGAAGCCACCGTATGTGGCGAACACGGTCGCAGCGAAGGTGTTGCCGAGGAACATCTCCCACATGCCGACTAGTGTCTGCATGATACCACCGTAGCTAATGATCCGGTGAGTCCTCTGGGGGCCGTTCCGCAATTCATTATACTTACAACATGGCGAAGACGAGGACCAGGTTAGCTGTCTTGACTCCAGCTGTGCCAAGCGTCAACAACGATGAGCACAGGAAGACAGTCCCGTAGGCCAGCATTCCCAAGGGTGTCTGTTCAACGACAACAGTCAAGGTCTGGGTGTCTCCTAGGAATAAATCTACATACGGGGTTGCCGTACTGGCGTGGAGGCGGCGGCGGGGGAGAAGACGAGACGGGCATGACGTGGTGAGTCGCCAGCTCCGGCGTATAGACACTGCCGCTCTCGTGCTTGTTGTACTCCTGAGTTGACATTTTGTTGTATAGAGGAAGGGGAGGGCAAACGGAGGGAGCGCAAGGTAGTAGTGAGGGAATGAGCCCAGGGAGAAGCACTCAAGAGGAATCCCAGACAGACGTGCTTCTTTATATCCCGAGTCATGGAGAGAAGCTCGATGGTGGCTCATGGTGCAGTTTCCATCTGCTATCACTTGCCCACTGAGCTCACACGGGTTAGTCCGGGTATCCTTGAGAAGATCCTCAGTGGGAGTCTGGTATGGATAAGCGCGTCTCTGGAGAAGAAGTCTTACTGAAAACAGCTAGTCCTCTCACACGTCCCTCCTTATGCAGTGAATCCAGGCATCAGAGTTCTCAACGAGTCAATCATATATACGTACCGTCCCTTGGACGATATTGGACATGGATCCATCGGAAAAAATGCAACGAGCCGACTGATCTGTTGATCTTTCACACTTTCCATGCGATGTACGACCTTCAAAAGATCTAATCCGCGCATTTCGCTCAAGGGTCCCTAGTTGGGAGGAAGGGAGCAATCCATGTACTAGGACCCCAGTCTGGAACTCAGGTGGAGCACCTCCGGCATCGGCAGTCGACTACTGCGTCCGTAGCGGTTTGCAAAAGGGTCGGGAGCTCTGGCGAAATTCCCACTGCGTCCGATATTCGTATACAAAAGTTGCATTACATCGGAGCAAAGCGAGGCCGCAAGTCAACATTGGCTTTTCCTACGTATAAATAGCAGACTCACCATCTGAGGCTATTTAACCTACAATGGAGACCCGATAATCAGGCGAGAAGATGGGAGCGTGGTGAAGACAAGAATAGACGGGTGGTTTCGAAAAGATGATGCTGTTCTTGAAGCAACAGCAATCGATACTCCCATGCTAGAGCGCCTTTGCGTCGCAGCCAGAGTTGGTATATTGTCCTGACTCGGAGGTCGGGATTGAAGAAGTTCAGCAGTACTCGGCGACGAGGAGCGATGCGGTAGAGTAAAGCACAGCCACGCTAACGCCAAGATTTGTTGTTGATCGATGTTGTCTCTCTTCCGATGCCACGGGCGAAAACGGAAGTATAATATTATTAATGTTATGTACCACACAAATACTCGCTATGGAACTCTTCGCTATTGCTACTGTGGCTTGCATTCATTAATACTGCCGATGCTGTACTGGTATCTATCCGAGCCTTCTTAAGCAGGGTATAGTACTGCTTGGAACGCTTCCGGTATCGTACTATCAGAGATGATACATCAATGTCGTGGTACGAAGATAGCCATTGCTTCCCATGTCCCGGGCGTATAATTGGCTATTCTTAGGGAGTCACTTGCAACCGACCTTCTAGGAGCGGTGCTTGTTGCGCAATGTCTGTTGATATCGACGTCGTTCCTTTCTGTCTGCAAAATTGCTCTTCCGAATCCCGAGAAATTCGCCTACCTGCATAACATGCCACCGTGGATTCCATTGACCCATATTCGTCTTCTCGCAACGAGGTGAGTGCTCCCTCGGTACCGTACTTGTCGCACCAACACCTTCGCAGCTGTGGCAGGTCTCACGAGTTAAGGTTTGGCATGATGCTGCATCTTTTAGATTGCACCCACTCAGATACGCCACAGCATCCTTCCAAAAGACTCCAGCTCATTGGGAGCTATGCCGTACAGCATCGGACCCTGGTTCATGTCACCGCACGAGCGGAGGCCGTCTACTTAGCGGCGACATGCCATTGATACTCGCCAGTCTCAATCAAAGCAAGTACATCCGCGGTCGCTTTTGGGGTTTGCCCAGGGCTTGGAACGTATCGACTTTGTTGTTTAGGTTCAGGAGATCGGCGGACTTCTTAGGTTGCGTCTGCGTCCTGCGCAGTGAGTTCGGCTCCGAATGCGGCAGCCAAGCTCCTTCACACCTCGGTGAAGGATACCACACGCCGGCATACGGGTCGCTCGATAACCGAATGATATACCCACCCACGGTTCCTCCCATGTATCGCCTTAAGGTCTGAGACTCTTCCTCGCTTCCTCGTGCTTTTTCAAGGGAGCATGCAGAATTGGCTTATGGAGCACAAGCACATATATTCTCACTGAGTGGGAACGCCACCGTGTCCATCGCCCCACTTTGTCTGTGCCTGGCCGATGCACCACGATCCCAGATATCCGCTGGACATAGCTGAATGTTCGCAGACAATCATCAGTTCAGCTCGTCAAGCACGCCTTTCCACTGGATGAGAACCGTGCCATACCCGTCGCTGCACCTTGTCTGTGCCTAGTCAATGCGGCACGAATCCAAGTCATGTCCAGACATAACTGAAAATTCAGCGCGCCGATATTCTTGCTTTTCCCTCGAGCCTCCTCAATAACAGCGGACGATACTCGGATGAACCCACCATGGATATCGAAGCCTGCCCCGCGGGGCACGACGACCCAGGAAGGCGTACAATTGTTTTGCCGCATGGTCCGTAGGGCTTCGCTGTTCTGTGCCCTATATATGCTGCTGGCACAAGAATGGAGAGTGTGCGTATGTCGGCCACTACTATCTCAGGATGAACACGAATTTCCGCACGCCAACCTCATTTACCCCAGCAAGAATTCCGCTGGGACCCTCGCTCACTCATCACCGACTCCAGAATCCCAGCCTACTCACCTCAGTGAAGCGTCGGTATCTCGACCGTTTTGCTGGTCTCTGATAATCGACAGTCTACATCTGCTCGTTACTATTCTGGTCCCTGGGCAGCTTCGCAAGCGACGCCCCATTCCTCCGAAAGTCAGCTGTCAAGCTCTCGACATCAATCAGACGTCTATTCGTGCGGAAGTCGATCAGCTATAGCCTATGAACGTCTCCGTTGGCTGGGAGTCGGTGCTGCCTGCCATTCTTATAGCAGCCACGCGCCACGCATGTACCACAATTTCACGTCCATCACCGAGGACGCTCCTTTTATCCCTATGACTTTGTTACTCTCCCCACCCAATAGTAGCCTCCTCGGATGTTCCTTACATCCGTATGCCATCGGACGGCCCAGCACCTGCAACATCATTGAACGCCACTTCGCACTTGGCTGAGCCGGACATTTGCTTCGTCCATCTGACACTGGCGCAAGCCCTCTGCCCACTGATAGGTGTTGAGGTTGCTCCAGTTCCCCCGAGACTCTCGCGCTACTTCTTGCCCGCCTCTTGGTGTCGCTGCCACACGCAAGGCTAGGTGTATCGATCCCTGCCTACATTCACATACAAGACGGTGCTTGAGAGCGCGTCTATCTCGGTGACTTCTGCAAGGATACCAGGCTCAATCCCTATATTCGGACTCTGGTATCTTACAAGGTACATGTGCTTGGTTCTGCATCTCTCTTCCCATCACGCAATATTCGGGATGTACAGTCCTGCCGATTTGGCCATCGCAATGGTGTTGGCAGCCTAGGAAGAGCGTCAGCAATGGACAGACAGATCTGCTGCGCAGAATGGAGGCCTACCTGCTTCAGCATAGGCGCATCCACCATCTCCTTACCACCACCTTCCAGGTCAATGCCGACCGCACCCTTCTTTGAAACATGTGCCTGCAGCATCTGCCGAAGGATGTTCGCGGCGCGTTCGATCTCTGGCAGTGATACGGATCAGATCGAGTATGGCATGGGTATCCGACCATATGCCGGCCTCACCTTTCTCTGTCGGCACGTATGTCTCGTGTATTATGTCAACCTGCGTCGGGTGGATCGCTTGCTGCAGTGGCTCCAGTCAGTAGACGATCCCCAGACTACCTGGCGGCTTGGCAAACCTTGCCGTTGAACCCGAGCCGTCTACCATCTTCGCACTCTTTCTTCAAGTAGTCCAGATCCTTGTAATTGACGCATACCTACATCTCCAGTCAGTTGTTCGTATCCGGCGGTGCTGCTATAAAACACATCACCATATCAATAGCTTGTAATCCAAATGCTTTCGCCGCGTTCACGATCCGTGATCGAGCATATAACAGTTCTTGGCGGGAGGACGTGCGGATGATCGACGTGTCCGCGCAAACTATGCATAAGTTCAGAAAAGTCAGCTGCGGCAGACGAGACGGCGTGACATACAGTCCTCAGCAGCGAACTAACACAATAGGTTAGACGCTGAGTAGAAGAGCGTGGACACAGTGGTATGCATACTAAGAGAGCATTGACCCTTCCGCCGAGGACGGGTCCGTGCTTGGACTGCCAGCCTGCGATCTCGCCCACGTTCCACAAGCCTTTGGCACTCTCAATACTGGCGATGATATTGAGATTATGCTCCAGAGATCCGCTCGGTCTCTGATCCCGGGACCGGTGAATTTGCTCGGAAACGATATCCAGGTCCGCGGCGGAATGGATCTTTGGCATCAGGATGGTCCTTATGGTCTGCCCCAACTCCAGCTGCGCGAAAGTAGGCTTTTGAGTACGGCGCCAGGATAGACGCAATTGCGGCACTAACGACTTGCCCTATGTCTTTGTCGAACGCGTCTGTGCCGACGGAATTCACTCTGACTCCCACTCCTGACGGATGAGGCAAGTCCTGACAAGATGTTTGCTGCAGTCCTCGTGCTGCTATCAGCATCGTGACCTACACCTTGATAAAGGCCACTGCACGTACACGGATGAACGACACCAGCCTGTGCCTAGCAGCAGCTTTATCCTCCTTGGAAGGTGGCACGCTGTCCTCAAGATCATAAATGATCATATCCGACTTGTTCGTCAGAGACTTCTCCAGCATCCGGTCAGATGCAGCAGGTACTATATTCCAAGCATGAGCTTTCAACCGTCTTCCAGCTCCACGACACGAACCATATAGGTATGACCGCTTCAGCTGCACATCGCTCGTGCCGTCCGGCACTGCTTTGGAAAGGGACGACTTGCATCTTCTAGCATGAGATAGAGGACCCACGACCAGCCTGGGACAAGTCGCCTGAGTCTTAGCAGCCAATCTGAAGGAAAACCGGGTATAAAGAGCCATGTCGGATTGTAGTACGCTGCAGCAGCTGCAAAGAGAATTCATTTATAACCATGCATAACGGCTTCGACGCCAAAGAAGTTCTGAGAGAACGCCACAACGCGCCGCAACGCTCCTTGCCACTCCCACCTGGGCGATCATCGATCAATTCACGTGGTAGTGTAGTTGAGGTAAGTAGACGGTCTGATGCACGCGGAGAAAGCTATGTTGGGCGATTACAACTTATAAATGTGTTCGAGTGTACAGTTATCGTGCAATACACTGGTCAAGACTTTCCTATCATAGCAGTCCAGTCATACTTGCTGTACTTCTTCTGATACTCTGCCACCCGCCGCTTATTCTGACTGAAATCGATCCTCCTCGGTTTCATCCATCTTCGAGGCTCCAAATCCAACAGGTTCCCGACAATCTCCGCCGCGAAGTATCTGCGTGTGCAATAAGCCGGGCATCTCATGAGGTCATGGCAATGGAACACATACCTCGGGAATTCACCGCCACCCTTCGCGCCCTCGTCCAGAGCGCCGTCTTCCTCGCCCTCGTCCGTTGCTTCCGAGGTGCCTTCGATAACGTGCCCGTATCCCTTCTCGCCTTTATGGTCGAACTGCACCATAAAGTAGGGCAAGTTCGGGACCATGGCTCTTCGGAAACCACCAGGTCGTGCGGAGAAGTCTATCAGCTTTTTGTGCGTGGACCATTCCACTTCCGATTGCAGGATGGATTCCTTGTGGATCAAAGTCATCAGGACGTCCAGAGTATGGGTCTCTTGCAGAACTCACGCGGAAGTAGCCAGGAATCTCGTCGTATCGATCCCAACTCAAGGGCACACATTCAATAAAGGTATGCCGTTGCTGCTTGAAAGAGATAACTGTCTCCCAGAATATCACTCCTTTATCTTCTTCCGCGAACATCTTCATGAGACACTTCATAAAGTTCTGCAATACGACAGGCCGTCAGCTGTGTACACAGAATAATCGCAAGACACTGTGACATACGCGCGCTTCGTCCCAAACGTCGTCATCGCCTTCCAACATCGCCAGATGGTGCTGTATAGGTACAATGAGACAATGCCCAGGCACCAGTTCCTCGTTGAGTGTGCAGGACAAGTATGTACGGGTACCCATAGCAATGACAGGCGCCTTCGGCGGAGAGTCGTCCTCGCCAAAGCAGAATGAACAACTCGCGAGGGCTTGTTGCGTACGCTTATAATCTGGTAAGCAGAAATGGCATCAGCTCCCCGTCCCCGGGTCGGTAACATGTACCATACCATGAATTGCGAATTGCCGCTTCATAGCATCCGAGCGCATCTTCTGCCTAGCGAGTTTCTCCACGTTCTCGTCCAGATAATCAATGTTATCCTACACGCACAAACATGAGATCGCCTTACCCAAGGTCAAGCACTGTTGTCATTACCTGGAAGCCACCGTCTGTCGCGATAGCCCTAGCGAACTGCATATCCATATTCTTCTGGTCCGCGAGCCCAGCATTGAATCTCTCCTGTCTTAAGATCTCACCCAGCGTGAGCTGGTCATCGTCTGCATTAATCCGAACCACCTCGCCCGTCTTCGGGTCTCGTGTCTCAACCTAGAAAGATCATGAAGATGAGTGACCGGCGCCCTCATGTATACTGTAACCTGCAAGTCGACTTACCTTCTCCTTCTTCTTCCGATTCCCAGGTCTACTAGCCTGTTCCTCTGCTGCGGAACTGGACCCTGTACCAACATCATACAACCGTCCCCTCGCATCTAGCGTCGGCAGCACCGCAATCTGAGCATCCGGACCGGCTTCAGCGGCCTTCCTAGACTCCTCCTCATACTCCTTCTCCAGCTGCGCCGCATCCGGCGCACCCATCAATTTGGCCCGCAGCACCTTAGCCTGCAACCGATTCAAGGACGACGGCGACATGGCGCGACTCTTGCCTGTCCTCGTACTGACGGACGGCGTCATCACGGAGGGTATGGGCGTGTGCACTTGGGCGAGGGCTGTACCCATCCCGCCTTGGTCCCTCAACCTGTCAGAGCGCGAGCCCGCGGGACTGGGTGTTGATGGCCCTCCCTCGTCGCGTGCACCAGGCCGACGGAAGGAGGAGCTGCGGCTGGACGCGCCGCTCCCTGCTATATCAGTGAACATGAACCGTCGTTCCCCGTGCCTCTCATCGCGCTCCTTGCCCTTGTCTGCGGTCTTACGACTGGCTCTCTTGCCTTCCCGTTCGTCAAGGATGCGGCGCTCGTCCTTCGCCTGCTCCCAGGCCTCGATAGAGCCAAACCGGTCTATGCCGACTTGTTCTACTGGCTTTCCCTCCTCCTCGGCTGTCTCGTAGACACGTCGGAGCTTCATCATGCGCCATTGGGAGCCAGGACCGCCGGGCGTGATGGCTTTTGGAGTGGAAGCAGAGGAGCTCGTACCCGCGCGCCCGGTGAGGTCTGGGTTAATCTCGCGTGAGCTGATCTTAGGCTGTATAACCGCCGTTATGAGCAAGGACTGCGGTTTCGCGATCGCTGCGTACCTTGTCCGGATCGAGCTTCTCTGGGGGAGGTTTTTTTGTTCTCTCCGTGCCCAGGCTTGAGAAGAAGTCCACCCCACCATCAAGTCTCCGTTCATTCTGCGCCGGCTCGCCATACTCGTCTGTCATGGATTCGGCACCGTTCGGCGTACGCACAGTCGAGGTGACTGGAGGGACAGTAGGGGCAGTAGGCGGCATGAGCATCCAGTCATCCCGCTTTAACGTTGTCTCAGTTCTCATAGGAGGTGGAAGAGGAGGGTCCGACGGGTCTTCTACAGCTCTCGAAGTAAGCTTGAGACTTTCTGCTGTCGGAATGTCTGTGGCTAAAGGCTGGTCTGCATCAGTTCAGCGCCTTGCCAGTATGCTTCATCATTACGCACTAGCTCCCCGTCCATATCAATGTTCTTCTCTACCCACATATCATCGTCATCCGCGTCCTCGTCGACGATCTTCATGCTCGACTCCTTCTCCTTGCGCTTGCGCTTCTTCCTCTCGGCGCCGTCCTCATCTTGATGTCGTTTCTTGCTCTTGTGCTCTTTGTCATGAGAGTGCTTATGTTTAGCGTGCGCTCGTACAGAATCTGCCATAGTGGCTGCACATGGCCAGTCTACACCAGCTTTGAATGTTCGACTGCATCGATGACGTAGCGAAGTCTCACGGGTAATTAAGCCCTTTACGCGGCGAGCTACAGCCCTGGTTGCAGTTACTGTAGACCCCGACCTACATAGCAGTTTGCGGGAGCCAATATTCAAGCATCGTAGCAAGCGGCGCTACTCGTGATGCATTAATGCGCCGTTTCACTCACTTCTCAATTCTGGGCGCCTGCTTCTTGCTCTTCGAGGTTCTTCATGTCACTCAGGCATCCTCACAAATCTATCCAGCACGGCGAGCAGGAGTCGGCGATTTGTGATTGAAATGAATTCGACGGTAGTCTGCCCTGACCGTGGGTCGTCGCGAGCAACCAGAACCGTCTCTTGAAACGTCTCTCTGGCCATCGCTTCTGCTCGCGACGCGGCGTATCGGATCCGTGGCCGTCCCTGGCCACCCTCGGTAGACCGTCAAACTAGACATCCTTGGCCCCGTCGAATAAGCTGTAATCGGAACTATGCCCAACATCGCGTACATATGTGCCGATTTATCTGACGCGGTTTCTATGCTTCGCGCCGCAGAAGTCCTGCTTCTTGGATCTCGTCCAATCATCGGTACTAGTCTGGCTCTGGCAGACTCGGCATCAGCGCTAGTACTTTTCACCATGTTTCCGACGCTACCGCAATAATAATGAGCTCATACCAATGGTAGTAAATGGTATACCCCTGCTGGTAGGGAGGGCGTTGTGGGCTCGCGACGCACCTTGCTCTCTCTTTACACCCACGACCATCTACTTCGTTTGCTCAGCTTGTAGCGTCCTCGAAGAGTCATGGGCAGTCCAGCATCTGTCGTGTAAGTCGCTTCATTCCATGACATAGGCATCTGGGTGCTGAACCTCTGTCTCTAGACACGGCCCCTCCATAATAGGCCTTTTCTTCAGCATCCTTCTCTATGGAATAATGGTGACACAGACATTCATCTACTTCCGGTCTTTCCGAAAGCACGTCCATCACGCTCCTACACTCGATAGATAGACTAACACCCCCGTCAGAGACAGACTATGGATGAAGTCCTACGTACGCCAGCAGCACCGTCATACTAAACCCCGTGCTTAGTAGATGTCTTCAGGTCTTCGTCTTGTTCGTGGCAGATACGTTGAACTGTATCTTCGACTGCCTATGGATGTACGAGTCTGTAATCCTCCATTTTGGTAAGTCGTCGCCGACAGACCGTTGCCATGCCTGCCAAAGCTCCTGCTTTCAGGTGATCAAGATTTCATCTCTCGAGCGGACTGGGGTGAGTGTCCAGATACGTCCCTGTAGGCTGCATAAGCTAATAGTCTTTCGCCGTGCCCTCCAGTATTCGCTACAGGTGCGTATTATTTTGCACAGCCCGTTAAGTCGCGTTAACCTTTTACTTCGACGTCAGATCCCGCCATGACCGTACGTGTCCCTGAGCCGCTCTCACATTCTCATTGATCTTACCATCTCATATCCTCCAGGGTATAATTGCGGCACTTGTCCAATTCTTCTTTGCATGGCGGATCAAGGTGCTTACCCAGAGCTGGTGGCTCGTCATACTCGTCATGATAGCAGCATCAGGTGGCTTGCGTACGTCCAGCCATCCAACCCTCGCAACCGAATCCTCTAACCCACAGCGAGTTGTATTGGGGGCTTAGTGGGCGGGCTGGGCACAGCTATCGGCGTCACCATAGTCCCTCACTTTGCCGAGTTTCAGAAATTCCAGCCGATCGTGATTGTGTGGCTCATATCGAATGCGATCTGTGACCTCATTATCACTATCTCACTGACCTGGCATCTGGTGAGGATGATGAGGTTCGTGCGGCGGCTGCGTGGCTGATGAGTTTGTGTGCCAGAGGGCTCACAAGACGGGGTTCCCGACTACTGATGACATCGTCAACAAGATCATTCGGTGTAAGCCGCCCCTCCGATTGGAACTGTCTCCCTATTGAAATCCAGTCCTCAGCAACCGTCCAGACCGGCATGCTCACAACAGTCGTAGCCATCGCCGACGTAGGCTGCTTCGTCGGCAGCGTAAGCACCCCACCCACCCCCCTTCCCCTCCCCACCCAACTGACCACACACGCCCATAGACATCCGGCCTGTCCGTCCCACACCCCCTATAGACCCATGCACCGTGCTAACCTACCTCTGCGCACAGGCACCTCGCGTTCAACATCCCCCTCTCGAAGCTGTACACCAACTCCCTGATGTCGACGCTCAACTCGCGTGCGGGGTGGTACCACGCCACGTCCGAGCCGAGCGAGAAGGACCCCTCGGCGGCGACGACTACCGCGCACCGGGAGGCGCCGCGGGCGCGGAGGGTACGGTTCTTTCTTTTCTACGATTTTTCGCGCTGCTCATGCGGTGTCTACAGTCGGGCGTGTTGAAGCTCAACTCCGCAAGGTCGCAAGGGGTACGTCTAATCTCAGCGCTGCGCTGGAGAGTCGCCGCTGATATATGGTGTCTGCTCCTAGGTCGTCGTGCACGTCGAGTCGCACCAGATGACGGATTTCGACATGGATACTTCCAAAGGCGGGCCGTCGCTATACCAGGCGGGCTACGAATCTGTGCGTGCCCCTTTCTTCCCTGATCCAGAATCTCATTTTTATACTGAAGGTATGATAGAGCCAGGATGATATGACGAAGCGGAGGTAGATAGGGCGCTGATCCGGGATAGAACGTGTGTCCGTATGGCGTTACTGCGTAGTAAGCTCTGCACTGGACTGTCAATAAATCACTCCGAATGTTTCGTCGGAAGAGGTTGCGACGCCCGATCATTTGAAGCATGACCGACCCCTCGCAGAGCGACTCCGAAACCAAAGCAAACCTGCAGGTAGCATACGTAGAGAGCAAAGGAAACACTCAGTCCTAAGAATCCAGCTTCACGAGCTCCACCACAACGTCCATTTTCAAACTCTCGGTTCTCCTCGCGGGGAGCGTTACCTCGGCATATATACCCTTTGTCAGGAAGGACGGGTTGATCGCCACGGAGTCGTCTACCACCTACATCACGGGCAGCAGTCAGCGAGACGGGGACCAGCACGACAAGAATGGGGACGGACTTTTGAGAAGTGCTTCAGTCTGCTGGGCAAGATGAGGACGTCGGGGGAGAAGGGGTCTTGAGTGTCGGGGTATATGCGCAGCCCGTCGGAGTGGGAGACGTCGAGGTTGACGTCGTGTGAGAGGTCGGAAGGGACGGGGAAGAGGGGGTAGAAACTGCCGTGCATTGGTTAGTCGGCACGGGTAATGCTCGTTACGTGGAGAAGCGCAGGGAGAAGGAGAAGGGAGAGAGGACAGGACAGGAGAGACACAACGCACCTGCGCTGCTGCAACACATGCCTGCACAAACTCGCCATCGAGTCGTATTCAGCTGTGGATGTAAGATCGCGTTTGACAAGCTCCTCTTTGCGGAGGTGGAAGAGCACGTCGACCGTGCTCACGCCGAAGGCGACGCCGTCGAGCGAGAACACCGCGGGGTTGGGAAGGAGGTGGATTCTCTACACACACCGCTAGTCAGATCATGTGGACACCTACAAGAGGAGACCGAGACGCACAGGGTCAGAAGCGAGCTCCGCGCCCAGCTCGCGCTGCGGGAACACGGGGTGGGAGGAGAGGATGTCCTTCGTGCTTGGGACGAGGAGGACGAGGCTGTCGGGAGAGGAAGCGAGGAAGGCGGTGAGAGGTGTGAGAAAGTGGGTGTGGAAGAGCTGGGTGGGGGTTGAAGAGGAGAGGCCGGATTTGATGAGCGGGTGGGTGGCGTCGATGAAGGGGCCGAGCTGGGTGTGGGAGTGAGGTCAGGGGACGGAGAAGGGACGAAGAGATAGAGGGAAGGAGCGGGAGGGGAGGGACGTACGAGGACGAGCGCGGCAGGTTTGGTGGATTTGGCTTTGGCGAGGAGGGACGCGAGGGGTCTGTACCCCAGGTCGGCGTCGGAGGTGTACGGCCCGCACGCTATCCACACCGACGCGGACGAATCTCCACCGGCAGGCACGACTGGCCGAGGTTTCAGCGGGGGCAGCTAACCGCCCCACAACTTCTACTCAGCCCTTGCCCATCTGCTCACATCAAGGCGACGTACGCTTAGAATCTCGTTAACCAAGAAATAGCCTCCCCCGCCGTTCTTGCCCTTGAGCGCGACTATTGCACCGGGGAACAGCCCCACCGCGCCCGCGCCGGTGAGTTTGAGGGAGGCGTCAAAGCGAAGGGGCACACGCGCGCCGGAGCCCATTAATTTCGAGGACTCGAGAGCGACGGAGGCGTCGGTGAGCTTGGGCGCGGCGGACTCGATGTCGGGGACGATGCGTCCTACGACGGTGGTGTCTTCCTGAGGTCAGGTGAGAAGATGTGAGAAGGGCGGGAGGGAGGGGACGTACGTCTGTGGAGGAAGCGGGGTCGCCGAATTCCGGGATAGAGTAGTGCGCGCGGACTAGCTCGGCGAATTCGTCTATGCGGTCGTCTAACACTGTAACAAGGAGGGATGGTCTGACACCGGGTTCCAGTGAGTTGTACTCTAAACGTACCTTCGCTGCGTTCGGAGATCTTTTCATACATGTACCGGTCTGCATATACTCGTCAAGTGATCAGGCAATCATGGTTGGAGCACTCACATGCGCGTTTCTTCACGGCTTCAGGATCATTACTGGGACCGACGAACTTCACCCTGCTTGGCCCTGCTACCGCCGCACTCGCACTTGGGGCGGGGACAGTACCAGACCAATGCTTCTTCATCGGAGTGCCCACTCGACTAGACAGCCCCGGAACCGGGCCTTTTCCTCTGCTCATCGTCCCGTTCAGCTGCGCCCGAGGCTTCTGCTTCGTCTGCTCGTTCAGTGCATCGCGCTGGATCTTGACTTTGATCTGCTTCACGGAGTCCGCTGTGAAGATGGTAATACTGGGACCACTGGAGTTGTATTTTATTGCTTCCCATTTGTAGTAGAGTTCCTCTGGTGAGATGTGGAAGTTTTTGCATAGGTTAATGCCTGGCGAAAGAGCAGGGCGTTATAGCTGGTGGTAGTCCAATGAGCACAGATAGCATACACTCTGTCAGGAGCTGCTCTTCGGCGAGTTCATTATGTTCGAACTTTTGCAGGAGCCCTTCGCGTATTTGCGCGGTGGAGGACAAGTCGACGGCCATGGTGAGTGCAGTGAATGAGACGCGTCGCGTTGCCCGATCAGTCGCGCTCAGTCACAGATGCAGTCACTGTCACACTTCCCCGCACAGATCCGATGATTTAGCGGGGACCTTGCTTTCCCAACCATGACTGATCTGCCCTTTGCTGTGTCTGCCGCGACAATTGAAGCACTGCCCTTCTCGCATGGAACCTCTGGGCGACAGCGACAGCCTGAGAACGGCACACAGTATCTCTCTAGCGCGCATATGCCCTCCCACATATCTGTTGGGGATACGACTCAAGCGAATGGACAGCCGACGCTGGGGTCACTTGGCCTGTGTCCACAATGTACTCCGTTGAAACAACCGCACAACCGCGAGCCTTGTCATCACCCGCATCAGCGAGGATCAGAGACGCCTCTAAAGCGGGCTTCTTTGCCGACACTAATCTCCGTTTTCTCAGATTCACAGAAGATGATTCGAGGTCACGAGTGCCCGCGACCATGCAGCCCTTGCTTCCCGTGGAGGCTCATCAGTCCATCTCCCAATCACGGCGCAGCAATCCATGAGTACCCAATCACCGAGGGACCTAATTAACACAATGTCCGTCAATTCTGTCAATGAACTGAGCCGCTTAGACTGCGCGCCGTTATCAGGGTCACTGCCAGCTCTTATAAAAGGCCTGCTTGAGGATGCTGTACGCTGGAGACGTTCCTGGTCGCCGGCCTGAGCTCTCTAAGTGGTAGGACACCCAACGGTAGTTGCATACACGTCTTCTGCTACGATGCTTGCCCTCCTATCCTCCCTGGTCCTCCTCCCGGCACTCGGCGCCCTCGCTGCCCCTGCGCCAGCAGCGCGCAGTGCGGCAGACGTGACGACCCTCACCGCCGCCCAGCTCTCCTCCCTCGCACCGTACACCCAGTTCGCCCGGGCGGCGTACTGCGACCCGTCCATAGTCACGGGCTGGCAATGCGGTGGTACGTTGGCCCCGCTGTAGTTATAGCTATCCAGCCTGACTTGTTCGTCTGCAGAGGCATGCGATGCCGTCACAGACTTTACAGCCACCTTGACTGGTGGCGACGGCGACGAAACCCAATTCTGTAAGCACCACCCTCACTTGTACAATATATCTTGCTAACTTCTCACCAGACTACGTCGGCTACTGGTCCACCCAGAAAACCGTCGTCGTCGCGCACCAAGGCACCGACCCGACTCAACTGTTCGTGCTTCCTCTCCTCACTTTTCCAATTATATCAACACCCGCACTTTATCAGGGTATCCGTCCTCACCGACGTCGACATTCCCACCATCGTCCCTGACCCAACCCTCTTTCCCGGTCTTCCAAGCGACATCGAGGTGCACGAAGGCTTCGCAAACGAGCAGGCCAAGACCGCCGCCCTCATCCTCGCGGAGGTGAAGCGCCTCCTCGCGCAGTACAGCGCGAGCAGCGTCACCCTCGTGCGTCTCCCATGATTATGTAGTCAGTGAACAGACTGACATGACCGGCGAACAGGTCGGCCACTCCCTCGGCGGCGCCCTCGCCGAGCTCGACTCGCTCTACATGCACCTCAACCTCCCCGCCTCCGTCGCCATCCAGGCCGTCACCTATGGCACGCCGCGCGTGGGCAACGACGCCTGGGCCGCTTACTTCGACTCACAGGTCTGTATCTCCACCCCTTCTCCCTTGTTTCCCTTTATTGATAAGTGTATGCGCCGTAGATCACGAACTTCAAACGCGTCAACAACGAGAAAGACATCGTCCCCATCGTCCCGGGGCGCTTCCTCGGCTTCAGCCACGTCGCCGGCGAGGTCCATATCGTCTCTCCCGGCGACGCCGTTTCCTGCCCAGGTACGCTTATCGCCGCTCCCCTCTCTGCAGACTTGCTAACAAAGGACCAACCAGGCGATGACGACGCGACTGACGATCAGTGCACAATTCAGACTGTTCCGAACATTTTCGACGGCGATATCCTCGACCACCTGGGACCATATGAGGGAATCTACATTGGCACCATTTACTGCACTTAGCTCGGGGCTGAGTGCTACCAACGTATTGTTATATATGTATTTATTAGGGTTTTTTAACGAGGGTCATGGGTTCTCTTTCTGCGGTGCACCCAACTCGATGTTCCGGAGTCAACATAAGACGAATGCTGCGCATGTGAGGGTCCTTAGAGTCTTGTTGAGTTCTTGATCTCCAACATACAACTTGCTATATGCATAAGAGCATGGCAAACCTTGTCAGGAAGACAAGACGATATAAAATACAAACTCCAGCGTAGAGCTACCGCGATCATTAAACTTACACATCTTACATACACGGTCTCGACTAGTAAGGCTTGTAAGCAATCGATGAATGTATCGCGCCGCAAGTTCGAATTCCTCCGTGTCATGTGAGAGGCAATACGTACGGAGGTTTATGCACTGGGTGAGGGTCCGTCGTGTGGATGGGGTCTACTCCTCCATTGCGTCGACAGGCTTCGCTTCTTCCGCGGCCTCGGGTTTGGGGGGAGCCTCATCGGACGTCTCCTCCATCGCTTCGGCAGCTTCCTCCGTCGCAAGCACGTCCTTCGGGACCTCAGAGTCCTCCACTGACTGCGCGAGCGTACTTTCTTTCACAGGGCTGATCGCGCCGCCGCCATTGGTGTTGGTCGGGGATACGGAGAGCTGGGGGTGGACAGGCGGGGACGCGTGCGGGATACTGATAGGATCCGATTTACATCGCTTAGTCAGAAACACGAGGCGGAGGCGAGGGGAAATGGGTGCTTACTTCTCAGGATTAGGGATTGCGGTGCCGACGGTGTTCTGAGGGGCTTTACCTGCCTTGGACAAGGCGTAGTCACCAGAGTCGAAGTACTTGCGATCCTGGGGATGGTGAACGCGATGGGTGGACAGGGAGGAGAGTCCAGCGTCAGAGGGAGGCTAGGGACCCACAAAGACAGGATGCTGCGCACCTTCTGCATCTTCTGGAGTACATTCTTATGAGTGGGCAGCTTCCCATACAGCCGGAAGAGCTTCTGCTCCTCCTCCGACAACGTCTACACAGATACATGTTGTCAGATTAGGCGCTTAACGATATGCCAGCCCAAACCCGTCGGGCATACTAATACCGGCCGGACTACGGGCGAAAAGAGAGCACTCACGCTGATGTCGATCTTCTTGGCCCTAGCAGGATGCATTGTGCAGCAAATTTATCGATGGGGAGGAGGAGCTGAGAAGGCACTCCGCGAGGGGGAATGAGGGGGGGAACGGTGGCGACGACAGGGATCCAGTTGCAGAGGAATATGCGCAGGTGAGTAGTAGTATCTTAGGAACGTACGGACCAAGCACGCCCTCTTTCAAGGCGGAGCAGCGGAGTTTCAATTTCCTATTGACGTACAAGTATTACGTAACGCCGACTGCGTACTGATTGCCTCCGAGTCGATCACTTGTCAATGTCAAGCATAGAGGCTAGGATAATTCAAAGGAATGACAGGATAGCAGCATGTATTCCATCTACTGAAACATACGCAGGGCTCGTCGTCAAAAGTCGAGCACATCGTCATCATCTACGTTTAGCCCCTGATCTATAGCGAGGTCACCTGGTGCAAAACACGAAATGAAGGCGGGAGGACTGCCAGGAAAGTCTGGATTTCGCCGAGCCAGACGCACTGCCGACTGTATTCCAGGGCTGCCGGGGACGGTGTAGCCTTCATAATTGGCATTTCCAGGGCAGGCCATTCCGAGTTCCGTTTCTTGATGGCCGTGAGGCTCGTGGTCGAAAGAGATGTCGTCAAAGAGTTCCCCATAGCCCGACCGGGGTGCCGGAAACGCGACCTCTTGTGCATAACCTTGATCCAGGTGAGGGAACCCGATCATTTCCGCACGTTGCTGCTCATCCGAAGAAAAAGGTACGTGGAACAGGGTCGACAATGAGCCTTCCTGATGGTCCTCTTTACACATCAACACGCCTTCCGGAGGTGTCTCTTTTCCAGGTCCTTCCAGGGCAATTCCACCAGGGAGCCAGTCGTTGATGAACGAGATATTGAGTGCAGGCGTATGGACGAAGGCAGACTTGTTGCCTGTTGGGTCGCTTAGACTGGTCTCTTCTAGGACGAAGACATGCTCGAGACCTTGAAGCGGGTCGGATGATAGAGAACCTGACGACGCCCTCGTTAAGACGCAGTGCGACCTTCATATGCGGTCCAGAATGTGGATACTACCTTGCGACGAATCACTAGACTCTTGTGAAGAGACTGGCGACTCAAAGCTGTCGTCCTCCCAGAGTTCGTTGTCGCCACCGTGCACCACATTGTATTGGCTTGCCTCCTCTAGCTCCGCATCCTCAAGCATGGCCTCCTCGTGGGGCAAGCTGTCTTGGGAGCTGAAAACTTCTTCTTCGTCAGACCACCTGCTTTTGACGTTATCGACGTCGTGAGGTGCCCCTGCTGCGAGGTCGACAGGAGATTCGGAGTGCATAGTAGCGTCCTCATTATCCCAGAGGAGATCGTAAGCACCCAGCTCAACAGTGGTGGCCTGAGATTCTGCTGTCTCTTGTACAAGTGAGAGAATGTCGCCTGCCTCAGGAGAGGGGCGGTGGCTTGTCGTCTGAGGAAATCAGCGCTGGCATGTGCGACAATAATTTCGCTCAGACCTTGAGACGGCTAGGTTGGACACATTGGGCGAACAGCTTCTCCATAGCGCGATAGAGTACCATGTCGTCAGCCAATTCATCGATGGCCCGTGCGTCCGGAATGTCGTCTGAGGCGCATCCCTCTAGTAGTCCGCGCATATTGTCCACTCGCGCTTCTGTAATGGCTTGAACTCGTCTTCGCAATTTCTGCCAAGACTATGAGCATGTCTACAGACTCAGGACTCATTTTGGGCACCTTGAGAATACGACGGCATTTACTCTGGAAGCGCGAATTCGGAGACCGGTCGAGCATGTTGGACAGAGAGCGACCTATGGAAGGTACAAAGGACATTTCCGAGTCCAGTTTCTGCCAAGGAAGCCATCATGCAATCTTGGTGGCTGAAACCAGACGAGTATTACTGACCGATCTCCAAGGACCGAAGACAAGGGGATAACGACTAGGACTATTGAGTTCATGGCACTAAACAGCCGCAGCAGGAGCATACCAGACTAGATGCAGAGAGACAAATTTCTTGATGACGTCGTCCAGAGCTGTTTCGTATGGCAAGAGAAGCTGTGGAGAGAAAGGCGGAGCGTCCAGCACGTAGTCTGACAGTCAGCAGGAATTAGAGTTGTCCCCGCAGTCATCATTCCTCGCATACCATTGTTCGTGTCCCATATTTTCCAGTTATATACGAGCTCAATAGAATCCAGTGCAACAGTAAAAGAAGGAGTGTTCATCGGTAGAGGTCGTGAGGTCGTAAGAGTAACTGCCAAGTGACACGGTACGTCAGAGCCTGCAGGTACTTGCTGTTTCCAATACCAGCATTTCGGGAGAACGCCTTCCTCATCACATTGTATTCCGGACAGATTATCGACGCCGAGTTCGTCTGCATTCTAGCCAGAAATTAGAGTTCTCCAGAGAGGGGTCAATGCGACGTGCCATCCGAAGGTACCGGTGAAAATGAGCCACCACAGCAGATTGTCCGACGATATCGTCCGATATTCGAGACCCGTTGACAATGCCCAAAAATTGGAAGCCCATTGATGACGGCAGTTGCACATCCAGATCCGGGGGAAGGCGACCTTTAACCGCATAGATAACGTCGGAAGGAGTATTCACAACAAGGCGGTGGCAGGCATTCAAAACGAGCGTGAATCTCTCAGCAACATGGCGGACAACCGTGCAATAAGAAACAGTCGGCATAGCCTTGGTCACAGGTTAGAGCCAAGCGAGCAAAGGAGAATCGGATGAGCAGATGGTGGTGGTGGGTGGCGGTACTGGAAACAGACGCATACAGCCACTGCCTTGCGCCGGAGTCCCCGTCGGCACTGCTCCCAAAAGCAGCTCAGGCTTGCTGCGACCTCCCTCGTACCCTCTGCCAACGCTCACGACTGCCCTCAACACCACCGGGCCCGGCAGGTAGAGCTATGGTAACGCGTATCGCTGTATTTGATCCCCGCCGATAGCTTACAGCACACATACAGGCGCATGAACTGGACCAGAAGATACAGGATGTGTACAAGAAGATCCAGACGGAGCGCAAGGTCCTCGAGGCAGGACGACTCCTGCGCCAGGCGACTACCAACCCGGAGGTTCTAGCCAGTAACGATGCGAAGATCAGAGAGGCAGAGCGGTCTCTCTCCTATTTCGAGAATACCCTGCGGGAGCTGCAATCCCGTAAGCTGCAGCAGTCACAGCGCGATGATCACTCGAGGTCCAGCAGTGCTGCATCGGCGCAGATGGGCTTGCCTACATCACCTCGTTCTGCAACCGGTCGGTTCCCCGACTATGGCCCCCCAGGACGCGGTGGCCGACCTCTTTCATCCCCGAGCATGGGCCCTATCCCTTCTTCCGACGAGGACGGTGGCGGCGGACCGAAACCCAAGAATTATACCAACTTAGATCTGATCAAGGCAGACTCTCCCCATACAACAGCCAAGATCTCTCGCATGCTTCATCAACTCGAGTATAAACTCCAAATCGAAAAGGAGTACAAAACGGGCATCGATAAGATGGCCAAACTGTATCAAGCCGAGGGCGACAAGAAGTCAAGGGCGGATGCGGAGGGTAAAAGAGTAGAGAGCGAGAGGAAGATCCATCTGCTTCAGAGTGCTCTCAAACGCTATAAGAATCTTTATGTTATCGAGGATACTGGAGAGGAAGAATCAGGTGGGTATTCATTCTCTGATTGCCTTCACTGTCTAATACAGGATGAAGATGGTCCGGATGACGATGATCAACGAAAAGATAACCTACGAGCGAAGCCTCTATCCGGTAAACTACAGGTCACTATCAAAGGCGCACGCGAACTCGACCATGCACCCATTGTCAAAGCTCGCTCTGCCTCTAAACAAGTGCGGGAAACCTACATCTCTCTCCGTGTCGAGGGTACGCAGTACGCCCGATCGCATCCTAGCAGGACAGATCGCTGGAACGAGGACTTTGATATCACCGTCGATAAGGCCAACGAACTCGAAGTAGCCATCTACGACAAGCAAGTTAGCGAGCCTTTCCCAGTTCCTATCGGTCTACTATGGATCAAGCTGAGCGACCTCGCCGAAGCTCAGCGTCGGCAGAAAGTTATGATGGAGAGCGGCCAGGGCGGATGGGTTACTGCGAATGCCATGAGCGGCGATAGCACAAGCCCCGGTGGACCAGGCGGCCAGAACGGGGACGCTCCACTCGGTCCTGACCCCCGAAATCTTGTCGGCGGTAACTTCACTAATTTGGCTATCGGACAGGATGGCATAGATGCATGGTTCGCTGTCGAGCCTGCGGGGGCTCTTGCAATGCACGTTAACCTTAGTGAGTCTCTATTTACAATTAATTGATTGATGGACTGTATCGCTGAATAATCATTGCAGTCAAGGAGAATGTTCGGAAGCGTCCCTTGGACGCTCCTGGACGCCTCGGTCGACAAGGCGCCGTGCGTCAGCGCAAGGGCGAGGTGCACGAGAAGAATGGCCACAAATTCATCCAACGACAATTCTACCAACTCATTCTCTGCGCGTTCTGCAACGAGTTCCTACTCAATGCCGCTGGATACCAATGTGAAGATTGCCGATATGCTTGTCATAAGAAATGTGCGGAGAAGGTCGTCACGAAGTGTATTTCCAAGTCCAATACCGGCGTATGTGACCTTTTCTGCCCAATGTTCGAAGCTTATTGACGGCTTTTTTGACTTCAGGACGATGAGGAGAAGATCAATCACCGGATTCCTCACCGATTTGAGCCTATCACGAATATTGGGGCCAACTGGTGCTGCCACTGTGGCTACATGCTTCCATTGGGGCGCAAGAATGCTCGCAAGTGCACAGAGTGTGACATCACCTGCCATGCCAATTGCGCGCATCTCGTGCCCGATTTCTGTGGCATGACAATGGAAACGGCGAACCGATTGCTGCAGGACTGGCGTGATATCAACCGAGCTCGAGGTGGCAAGACTGCTTCGCAGGCGCGCCCCAAGCCCAAGCAAGAGGCTACGCTCAGCCCCTCGCTGATACCTTCAGGTTTGGAGGGCGATATGGGCAACTTGCAGTTGACTGGCGATTTTGATCAGGCTTACGGACAAGGTCAACAAGGCGCGCCCTACGGTCAGCAGCCGTATCCGCCGCAAGCTCAACCACCGCGCCCTCCACCTGGCGCGAAGATTCCGCCAGGTCCTGGCTACCCTCAAGAAGTCGCGCAAGCTGTCTCCTCTCGTCCCTCGTCAGCATATGATCAAGTACCGCCTGGGCCAGGCGGTTATGCTTCCACCCCGTACCAGGTACGCATGCTGTCTATCAACATAAAAACTGTTGAACGAATGGTGTCTTCCATTACTGTAGCGTGCGTCGCCCCAGCCGCCCGTACCGCCTAAACAGTATTCCATGGGCCCGGGTAGCTCTCCCATTCCTCCTCAGGCGCCCGTTGCGCAGCAGCCGGTTCCAGCAGCTCAACAGCAGCTGCAGCAGCGCCCACCGGCGGCACAACATGCGCGCAGGCAATCGACGAAGAGGAAGGTCGGATTGGAAGACTTCAACTTCTTGGCTGTGCTCGGCAAGGGCAACTTCGGAAAGGTTATGCTCGCTGAGGAGAAGAAGAGCAATTCCTTGTATGCTATCAAGGTGCTCAAGAAGGAGTTCATCATTGATAATGACGAAGTCGAGAGGTGAACTCGAGATCTCTGGTTCTGGGTATTTGAAGATGCTGACAGATGGTTGCAGTACGCGGTCGGAGAAACGAGTCTTCCTTACCGCTGCGAAGGAGCGACACCCATTCCTTCTCGGTTTGCACTCTTGCTTCCAGACGGAAACCCGCGTGTACTTCGTCATGGAATATGTTAGCGGTGGTGATCTCATGTTGCACATCCAGCGGAAGCAGTTCTCGCTACGGCAGGCGAAATTCTACGCCTGTGAGGTTCTCCTTGCCCTGGACTACTTCCATCAGAATGGCATCATCTACCGGTGAGCCTGCTTCAGAGTACATCTCGATGTTTCTGACTTAACAATGTCGACATAGTGACTTGAAGCTCGATAATATTCTTCTCACCCTTGATGGACACGTCAAGGTTGCCGATTACGGTCTCTGCAAGGAAGAAATGTGGTATGGCCAAACAACGAGCACGTTCTGTGGAACTCCGGAGTTCATGGCACCGGAGGTAGGTCTTCTCTCGTGCTGTTTGCGATACGTCCGGTCGTTGACTCGCCGCTGTCAGATCCTGCTTGAGCAACGCTACGGTCGTGCTGTCGATTGGTGGGCGTTTGGCGTTCTTACCTATGAAATGCTGCTTGGTCAATCGCCGTTCCATGGTGACGACGAGGACGAAATTTTCGATGCTATTCTTGAGGATGAACCATTGTACCCTATCACTATGCCACGGGATGCTGTATCTGTATTACAAAAGGTGGCGTGCTGTCCATCCGCCGTTATCTGAACCTGGCTGACCGTATCTTTCCCACATAGCTGCTGACGAGGGACCCTCAGAGGCGGCTTGGTTCAGGAAAGGACGACGCGGAAGAGATCAAGAGACATCCTTTCTTCAAGGATGTCAGTTGGGATGATGTACTACACAAGCGGATCCCGCCCCCTTATTTCCCTACGGTGGTAAGTGTCATCGTCTCCACTCGCCGGATGCACTGCTCAGTGTTCACTCGCAGAGCGGGAGTGCGGACACCAGCAACTTCGACGAGGAGTTCACGAAAGAAGAGCCGACATTGACGCCTGTCTATGGTCAACTCTCTGCTCGCGATCAGGCCGAGTTCAATGGGTTCTCCTGGGTACGCATCTTTCACTGCTTTTTACGCAGTGCGGGATGCTGACTGTACTCATCACCATACAGGTGGCGTCGTGGGCGGATGTATGAACATAGTCATTTCATTAAGTATCGTAGTTGGTTGCATCCCCCCTCCTCTTGTGCATGTCCGTCCTGTATCCGGATACCAGATCTATCTTGTTTCACCTCCAAAGACTCTCGAGACACTTCCGCGCGCTGGATATTTGTACTGTATCATGCATGGCCACTTACAATTTCTTCATGCCCTCTCTTCCCTATCTATGAAGAGAAATGCATTTCATTTACTGTACTTCCTCTTTGATACGATGACCCCCTGTGCCCGGCAGTCCTGGCCCTTCCGCCTCGCGGTCCTGCTCTGCCATCTCCCGCCGATGCCGCGTGAGCTCCTGGAACGACTGCCAGAGCTCGGCGATGTGTTTGTATTCGGTCGTCATCCCGATGATCTCTTCCAGCTTTCGATTGGACACGTTGCTCGAGGAAAGCAGTTCTTCGAACCCCTGCGAAGGGTGTGAGATGGAGACCCGTATCAAACTCGAGGACGTCGTTTACCGCTGTGATCTCGCCAGCCAGGCGGTCTCGCTCTTTCTCGAAGAATGAGGGCTCTTCAGAGGTCGACATCGCTAAAGGCTGGGGCACACCGAAACACCAGCTCGTAGTGGGAGGAGGCAAGATGTGTCGGACGCGACGCGCGACTAAATATAATCAGCGCGTCTCATAACGCGCTTGCCCACGCGCGTCCAAGGCAGGTATGTTTGACTACAAGTGACAGGGATGACGAGCTGTGAAGCACAACCATTGAATCTCAGTTCTACATTGTGAGCAGGCTATGCGCTACCCAGCCTGCAATACCAGCTACGACGGCTGTGGCCGCTGCAACAGTAACGACAGTATTCCGGTCAGCACCTGCAGATGTCCGAGCGGTATCCTCATCAGCACTACCCAAGACAGGCTCCAACAGCGCGTCTATCGTCTTATCACTCTCTTCACTCGTCCCGGCAGCAGATGATGAATGGGAGGCAGGGGGCAGAGCAGCCGCCATCGCAGCAATATGCGACAAGAACTGCTCCTGCGTCTCGAAATGCCGCGAGAGATCCCTCATCCCACCCTCGATCATGTCCCGGTTCTCCACTGACATCTCCTCAATCTTCTTCTCGAACGTCTGCGCCAGCCGCCGCCTCTTCCACGGCTCAACAATCACGATCGCCAGCACGAAGACGAGCAAGTTGAGCCCCAGGGCGGCGAGCGACCCGTACGTCGACGCGCTGCGGATCTTGTCGGACCACACCTGCTCCTCGTGATACCGCGCGAGGATGCTCTGCATGAGCTCGCTAAACTCCCTCTCCACCTGCTCCTCGGCGAGCGCCGCCTCGGCCTGGCACCGCGCCTCGTTCTGCTCGTACGAGTGGTCCTCGCGCACGAGCGTCGTGAAGCGCGTGACGTCCTGCTCCGTCCAGGTGGACTTGCGCTGGAGCAGCTCGTTCACCTCGCGTTGCGATTTGGAGCGCTGGATGACCGCTTCTTCGTGCGCCTTTTTCGCTTCCCTGGCGCGCTGGCGGGCGGTGAATATGCGGGCCTCTGAATCGTGTTAGGATTGTCCTGCCATGGGGCGTAGGATGGAGAGACGTGGGGTGAACGCACCTTGCTCTGCCACGCGCCTCTTCAGCACTTCAATCTCGTCGTAGCCAGTCACTTTATTTAGGTGCCCACCCAGCTGGGCAAAAGTCAAGAGCGCTGACGCGGTGAACTCGTCTGCACGCTTTCGAAGCGTGATCGCTCTGTTCTCCGACCACACACGTAGTCGACCTTGCGCTGTAGTCTGATCCTCCAAACCAATATCGCTAGCAATTGGTGTCGATACGTTTCGGCTAGTACTTGATTCAGCGACACTTTGAGGTGGGGTGCTGGACTCTGCCTGGCCCAGCACATCCGTTTCGTCCCGAACTGGAGTGGAAGTGGAGGCAGAAGTCAGCCCATCCTCAGCTGCACTCGACGCCGAAGACGGCCTGGATTCAGCTTGTAAGCATATCGCAGATTTGTTCAGTTGTCGACGACAGAGAGGATGGAGAAGAGGTCGACGTAGCGGCCGAGAGCCTCGCAGACTTGAGAGCATGAGGGCGGCCTTCGGAGCCACAAATATTCGCGTGACGTCCCATTCCGATGTATCGAGACCGATGTATCGAGAGCACCATTCATTAATGTGGCCCAAGCAAGTCCTAGGGTGATCTACAACTTTCATATTGCAAGTCGTCCAAGCTATATAGCCCTAATGGAATAAAATAGATAATGGAAAACCGAGACAGCGAGCGTGGATGCAACGACTCTAATGTATGTATGTACCAGTATGCACGCAGATTCCGAGAGCAAACACAGGCAGCAAGACAAAGCACACCTCTAACTCCACACATCCAACATCAGCCGGCTCCTCTCCTTCAGCAGCTTCAACTCCGCCGCACCCTCCACCTCCGCACTCCCCCCCTTCGCCTCGCCCAAAATCTTCGCCAAACACTCCTCCACCGCCTTACTCATGCTCTTCGCATCACCACACACATACACGTACCCCTTCCCGTTCAAAATCGCGTCCGCAATGTGCTCGCGGTCCTCCCAGATCAAGTCCTGGACGTAGATCTTGCTCCCGTCGGGCTTATACACCTCGCGCGAGAGCGCGGTGTGCATCACAAACTTGCCCTGCAGCTCCTCCGCGTACTGAGGCCACTCGTCCTTGTACAAAAAGTCCTCCGTCGACTTGCGGCAGCCGTAGAACAACGAGAGCCTGCCCCAGTCGGCCAGCGCGCTGGCTCCATTCTTCTCGATCGTGCGCCGGGCGAGGGCGACACGCTCTTGGACAAAACCGCGGAAAGGGGCAACACCCTGCAAAAACACCGTCAGCTCATACACCACAAGAGCCTTGGAATGAATCACGTACAGTGCCAGGACCGATCATAATAACAGGTGTCTTCGGGTTCGTAGGCAACCGGAAAGTAGACCGTCTAACGTGAATCGGGACCTTGTAAGAAGTTTCCTCCTTGTACGCATTCCTCGGGCCCTCAATCGCATACTTGGGCTGCGACACAACCGCAGGCTCGCCCTTACCCGGTTCCCCAATCAGCGGTGCGTCAGGCATGTTGCCATCCGTCGCATACTTGAGGTTGAGCAGGAAGTTGGACCCGACACCGTACACCCAGCGCTGCTTGACCTTCTCATTGTGCACAGACTCGTACTTCAGCACGACGGCCGTCACGTGGATATGGTTCGGGTGCAGCTTGGGGGAGGACGAGATCGAGTAGTACCGAGGTTGCAGACGCGGGACGGACGAGACGATGATGTCAAAAGGGACAGGCCAGGCAGTGGTGTTCTCCGGCGTCGGGACAGCGTGGATGTCGTTACCCGCGGCAAGTTGCAGAACTTCGCCGAGCTTCAAGCACCCATCGGAGACAACCGAGGCGTACAGCTCCTTGTTCGTGTTGTACGTCTTCAGAATCTCACTAGATTCAGGTGTGGGCGCGAATTTGGACAGAGCACCGAGCATCTGCCGACCAACGAGAGCGCTGATATCGATATAGTGGCGGAGGACCGTAGCGTACGTCGTGGGGACGGGGAAGGGGACCTTGGCGAGCGCGGGGTCAAGCGACTCGATGTTGATGATCGTATCCTTCCTGTGGTAGAGACCCAGTGCGCAGAGGAGGCGGTCGACTTCAAGGTCGGGGTTGGATGGCCAGACGCCGACGTGGTCGCCATGCTGGTAGGTGATGCCCGAGCCCTCGATGTTGAGCTCGAGGTGCACGCAGTTGCGGTCGGCGTCGACGGTGAAGAGTTCCTTGGCGGTCGTGATCGGGGCTGGGTACGGGTTCTTGGCGTCGTGAATACCTTTCGTCTTGGTGAGTGCGCGGGCGGAGAGTTCACCTGGGCAGGGTAAGTATCGCGTAATCGTGAGGTAGCGAAGACTTACCAAGGTAGACCTTCTCAGGGGGATGCGATTCGAGCTCTTGGACAGCAAAGTCAGGGGTGTCACCGCCCTGACCTTCCTCGACACCCATCACACGAGCAAACTCGTCCCACATCTTGTCCTTCCACTCGAGGTAGTCCTCCTCCATGCTCCGGTCGTCATCGCCCTCACCCCGCTCGCCGATCCGGACGGCACCCATATCCGTGAGCTCCTTGTCCACAACGCGCGCGATCATGTTGAAGTGCTCATACGTCCTGTTGCCGAGACCGAAGATAACGTACTTGAGGCCCTCGAGCTTGTGCTCGCCATTGCTGAACTCGAAAGACGAGTCCTTGAGGTTCTCCATGAGGGTGACAGAGTTATCGGTGGGTTCACCCTCGCCGTAGGTGGCCATGACGAAAAAGACAGCGCAGTCCTCGGGCACCTGGTCGAGGTTGTCAAAGTCGTACTCTTCGGGATCGCACACGAGGGACGTCAGGCCGAACTTGGTCTTGGCCTCCTTGGCAATACGGATAGCGTATTCTTCAGCAGTACCGGTTTGCGAGCCGTAGAAGATGACCAGACGTTTTTTCTGTACAGGGGTTCAAGATGAGGCCATGTCAAAATTGAGCACCGATGAGCACTTACCCCATCCTTCATCTTCGCGATAAAGTCGCGAGGGTTACCTGAGCCATTGAAGGATTTGTTGGCTACAGGTGCAGATACAGACTTTGGTTTAGCAGGGGCAAAAAGCTGGTCCTTAAATAGATAGAGTGCAGCGAGAATAACACCGAGGGAGAGAATGAAGACGTCCGAGGTGGATGCGATGGCCATGCCTGGCGTGGGCGGCGGGCGACCGCGACGACGACGAGGGTAAGAAGGGGAGGGGAGGATGCGGGGATAGAGAACGAAATGTTACTGGAATGGGTCGAGATATAGCAAAAGACGTGGCGTGCCCGGACACTCCCACAGCATCTCCGAACTCGGCGCCGCTCACCAAACCGAGGTAGTTAGACCCCTGGACACTCCATCGATGTCTAAATGACGCTGGTAAATCATTGCGGCATTTAGGAGGCTAGCGAGAACCGTCAAGTCGAGTAAAGACAACGCCACGCAGAGCAACAATATTGGTCGCCTGTCATCGTGTTCAAATTCATGAATACGACGCATGCAATTTGTAGCAGGCGTCCTACTTGCCGACTTCAGTACAAGCTCAATGGATACTCGGGGTCTCCCTCAGCCCTCCGAAGACGGCGCCGCTCAGCAAATGTGTCTTACGCCGTATCATCCTCCTAACGCCGAACTTGGCCTCGAACCTTCAAATATTCAAGACTGTACAAAACACTCCAGACTGCAGCTTGAGTCTCCTGTAGCTGGACTCCGCATTGCACTGTACACAAGTGCCCGTCGATGAACCCAGCGCCCGACGGAACGGCCGCTAAGAGGCTGCACAGCATCGTGCCTCAGATCTCCCGATCCCCAATCGCCATCTCCGTCCGCGTACCCCACCCTCGGTGCTTCTCCGGCCTGCTCACCACTTCCTCCATCTCCCTCACCTGCTCGCTGTCTCTGCCTAGCTCATATCCATACCACCTCACCGCCAGCTCGGCCCATTCTCTCATCGCGCTGATGCTAATAACCCGATAATGAAAACGGTCCGGTAACCTAGGACTTTAGACTCACTCCGAGTGTGCCGCGGCGACCCACACTACATCCCCAGCCAGTCTTCCCCGCTCGCTCCAGTAGCCCTCTTCATCGCCTAGATTCCATATCGCCCTGGCAATGTCCGCGGCTTCCCGGCCGTCTATTGCGCCCGTACCCCAGCTGGCGAATTGTTGGTACAAGGAAGCCATGGTCTCCAGCCGTTGGTCAGAGGCCGCGGACTCTGATGGAGGGAGGGAGCATACAGCGCAAGTGCAGTTGAACGCGTATTGGGATAGAAGGTAGTTCCTGGAGCAAGGGCGGCATGTTAACGGCATAAGGAATGATAGTGTGGGGTAGTTACCTTCGGTCATCCCGTTTCCGTTTCGAGTCGGTGTACGTAGTTAGTAATTCCTGTTTCGTCAGTTAATCGTCGCTGTACCCAGAGGATCCAGATGTTCTGCCCACCTGGCCCTTGCTAATCCCCTTTAGTGCATGCACGACCAACACCCCCTCACCCTCCCGCCAACTATACACCGCGTTAAACGCCCCCGCACACGCATGGTTCAACCTCGCCATCGTCGGAAACACGCCGACATGGTCTGGCCCTGCCGACACAGCGTTCGTCTGCACGATAGCTAGTGCAACTTGGAGCGGGTCGTGGTGCAGGTGTGGTGGGAGGTGGACAAAGGAGAGGTTGTAAAACCGCGTGTCGGAGGGTGGGAGGGTGCTGAGGATTTGGGAGAGGTAGGTGGTTGGGGACGTGTTGACTGGAGTAGTTGGTTATCGCGGATGTGGTAGGAGGAAGAGGAGCGTACTTTGTTGGGGGATCCGTAGTACGGGCCTCTCCTTGATCAATAATTCCCCTTGCTGCACCATCCCTTGATCAGCCCGTGGCCTTTCCAAAACTGCCTGATAAACGCACCTGAATATCCCGTATCGCGATCAGTCCCTTCCCGCGCCCCGGTAGATCGGCCACTTCAAACGCAGGATCGTACAAGCTCTCTGACTGGTCGACAATACCGCCAGGGCTCCTTGATATACCCAGCCATGGCCATCTCCATATGCCAAAGGTAACAGCAGTGAGCAGCACGACCAGACTTAGACTACATGAAAATTAAGACCTGCTACTCGAGTATAGACGGACACTGACCACGTACGTATACGGGTTGTCCCAGCAGCGGTTCGAGTATAGGCTTTCGGTCCTGTATTATTCGTCGGAGGCTGCTTGGTAGTGACAGCTTCTTTTTCACCCTCTGTGTTGGTTGTCCGGTTTCTCCTGGCCATTACTGTCTGATCTGGGCTGTGTCGCGAACGGAGAAGGGCGTCTCCGATACTTATGCGCGTCGACCGAGTTGTGGCTGGGCCAGCGCTAAAGGATTAGACACGTCAATAAATACAAACAACGCGTCTCGGTCTTAGTGTCCCACTCTGAATGCTATTCCACCCAGCCAGAGCAATATCTTGCCCGCCCGCTTCATGCTTCATCTGCGCGATTTAGCCGTGACTTCCCATTTCTCGCAATAGAGGACATCTTGGGCCTCAGAATTAACTGGCGTTCAGGACGGGGCGCCCGCTCTTCTTGCTGGTTATCAGTTAGCGCTGCGTTCTCTTTCTGCCGTCATAAAGAGCGAACAGAGGACGGCTACCAGCATATTTGCGGTTCTTCTGCAAGTCATATGAGATATCATTTCTCTCGTTCTCCTGATCTGTGCCCGTCGTTATCAGGTGGCTTGTTGCTAACCTTCTCACTGCCATGCTCTTGGACACCGCTGCTCCTGAATGACCTGAAAGGTCTCTGTGTTCAATATGAGCTCGGCCTCAGATATCTCAGCTCAGTTGGCGAACACGGGACTGAGAGGTATGCAGTTTCCGGGTGACTCAAACTGGACAGCCACCCAAGAAGCTGGATGCCCCTTAGTCCGCTGTAAAACGCATTGTATTATGCCGGATCTGGGCCTTGGATGGTCAGCTGCGTCTCTTCAGTGATGGGTAAAGGCGGAGACATCGAACGGTGTGTGATAGGGATAGACGTCAGTAGGGTGAGTGCTACGTTCTATAAACCTTGATCTGAGTAACTCACAGACATTCCTGCGTTTGTGGCTAGTTGTCGTGTTCAAAGGTCACACATCTCGAAGATAGAAAGGCGCAGCGTAGCTCTACTCATGTATTTCCATTCAAGGTCCCCATACACTGGTGTGCGGGCCTGAGCTCTCGGTGAGTCGGACGTTCCTCGAGGATGTCAGTAATGTACTATGGCAGGATAAACTACCCCGTATCGCTATACAGCAGACTCGCCATGCACTGGAATGCCAGCCTGAGCTCTCGGTGTACTATGGCAGGATGACTTATGCGTTATCGACGCTAGCGAAGGTAGCTCCACGAAAGTGATGGCCAGGCTGGGAAAGGTGCTATAACACGTCAGTGCTATCAACTATATATGTTCCGAGACTGACTCGGCCACACGTCAGCGATACAGGGCAGTCAGCTTTCGACCATGCCCGCCGTGTATGACTTCCTGAATGTGCTCCGCGGTGTACCCTGGCCTTGCGACCCACAAGACCCCAATTCAACACATGCTCAGTGCGTGTTCGGCCAGGAGTACTTTGCCTCGAGGTCAGCAAGAAGCCTGGCAACCCGGTGCTCCCTTCCCATGCTGGTGAACCCAGAATGGTGTTTGTGGGCGCCCCGGCCGCTTTATGATCATGTTCCGGTGAGAAAGGCTGTATAGTCATCAGCCTCGTGTCTCATCGATCCTGTGTCTTCAGTGCTTTCGGAGCAACAGTCTTCCGCTCGACACGCTGTCTAGCAACTACTCCTTGCTGCCCGTTGTCCAGTATACTGCACTTCCTCTCCAATAGCGGAGGGCACGATGCATCGATTCAAGTCCAGAGCCAGAGCGTCGAATGGCAAGGGCAAGGCTTCGCCTTCTTCGTCGCGTCCAGCGTGTCCTGCACCTGAGCCGTCATCTGTGGTCAAGAACTGGCTCAAATCCGCATTTTTACGGCGGCGCTCTCCCGCTCCTGGTCGCTCATCCACTATCGACGCTGCAGGTCCAACGCCGAGCTCGGAAAAGGTGAGGTGCTCTACTATGCTGCCTCGCAAACATTATCTGATCAACGTCTTCTGCATGAAGGATGCGCAGAACAACGCCGATTTATCTTCCCATACCCGAATCGGCAGTCCTTCGGTGTGCAGTCTAGCGCCAAAGGAGGAATCCTCTGCCGTGAACAACCTACTATCATCTGTAGGGCTGGGAGTCTCGGTGCTGATGGACGTGGCGGAATGTCTGGAGCACTTTCCTTACCTCAAAACTATAGGAGGCCTCCTGGGGAAGGGCATCGAGATAGTCCAGGTGCGTCTCGCCAGCTAGTGGCTTCTCACAGATATCGACCCGCGATGCCAGGATGTCCGAGACAACGCGGACGAGCTGGAACGATTGAAAGCGAAAACACGTGACTGGTTGCACCTTCTACACAAGTACGACGCGGAATTCCAAAGCATATATAATGAGGACAACCTCGACTTGCGCCAGTCTGTTATGTCAGCGCTTAGCTCGTCATGTGTCAGTTAAGTGCGAAGCCGGCATTTAGGGACCTACAAAGGCTCGTAGAGCTAGAGCAGGAGCGCAATGTGCTCGACCGTGCCGCGCGACATGCATCGACCAAGACTCTTCGGATGGCAATGGACGACATGCTTGACCATGTGACGAGCCTACTCCTGGTAAGGATATGTTCAGCCTCTCTTCATCGCATAACGCATCACTGAGGCTGGGTGTCTTCAACGAGATGAGCCTCGTGGCGGACATGAAGAGGAACATCAATCTCGTAGTTACCGAACAACGTATGCCGCGTCATAGACTTTCTTTGTAGTCTGACCTCACCATGCGGTTCTGTCAGGCCTTGCTAAGCTGGATGCTGTTCATGTCGTCCCCGAGGCCAACTGGTCCAGGGAGCGAACATGTCTCGATGGCACCCGCGAAGTTCTGGTCAACAATCTCCTTGAGTTCGCCACCAGTACCGACCGCGATCTTCCTCCAATCGGCTACTTGTGCGATATGGCTGGCGTGGGCAAGACCACCGTCTCGCATACACTCGCTAACAGGCTGTCGGAAGAAGAACTACTTGGAGCATGCTTTTTCTTCTCGCGTGATGATCCAAAACGCAGCTCCCTTGAGAACGTCTTTACGACCCTTGCTCGTCAGCTAGCGAACTTACTTCCTGCCTACCGGATAGCCCTCAGCAAATGCCTTGAGAAGGGCATCCCTCATCCGGAGAATCAGTTGGAGGAGCTTCTTCTGAAGCCGCTGACGATTTCCATGCCTGCCAAGCGGCTGTCACTGGTACTACTCGATGCACTCGATGAGTGTGACAAGGGACCGGAGCTATTGAAAAAACTGCAGGATGCGGAGGCCACGTTGCGAGGGCATCTTCGATTCGTGATAACAACAAGGCCAGTCAGTGGCCTCGATGTTGGTCTAGCTCGGTACCCTGAAATCTCCCGGTCGCTCTTAGGGAAGGCCTCGATTTTGCGCGATTCCTCGGACATTCAGACCTATTTTGACAGGAAGTTCCTGGAAATAGCGTGCCAACATGGGAAGGAGCAACCTTGGCCAGATTCCTACACCAGGATGCAGATCGCCCTTAATGCTGGCTGTCTTTTCATCTGGGCTTCGACCGCGTGCGAGTTCCTGCTGAGATCCAAGACCTTCTACCTTGACAAGAACCTGCGCCTCCTGGCTGAATTGGCTGGGAGCGGCAGTAATGACCTTGATCCGGAGAAGGGCCTCCGTAATATGTATAGGTTTATCCTCAGTTCTGCCTTCGAAAGCTTGGAAGAACCCAGTCTGCAATGCATCTTCATAGAGGTCCTCGCATTCATCATCTATGGAAGGCGCTATCAGATAGGACTCAAAGCGATAGCCGTCATCCTAGACAGAAATCAAGAGGAAGTTGACATGATTATCCAGTCGCTGCGCTCGGTTCTGACTCACAATGGTGAAGTGATGCATCCTTCTTTCTCTCGCTACATGGAATCCTCGGCCGATCCCATGTTTGCTTTGGCGCTGGATGCCGGTCATAGCCCTGTCATTACTGCCGCATTGTCGCGTTTCTTCCTCAGGCGTGCATGCGAGGAGAACCGCGCTGCATCGCCACGGGATTTGAATGAAGTCAGCGCCGAATCTGGCGACAAACCGCGAGCCAACTTGCACGCTATGACAGAAGGTATTTTAATCGTTACATCTTACCCTGATTGGACATTTGACACGGTCACGACAGGTTTCTCGAGACTTCGTGAACGCGTTATCGTAGACAACGGATGGTCCCAGGAACGTGGCTGTTTCATAGGCACTCGCAGAGCCTTGATCGACGAGATCACGACATTCGCCAAAAGCGAGGATCTCAATAATCCCGTGATCGGTTATATGTGCGATACGGCGTGGACGGGGAAAACGACCGTCTGCCACACTGTAGCAAGCCTACTTGCAGCAGAGGAAGTACCCGTGGCGTGTTTCTTCTTTTCAAAGCAGGACCCACATCGAAACAGCCTACGACATGTCTTCCCCACTATCGCCTGCGAGCTGGCTCGCACATTTCCCGCCTTTCGCCCCCGGCTTCTAAGTGCTCTCGAGGGACAGATTCCCATTGGACCGTATAACCAATTCGAGAAGCTGATTGCTGAACCGCTGGGACACCTGAATCCCAGTGAGTTCAGGCATTCAGTTCTCATAGTACTGGATGCACTAGACGGATGCCACGGAGGACTCGAGCTGCTTCAACAGCTCTGCTCCCGCCGGAAACCGGCCGGGCGTCAGGGCTTCAGGGTTCTGCTGACCGCCAGGCCGACCGAGGGTATCTATGAGGGCCTATGCGCTATTGCGCCGTCAAAGTGTTTTGTATCACCATGCAGCGCCCCCTTGCGTGAGCTTAGCGATATGCAGAGATATGTCGACGAAAAACTATCGGAACTGGTGATCAAATACGGGATGAACCAAGGGCTGGTGGATCAGCAGACGAAAGACAAATTCATTACCAATACTGGACATGTCTTCGGCTGGCTTTCCACCGTATTCGACTTACCATCAGTATCGTCTAATCTCGAGGAAGATATAATGGACTTGCTCTCCCTAGATTTTCGTAGGATTGACCAGGAAACGTTTACGTCCGAGTTCGAGTGTGGCTGCAACCTGCCTTTCAGTGCGTTGCACCAACTCTTGAGAACTCGTCGTAGATTCCTGCCTAAAAGTGTGAGTATAACCATGGACACGCTGTATCCGATGGATGATACTGATCATTTCATTGCATGAATAGTTCTTCGCTCGATGGCTCGCAGGCTCACCCGCACCTGATATATTTTTCTCCAGTATACCTGGGGACTTAGGAAGGGACAGCTCTTCTCGCACTCTAGATCTACGGCGTTGCGAATATGAATTGCCTACTGCCCATGCAACGAAAGGCGAGACCGGGCCTATTTACCGGAGCACCGTGCGCTGCGACGATGGCCAGCTGATGCAGGTCGCCGTGAAACTACAGTGCCTCCCTCGGGACAAGAAGGTATTCGGACTGAATGGAAATAACCTCACGCATTGACCTTGTTCTTTACATAAACCAGATTGCAGCACATGCAGTGCACTTATGGTCTCAAACAGATCATGCAAATATCATTCCCTTCCTTGTTGAGGATAAAGCAACTTCCACTGTAATCGGAGTATTTCTGTCGCCGTGGATGGCCAACGGCACCATCAACGATTATCTTGACACGAACCGCTCGAGCGCGGTTGTCAGTAGGCTGGTAAGCGATATGCTCAGACTAGAGTGTATTTGCTAGGTTATATAACCAGTATTAAGGAACGCCCAGGAAAGGAATCTTCGACCATTTCTATCCGCTGATTGGCTTGGAGCGATCCTGGTTATATAACTTAGCGAATACACTCTACTGACCTTGTACGTAACTGCATGTTGACTGGGTTGTATCCAGTTGCACGAGGGCTTGCCTATCTCCACTGGCTGGGTATTGCGCATGGAAATCTAAAGCCGGTACGTGGCATGCCGGCTATTGCTTTTCACTACCATAACGAACATGGGCAGTCGAACATATTGATCGATGACAGCGGGCACGCAAGGATCGGGGGTTTTGGTAGGTGCCATTGTGCACACGGGCTCTGGCCGGAGTGGTCTCGTAGTGCCCGGTACACGGCACCTGAAATACTTTTCACCGATTACGAAACTGTTCTGTCCGGCGTTGACATCGCAGCCCTAGCTGATGTCTACTCATTTGCTCGTGTCTGCTTGGAGGTATGTATGGAGTACGGGTGCATGGACTATTGATGATTAGGGCATGCGATACTTCAGGTCTACTCTGGCGAGCGACCGTTCACGGGGACAACATTGAATGACCACATTTTGTCGGAAGTATACTTGGGCAGAAGCCCACCGAGACCACAAGGAGGACTCAAGATCCCCAACGACGTGTGGAGTTTCATGGAAACCTGCTGGGCCCGTGACCCTGCTCTCCGCCCGAACATCCGTACTGTTGTAAAGCGCTTCGAAGAGATACGCAATCAGTCACAGTGAGCCGTGGGACCGGTAAGTGCATCTGGTCCTCGTTGCGTATGCAAGACTGAAACTTGAGATTAGAGATCGCGAGGGTTCTAGGACTTCGCAGGAGAGGCGTGCTCTATAAGATTACCCCAAGCAGAATAGGTTACATATGGCAGTCTTGTATCGTCCGTCTGTGTTGTCCAATTCTCAGTATTTATATCCAAAGACATGCCGAGTTGGCAGAGGCGTACAGCTTTACGGGATATCATCCTGAAATTGGCGGTCTAAAGCTGCTTGATATCCGCCTTCTCCTTCTCCTGGATGATACGTTTCGCATGGACCTCTGCGCAATCCCAGTCAATGGAAACACTAGCAACCATCAATATCGAGTACGCACCTCTCCGCTTGACGTAGGCCTCTAAGCAGATGCCAGCAAACACCACGGCGGCGCCGAGCCACTGGCCTGGAGTTAGGGTATGATTGTAGACCACGACGGAGAGGAGCATCGTAAAGAGCTTGCGAGTAAGCGTTATGGTGCTAGGAAGCCGAAGTATGAGTACCGGATGAAGGAGAAGACAGATCAACATGGAGACGTACACGAGCGTGAGGCTGCCGAAATGCGCTAGCGTTTCGAAAATAAAGAGCTGACCGACGGCACCGGTCATTGCAAAGCCTAGCAGTGCCTTCGCGGCTCCCTCGTGTGTCCTCAAGAATGCTACTGCTTCCTGGAATTCGCCGTGCGAGCCATGGGAGGGGTGAATGACGGGTATATACGGAAGCGGAAGGACAGCCAAGAGGGTGGATATCAAGGTCCCGAAGGCGTTCATCCAAAACATCATCTGTTGACCAGTCAGATGGCGGTGCTGGGAGAAGATGTGGTCTTGCGTTGAGTTCGTCAATCCGTCCAGGATCAGGTTAATCAAGAGATACACGAGACCGAGAAGAGGCTTCTTCCCGGCATCCGCGTCCGCGCTCTTTGACTTACCATGCGACTTGGACTTGTCGCCAAAGTGCATGAAGAGAGCGATGCCGGAGGTGACGAGGGCGACGACGAAGTACTTGTAGCGGGCAAAGCGGCGGCGGTAGACGAGGACGTTCATGAGCATGACGGGGACGAGCTTGCAGGACTTTGCGAGGACGAGGAAGGGGTAGGAGATGTGGGAGAGGGAGGCGAAGCCGAAGGGCGCTGCGAAGGTGGAGAGGAGGGAAAGGTGGAGGAGGGAGGTGAGCAGTGGTCGGGAGGGAGCAGAGTGGGGAGTGGGCGCTGCTCCATTCATCTTGCTATCGCCGTTGGAGCTAGGTCCAGCGGTTCCATTCGCCTTGCCATGCGAAGGCGGCTCGAGCCCGAGCAGTTGGCTTAATGATATCGCAGACGTCGGAGGTCGGCGTACAAGAAGATATACTAGCGCAGATAGGGACGACAGGATGCTCTGACATGTTCCCATAAAGATGGGGAAGTGAAACTTGTCGGAAGAGTGTGGAGGGATGGTCGCGCGGAACGGAACGGAAACTAGTTGTACGGACAAGCGGGATTAGTGTATTTTCGCTTGAATGGATCTGAGCAAACGTACGCCGTTCCTGTGCTATGGCCCATAGCTTTTATTGTAAACCACGGTGAGGAATTGAATTTATCACCCAATCGTTAGCGAGACGCACCAGAAACATGGCGTACACGCCGGAAACGCAGACTACCAGCCTACAGGAGTTATTGCAATCATCAACGTATTAGAACCACAATAATTTTGTCAGGTACCTGCCTTATTAGAGACATGGTTTGTCTAGACGGATTCTGGCTACTTGTGGCAAGAGAGATGTGGCAAGAGAGTGGATGTGGCAATTCCTTGCCAATTTACGATCGACGTGGCTGCACGTGATCGCGACGTGGCCAAGCTGGAAAGCGGCCCGGATGATTCCGCTTAGCTGCTTTGTTTTGCTTTGACTTGTCGATCGTTTGTACAGCAATAACCGTTATCCGAAACATTCTTTATCCAAGTCATGGAAGAAGACGATATTCCGTGAGCTATGTCGCCGAAGCAGACTCGACGATATTAACACAGTCAACGCAGCGTCCTCGTCGACATAGACGAAGATGTACCGTACGTCCCCCGTCGCTACCTCTCTTGCAGCAGCTGACATGACCTGCAGTGCCCTAGTCGAGACATCAGCCCTAAATGAAGAACCAACCACCGAGAAAGGCGGCGTTCCCTTGACGATAATATGCGGCTTTTTGGGAGCGGGCAAATCCACGCTCGTTAGGTCCGCCTTTTCTATGTTTCCTTGCTAGCAGCCATGCTAAGCTCCCATACAGACGTATCCTGACAGAACGGCACGGGTACCGTATAGCAGTCATCATGAACGAGTTCGGAGACACTGCAGTACGCAGACTCTCCCCGTTTCCCCTTCATTCCTAATAACCCTCTCTTCGTGTAGGACATCGAATGTATGTAAGTGCCCACGACCACCCGTCCTCGTTCTTCTCCTACGTCATTTACCGACACCAATCCTTCTCTTAGCGCGCACAATCAACGTCTCCTCCCCCGACGACTCCACCTCAGACCTCGGCTCCGAAGAAGTCCTCGAGCTCGCGAACGGCTGTCTCTGCTGCAGCATCAAAGACGTGGGCGTCGCCGCCATCGAGAAGCTCATGCAGAAGAAGGGCGCGTTTGATTATATCTTGCTGGAGACTACTGGCCTTGCGGATCCAGGTGCGTGGACATGTCGTGGTTATTGGGTGAACTGCAGGCTGAGGAGATGAATAGGACCGATAGCATCGATATTTTGGCAGAATGAGGAGTACGCGGCGGGGTTGGGGAGGGATATCAAGCTCGATGGGGTGGTGTGTGTCGTGGACGCCGTGTTTGGTCGCAAGGTACATCGCCGACCTCTCACCCTCTGCTGTCTTTCAACTCATGTCACGCTAGCAAATGCTAGAAGACGAAGCCGTCGACGGTGTCGGCGAAAGCCTACGGTACGTTTTCCTCTGCATCCATTCTCCCCCGCTTCTTGACCCGAGTGCGACTGTCGTATACTAGACAAGTCGCCTCGGCCGACGTCGTTCTCCTCAACAAATCCGACCTCGCGTCTCCCTCTCTCCTCTCCGAAACCGAAGCCCTCATACGCAAAGTGAACCCGGCTGTGACAGTACACCGCACCGTCAGAGCCGAGGTGGACCTGGGCAAGATCGTGGGCATCGACGCGTATGCCTCGCGCGTGTCCGCTCCTGATCACCACGCGCACGAGCATGACGACGGGTGCGAGCACGAGCATGACCATGCAGGCCCGACGCACTATGAAGTGCGCGGGATCTCGAGCTTGCAGGTGCCTGTGCCGCCGCTGTCCCCCGAGCGGTTCGAGAAGCTGGACGAGTGGATACGCACGGTGCTCTGGGAGGGCACGCTCCCCTCCTCCCAGGCGCACTCATCGCTGGAGGTCCTCAGGTGCAAAGGCATGTTCAAAACCACGGCAGGCAAGACGTACGTGCTGCAGGGCGTGCGGAGTATATATGATATTGCGGAGGTGGAAGAGGGTGAGGGGGTGGGGCAGGGCGAGGTGGGCAAGTTGGTGTTTATTGGGAAGGGGCTGGGTGAGGATGTGAGGAAGAGTTTGGCCGCGGTTGCGGGTGGGTGAGGGGGGATGGCAGGAACGTAGCTTGAGGAAGGCGAGTGTTGCGAGAAGATGAATGGAGCTGATAATGTGCATGTACAATATCTCGCTAGGCAATGCATATCCCTATTCTCTCCGTGCGGGTGATATAGCTACGGTGGACTCGGGGGAGACATTGCTGCATTCCTAGTCGTCATTATACAACATAGTTCGGCTGCTCCGTATCGATGTCCCTGGAGGTCTTCTCCTGTGCTATTCTTCCCTCCTGTCAACGCTAAGACAAGACGCGTCATGAGTCGCACTGGGTATAGACGTTAACAAACACGTACACGCAACGGTGTGAGCCTTGATGGCTGTGCTTCTTCTGATCCTGTCTTGCCCTTGCGTTCGGGTAGCCATACGCTATTTGGGATTAAACACAATTCTTGTGTGGAGAGTGGAAAGGACTCACAAAGAATTCCACCACGGCGGACATCTCCTCCAAATCCACTCCTCCACCAATAACACCATCAACTCATATCCACCGCCCCATCCAAGCCCATGCCCCTGGCCAGCCTCTCCAACCGCTCCCTCAACCTCGCCACATCCTCCACCGTCGGCCTCCCAGCACTGTCTCCACCCCCGCCCATACCCGCCATCATATCCTCCAGCGCCTCCATCCCCCTCCTCTCCGCACCGCCCTCCCCGCCCTGCATCTCTGTCTCCACCCCGTCCTCCCCATCTGCGAGGTGCTCCAACGCATGCTGCTCCGCCTCCTCGTCCCGCGGGTTCACATCCGAGAACCTGATACGCGCGAGCTGGGTCGAGATGGCCTTGGCTTCGTCGAGCAGCTCCGGCTGGTCGGCGAGGAAGGCGAGGAGGGCGGAGGAGAGGCCGCGGAGCATCCCGATGGAGCGGCCGAGGGGGACGATGTGGGCGAAGCCGGCGTCGAAGCCTTGTTGCAGGGCGGCCTCTTTGCCGGCGGTGATGCCCTCGCGGTAGCCTGCCTGTGGGGAGAGGTGAGACGCGAATGGAGGATGGGTAGGTGAGACGGACAGTGGTGAATTCGTTCTCGAGCCTGGTCCACTGCGCGTCTTCATTGTGCTTCGAGTCGGACGGGCTCTCGTCCCAGGGCGATTCGGAGTCGATGTCGGCTGTGGTGGTGAATTGGTAGGCCATGGCAGTTGGAGGAAAAGTTAGACAAACGATCGAGATTAGATCCTTGATCAAATCTCAAAAGACACCGACATCAACGTCACCCATGCACTGCCATATTTCGCGAGTTAAACAAGCACGATGATTGATTATAAATAAATGTATATGATACGATTTCGAAAACATCATGAACACAACGCGAGAGAACAGAAAGGAACGGGAGGCCATGGTTCACGTCTGCATGGCGTCTTCCGGGTTGCCTGTTGAGTCCGAGAGGGTCGGCCGTTTGGCCTCGTATCTGGAAGTTCGTGTGAGCACGTAAGATGAAGCGAACCAGAGGAAGGAAGTTGTTGAATGGGAGGGATGAGAAGGGGGAAAAAGTGAAAGATTAGGAGTGGAGAAGGAGGGAAGGCGTTAATTGTCAGTAGAGGGAGAAGGGGAAGGAGGAAGGGGAATAGAAGCTGCATCAATGGGGGAGGACGGAGGAGGAGTGGAAGGTGGGAGGGTGGGGGAAGGTGGAGGCGAAGAACTAGTAGACCAGTGAACCGGGGATGAACCGCGACGACGGGAAGAACGATAAAAACTGGGGCGGGGAGGGGGAGGGGGGGGAAGGGTGCGAAGGGAAGAGAGGTCGGGAGGAGGAGAGGGGAGCGGAGAGGGGGTAGAAGGGGGTGGGGATGGGGAGCTGGGGGGAGCGGCACTGCGAACGCGGGAGGCGCTGGGACGGGAGATATTGGAAGCGATGTGGTAGATTGGGAGTACGGAGTGAGATGGGCATTGAAAGGGGACGGTGGCACGTGATCATTGGAACGACAGGGCGATAGGGTCGAAATCGGAATCGGAATCGAAAAAGCGCACGGCACAAACAAAACCGTGAAAGAGAAGAAACGTAGAGATGAGACGGAAGCCAAGGGGAGAAACACCAAACAACGCATCACCCACCTCGGCTCGTCCTCCTCTTCGTCGTCCTCCCGTTTCCGTCTCGACACCACGCGCTGCTGCTGCTGCTGCGGGTACGCCGCCACCGCGTGCGTCGCCTTGTATATCGACTCGTACTCCTGCCCGAGGGTTAGTGGTCTCCTTCGCGCGCCACACATGCCAAGGGGACTCACCTTGATCTGTGTCAGAAAACCCCCGTTCGGGCTGATGCAGTACCGCCGATTCTGGACATAGTGCAGGGCGTCCTCCCACGAGAGCCGGTAGTGTTGCATTACGAACATGACGACGAAGGCGGGCGAGAGCGAGATGCCACCTGCGACCCACGACGCCGAATCAGAGATGTAAGAGGGAGGAAGAGAAGAGGGCGCACCGTTGCAGTGCACGAGCACGCGCCCGCCTTGTGCGATTGCCTGGTCGATGAATTGCCGCGCCCTGGATGGCGTGGGGCGGTGTTAGTCGTGTGGCACGGTACGAGATACGGGAGAACGTGCCCAGGAAACAGTCGAATGAGATTCTGCTCCTCGCTGTCTTCGACGTCGAGTGTGAGGTACTGGAAGTGGTCTGGGAAGCGGGGCTTGACGGAGAAGGCTTCTTTCGCGTCGCGGATGCATACACTGTGCGTGGCACGTGAGTATGTCGAGAAGAAGAAGAGGAGCAGAGAGGAGTAGAATGAGGTTTTATAGGGGTGGCATGGAGGAAGAGCAAGTGGAAGGCGGAGGACATGAAGGATAGCGTACATGTGCGTGACTCCCATGGACTGCAGCACTTCGAGGTTCTTCGAGACTTGGAACGGCCCCAGGAGCAGGCCGGGCAGGATCTGCTGGCACTCGCGCCGCATCTCGTATCTGCGCGGTACGTGAGCAATCGCACACGATTAGCTGTGGCATGGCGGCGACGCACCTCCACTCGATGTCTCCCGGGCCCTGTATGAGGTCGCGCAGTTGGTCCTCGTTCATTCCCTCTGTCGGCTGGGTATTCATTTTGAAGTGTGGTTGTGTGTTGTGTGGCACGGATGATGTGGAGAAGAGGAGAGAGGACGCGGGCAAGTGGCAGGAAAGTCGCGACTCGAGCGCCTAATCAGCAGATCTCGCTTGGATCTCGCTCGGTCCCGGCCCGCGTGCCACAAAGTCTCTGAATAACAGCGATATATACAGTCCGCGTACGGTCAAGTCAACTATCCAGTAATGTCATCGTCCCATCTTCATTCACAAACACGTCTCCTGGCCCCTCCTCGTCCTGCCGCGCATTCACCACGAATTGATCCAGCAGCGTTGTCGCTTGTTCACCAGCCTTCTCCAACGCCTTGGGTTTCCGTTTGGCTGGTGGCTCACTCGGTACAACAGTCTGCATGATCTCTGGAGGACATAAGTTGAGTCGGGCTAGCAGGCGACGTGAATGCCCTACCGTCCAGGAACACAAATTCGTCTGCTCTCCGGACCACGGAAACTAAAAGAAGAGATTGGAAAGAGGAGACTATGATGAGCGAAACAGACGTACGCATATCCCGCTGCTGCACCGTTGTCCTCCGCTCCCTCTGCGCGACCCTCTGAACGGCCTCCATCAATCGCTTCACAAACTGCTCTGTCGCAATCGCAATCGCCAGCACGGCTTCCCTCTGCACCATAATGAGCTCCTGCAGTTTCCGCTCATACTAAATTCAATGCCCCCGTGTGAGACTGATATTAAGACCACACCTCATCCGCCTTTAGTATCTTCTGCACCCTCGCTATAGGCAGAGGCGACGTTCCAATCGTCCTAGTATACACAGCCGGAGCTTTCTTCTCTCTCTTCTTCGTTGATGTCCCCTGGTCTGCTCCGTCCACGGGAGTCTGCGTAGTAGAAACAGATTCCCCTTCCGGCAGCGTTCCGTCTTGCGTCTGAGTCTGCGTTTCTTCCATGTCGAGAGATACGCCGTCGACAGTCTGTTGAGTCTCGTCGATATCTGCTGAGCTCATGGTGAAGTGGATGGCAGACGCGTCGACGGCAAATGAGAACGAGTCGCGATCGAGCAGCGCCACAGACGCGTCTGGCCCTTTCAGCCACGAGTACATGTCAAGTATACATGGCGCTGGAGTACGGCCATCCATTGACCCTTCCACTCACAACTGCGCCCGGATCCTCCTCGCCAGCTCCTCCCCCTCCTCCTCATCGAGCTCACTCCTATTCTCAAACTCCTTCCTGTGCATCTCCCCCTGACTCAACACCCTCCCCGTCCCCGTCTCATTCATCGGCGGCGACACCTTGGTCGCAGAATCAAACGTAGGCGCCGGGATGACGTGGTAGTGGACCTACGTACGCATATCAGAAAAAGACGGTCAGGCATGCAACGACGGGCCAACTAACATGATGCACCGCCTGCGCATACTCCTGATTACACACCACATTCAACGCCGTATTCCCCATCGCTTCCCCTCATCAGCCCCTCTTCTCCCAATCCACAAATTGAACACTCACCTTTCACAAGCGCCCCCGCAACCCTGCTCACAGCCTCCCCCACCGCCGCCGCATCCTCCCCCGCCAACTCGCTCACCCTCGCCGTGTGCCTCTTCGGCACCACCAGCGTATGCCCCGGCCTCAACGGCAATATATCCAGAAACGCCACCACCCGCTCCGTCTCATACACTCTAAACGCGGGTGAGTCTCCCGCTACAATGCGGCAGAACGGGCAGTCCGAGTGGGCGTCGGGCTGCCAGGAGGGCGGCGCGGGGCGCGAGACGTGGTCGCGGATGATGAAGGACGTCATGTCGCCTACCCACAGACCACTCGCGTCATTTATCGAGCAAAATAATGAATCCATTATATGGTATCTCCAACGTACATATAGCAATGGTTGTCCTCGGGCGGCCAGCCGACGCGAGGCAGACAACGAGAGTAGACTACCGAGTAAACGACAGAATGTGAAACAACAGCATGCATCCTGCATAGTCCGCCTGCATAGCATACTAATTATACAATGAATTATAATGAATTCTTCACCTCTCCACCGAATAGTACTACACTCCAATCCCAACGACCAATAAAAATGACAGAAAGATCCAGCACCCACTCATGCAAAGGTCGCGCGATCACAGGAACCCGCTCTCCTGCAACAACCTCGCCATCTTCTCGTCCTCCCTCTCCCTCGGCTCCCTCTCCAGACTCAACTGCCAGAACTGCTCATCATAATCAAGCGGCGTGTTGAACACGTTCAAATTCTCCTCCACAAACGCGAGGATCACCGGCACCGGCTGGAAGTTGTACGGGAACGACTGCCACCGCTTGATTTCCTGGATCACCTCGGCCACCCGCTGGCGCTTGCGGAAGTTCACGAGGTTGCCGTTGAGAATATCGGCGTTGCCGTCACCGATGAAGGTCAAGTCGGTCAGGTAGATACCTATGACAATTTCACGATTAGGACAATTTCACGATTAGACCGTGGAGACATAGCTACGGAAGGGACGCACCAAAGAATGGCACACAAGGCGGAGTCACTTTCGCCAGTGTTGCACGGTACGCTGCGTAATTTTTATCCGTATTGATATGGCAACTCTGCAACTGGTTCATGAATCGCTGCCCAACCTGCTCCCACGTCCGCTTGAGCCGGATAATGGGAGACGCATTCAGCCCAGAGATGATCGCCGCCATGCTGGAGAAATTATGCAGTGTTCTGCAACGCTGTGGGAGGGAGGTTAGGATTCCATGCAGGAAACGGACATACCCTCACTCACATCCGCTGTATTGATGAAATGCTTCACTGTGTTAGCCCGCTTCCGAGAGTCCTCCTTTGCCAGTACAGCGTCCTTGACCCAGTTCGCTATCTGATGAAAGATTACAGTACATCATAATCAGGCCATTTCCCGCAAGTACACCCACTTACCCTATTAAAAGTCTGAATAAACTCGGATATACTGTCATTGTGCTGCCCAGACATCTTCGACCGCTGAAGACACTCCGTCGCCTTGATCTTCATAAACATCTTGCTCTCAAGGATCGTCAACTGCCTTGCAAGCTCCAGGGCGTCGATGTCGAGGAACTTGAGCTTCTTATTCGACTTGGGCACAATCGGCTGAGGAGGCGACTGAGAGAAGCCGCTCATCATCTTGACCGGTTCGCCGCCCCGTTGCTGCAAGCACTAGTGAGAATCAAGCACCAAGCGCAGTGCCAGCCACTTACAATACGCTCAATGTTGATCAAAAGCTGTTTGGCGCCAGAGTACTGGACAACTCGAGGGTCGGATACAAACGCCTTGATCCGTTCGAGAATGTACAAATCTTCTTTCTCCAAGAAGCCTTCTTCAGTGATCATGGATTTGAACGTATTCAGTACCCTGTGACGATACGCGTTAGTGACGTCACAAAACAGATACAGTAGACTGCCTACCGTGCTCGGATGATGTTCTGCTTGTGCTTTACCCAGTCCTCCCGCTCACGGGCATTCAGCTCCTCTGGAGGCTGGATCCAGAACCGCTGTACAAGCAGCTCAAACAGCTCATCCAAAGTAGTGAAAGACTTGTACGTCAACAGGAATATTTTGTTGAAGTTGGGGTCTAGGTCACGGCCACGTGCCTTCAGTCTATCATCTATCGCGCAACAGCACAAACTCACCCCCATGCTCATGGGCAGTCAGCCGTTGTACAAGCTGCTGAACCGTTCCCGCACGAACAGTGCCATCCGGTTCGATCAGGATCTCGTTCGCGTCGTACGTTGGCCGCAAGTACCAAGGTTTCGCACTTGCGTTCATCTTCTCCGCCACACCTCTCGGGACTTCATCGCCAAGGAGCTTGGCGAGCTTATTGCTACGTGCAGGAGATTTACTTGGCATGCCGACTAACCAAGTTCGTCAGTAGCCGATGAGAAACTGTAGGAGAAGGACTCGCCATCATCATCGAATATCGAGTTGGTATCGTCCTCCATAGCGGACATCGATACTCTCGGCGAAGCAGACCCGACCAGAGTATCGATTGAAGGTTCCTGAGCGGACCATGTCGGAGCGATCGACATATTGCTGCTAGAGGTGTAGCTTTCCGTCGTGCCCAAAGTCCGCCCAGAAGCAGAAGACGCTTTACTGTACATCGAATCCGGATTTGTGTTGAGACGAGCTCGAGGTTTACTGAATGCAAGCTCAGTGTCTACAATGTCGTCCGCCTCAGAGTCGAGGAAGGAGTCGGACAGGGAGTTGATGTCACTGCTGTATGCAGATTCTACGGTACCGAGGCGAGGTATACCGGCATCGATAGTTTGATGATAGTCAGGACCAGCGAGCTCCGCTTGATCCTGACCAACAACCAACAGTGTTTCAAGAGACTCCGTGACTATGACCGAGTTAGACTTGAGAGATGTCGCCAAGCTGGCAAGCTCATCCAGGTCCAGTGAGTTCAGCTGTAGAGACATGCCCTGTGACGACGCAAAGAGCATGGCGCCATCGTCATGAAGCGCCTGAGCCGCTGCCTCGAGCGTACGAAGAAGTAGACGACCTTTATCAGCAGCCTGCAGGTACGCATCCTCTTGTGGAGGGATAGCAGAGCTACGGAAAATGCCATACACGTCTACATGACGCTTTATGGAGATATCGCCAACATGAGTTAGGAAGCCTGTCAAATCCGTCACAACAGCCTGACTTCCGGATGCAATCGCGTCTACTGCTGCTGCGACGAATCAATACCATGGTACAAAAGCGAACGCTCCTGAAAAGATTGCTTACCAGGAGAGGTCGCGAATTGGCTGACACTGACCATCAGGTGTCTGATTTGCTCATTAACTCGCAACTGGAGTTCCTGAGCATCGGCGACGACGTCTGACGAGAGCACCTTCGATGGAGCCCTCTCATTGCCACCAGATTGCACGAATCCGAAGCCTTTCCAATGACCGCCTGCACCAGCACCGGGCAACCCAAGGCCTATGTTCGACGTCGAGTAAACACCATGCAGCCGCTTGGATGGAAGTTTCGCTCGACGCTCTTCAGGAGTCATTTGGTTATGATACTTCTGTACCTCCAGCACAAAGGAGACGATGGCGCGTTCCAACTCGGCAGCATCCGCTTCAATACGGTTAGGCGTCTCACTGTTCGATGAACCAGAGTCGTACTGCATCGCACGAGCAGAAAGGACGAGCTTCGAGAGAGTGGCTGTGACCTTGCGTTGCGCAGGCTTTAGATGGCCCTGCAAGCCCTGAGCAGTGGGATTGAACTTGTAGTCACGAGCATGAGGCGGCAGGGCGGTAGCAGGGATGTGACTGGATGGAGGTGATGAGATATAGAGGAGGTTGCGGATGGCGAGGACAACATTGAGGATGCGTCGATCCAGGACATCATCCTGTTCTCGACGGCGTGTCATGCCGTCTGGCCGTATGCTGTCTGTTACAGCGGCAATCGCCTCGCGCGCAATGGTAGATAGGTCCGTGACAGATTCTGGAGGGTATGGTTCGAGCGCCTGCTGCAGGTCTTGAGCAAGCCGCTCCGCGGAAGTCAACTCCGCTATACTTTTATGTTCCAGAGAACGTGCATTGTGACCGTTCGTACTCGAGTAACCATTGGTAGATACTGACCGCTGCGTGCTGGATGTCAGTGACCGTTCGCGCTCCCGTGGCTGCACATCCGAGTCATCCGAATATATACTTGCACGATCACCACGACCCCGCGGTCGCGATACAGCAGACTCTGACCTGATCCGGGTGGAGGCTACGATGGTGTCTCGGTTCCCCGGAGTGTCGTCGTAGCCCAGTTCGCGGGCCAATTCATCGTCGCTCGCGCCAGAGTCCGAGTTGGGAAGGGTCCACTGCCACTGACCGGTCTGTTTGTTGTAATAATAATATGACAAACCATCGTCGGCCAGTCGCCTCACCCATGGTTCTGGCGTCCCAGTCCGCTTCGCCAACCCAAACCCGGCCGGACGAGCGGGCTCAGCCTGACCTTTGCTAATAGTGCGTGGAACGGCGCCTGCGGCTACAGGGTGTGTAGGCCCGTTGCTTGTTCCCGAGCGCGAGCTGGAAGGAGACGCAAGGGTCGTCACACCCGCAGAAGGCGCGCTCTCGCCATGTTCAGGAGGCAAATCTCGCGAATGTTCACCTGTTTGAGTGTTCACATAGTAGATCTGGTCAATCCAAAGCGTGAGGTAATTACTTGCCGTCACCATAGGCGAATACGCACTTGACCATCAGGAGTAACTTCCGGCACCCAGAAATCGCTCGACTGCGTACCTCCCTCCATAGCCGAAGATGCAAGCTCGTTCATAGCGTCCCGACCACTCGAAAAGTCCATATCCCCCTCCAGCCATTCGCTTTCGGACTCTGGCTGCCCCCTGGAAAGGCTGCTTGCCATATCCAGGACAGAGTCGGGAGCCTCATCGGACATGGGGCCAGTCTGAGAACGAGGTGCCTCTGAAGTACCCAGCGCTGCTTCAGCCTCTTGATCGGTGATAATAGTCACATAGTTTGAAGGAAACCAGCCCCGTTCTTCGCCAAGCAGCCCATCCCACCAGCCAGAGTCGAGTCTTGTGAGGACCTCAATGATGTCGTTGCGGCGAAAAGAGAGAGCTGACGCATCCTGCGCCTCGTAGTCGTACAGCGCCCTACAGAAGAATGTCGTGATAAACGATTCTTCCTCCGCAGAGGGCTGCTGAGAGCGGCGAGCGACATTGCTAGCAGCCGAGCCGGAGATGTGAGGAGGCAGACCGCCAGAGTAGGCTGCAGTTGCCAGCGCCGCCATGAATGTGCTGGCTGTGGTTTGATGGGGCGGCGACGAGGTCGATATCGAAGAAGAGGGACAGCAGCGGCGGGAAGCCGAGTTTGATGATGGAGGAAGCGTCCGCCTATCCTTCGCTACAATCTGCTTACATAATCAACAGTCGAGACGCAAATGAAATGCCTCCGGCTGCCACTCGCTCTATAGCTGCTATTCGGCACGGCTACTTAGACACTATTGCAAATAAGGAACATACAATACAAGGTTAGACCAGCGAATACAACGTTGTTACCGCTTCAGAGTCCTTTGTTTCTCCGCGAACTCGACAATCTTACGGTCGACGAACATCCCCTTGCGTTCCCGCACCGCATCCATATACGCCTTTGCAACATTCGATCGATCAGCCTTGTCACCGAGGTCCTCTAATTCTTCTTCCGTGGTTGGCACCCAGAATGGATCCTGATCCAGCAATTCGTACCTTTGACGCTATCAGCACTCAATTCGACCGGTGCGACGAATAGCGACTCACCCGCTGAAGATTAGCTGCGGACTGGCCGCTCCCGAAGTGCGCTTCCGAATATCTGAAAATTGTATTAGTATCTGTCCGTCACAGGGAGATTTCGAGGCCAAATTGCGCACCATCAGCAAATCCAAAACTCTCAACGACCGGTAACAACGCTCTGATACTAAAGAACGTAGTGCCCTCCTTCATCTCCTCCGAAACAATCCGACCTCGTCGGCGCGCCACCACGCCATACACTTTTCCCAAAACCTCCGCTGCGGATCATCATCAATTGATTGCGTCAATGTAGAAGTAATTTGAAACGCACTAGAGGCTTGAATGTCACAAGTATACATAGCCAGCATCAATCGCGGCGACCAGTCCAGCAGCCCATTCCTGCACGCTTCTCTCACAGACGATATGAGCGAACCAGTCACTTGCGCGATGGTATTGCGCTCTGCAAACACGAAACACATCAGACTAAGTTACAGAGCATATGAACAGCTACTCACGTTTCTCCTCTTCAATCCCATTCTCATCCACCTCGAAGCTCTCGAGGAAGTACGCAAGGCCTTCCACAGGCTCCGCACACAGCGGGCCCTGGAACGTCGCCAGCTGGAATCCAGTCTCGACGTGCCCCTCCAAATCCCTCAACGCCTGCTCCTGCGCACTCTGCGCCTCCTTCTCCTCTCCGGCGTTCAACCTCTCCATCCGCCTCCGTAACCTCCAAATATCCATCAGCCCAAATCAAGAACGAGAGATTAAACGAGGACACACGAATTCGCGTTCGCACTGGCTGCCTTTCTGACATCCACCAATACACACCCTCCGGCCCCTTGCGGCCCAAACGCCCATATCCACTCATCCATCCCTCTCCACTCCCCACCTACCTCCTCGCACACCTCCCGCATGCCCTCCCAGAACCTCTCAGGCTTCACAGTCGGCGTCCTGTAGATCTCGTCCTGCAGCCCCACCTCCTCGTCCTCCTCGTCATCACCGTCCGTATCCGACTTCCGCTCGCGCTGGATGCGCTTCAGAATTGACAGGTTATCCAGGATAAAGTCGTGCAGTGGTTTTGGAAGTGGAGCAGCGCGGATGGTGAATTTGACGAGATTGTGGATGCTCGCGGCTTTGATCGTCCCTCGCCGTGCGGGCGCGAATTTTGGCGGGGGCATATCTGGGGTAGTTAGTCTTCCATCGTTTGATGCTGGTACACTAGGCCCACCTGTTCCTTTAACAGCAGTCTCTCGGAAGGGCACGATAGGCGCCGACCCGTGAATCGCCACGCCTGCGAAACGATCACGAAGGTCGCGCAGGCATCTCTATAGTACGATGAGCACCCTAATCCCAGAGCCCAGAGTCACGCACCTCCAGATGCAGTTCTCCCGCGCCGAGGATAACATGCTCCCCCGTCTGCTGCTGGAACGTCTCCACACACGGGTCCGCCTGGTTCAGCAGCTTCAGCCCGCGAACCAGCTTCGGCATGTCTGCAGGTGAGACAGGCTCCACCGCTATCCTAACAATCGGCGCCGCCTGTAACGAAAAACCAAGTCAAGTCTATAGTTGGTACAAAGGGACATCGACTTGCGTTCTGGTACACCCCGCCCAGATTCACTAGGCCCTCGTCTGCCTGCCCTTGTCCCGGAGCACACAGCGTCGCACTCCTCACCACCCTCCCCTGCAGGCCCCTTACAGCAAACACGTTCCCGGCCTGCACGCTCTCAACGGGCACCAGCTCCCTCCCCATAATCAGGTACAGCCCCTCCACGCTCGCCTCCACCACCTGCTTCCGATTGCGCGGGTGCGACGCCGGGAGGGCGTTGTTGTACTTTGGTAGCACGCAGCGCAGGGAGCCGCCAATACGCAGGGTCCCGGAGAAAAGGCGCGCGAAGCCGAGGATGGTCTCCGCGTCTTCGTCTGCATCCTCGGGTGCCTTGGGTTCCTCCTGCTCCTCCTTAGGCGTCTCTCTCTCTACTTTCTCTTCCTTGGAGGTATCAGCAACAGCCCCATTAGCCTCCCTCTCCCTCCTCTCCCGCACCTCTCTCGCTCTGGTCCTCATCTCCTCTGCACCAAGCTTCCTCTCCTTCCTTTCCGGCATCTCCCTACTCGGCACCACGAACATCTTGCTCACATACGCAATCACCTCAGCGTCCTCGCTGCTATCGCACGCGTACAGTCCCTCTTCCAGTTTATTTTTGGGGCTGATGGTGGACTCGTGCAGGTCGGGGTAGAGCATTTTTGGGATGCGCTCGCGCTGGGAAACGGAGGGTGGCGGGACGATGTCAATGACGGCTTGGATCGTGCTGGTGGAGAGCGGGAGCCACTGAGACATGATTTGGGAGAGGAGGGCGCGAGCGTCTTTGGATTTGAGGTCACGGGGCGGGATTTTCAGGTTGAGAGATGCGATGATTTTGTTGACCTTGTCGGGGTTCCTGCAGATTTCCTTCAGTTACAATATAAGAGGAAGTAGCCCAGCCTTACGGGTTTAGCTGCACGGCGTCGTACACCGACCACAGATTTTCCAGTACAAACTGCACAAAGAGAGGCTTGAGCGCTCTGCCCTTCAGATGTTTATGGCTGATCACTCTTTTCGTCTTCGGGTCGAGGTAGAAATCGCCCCAGAGCACCCTGCGCAGATTCGCCTCCTTGATCCCGAGCTTTGCCGCATACACCTGCGCAAACTTGCCCACACGGAAGCCCCATCCATCGATTGCGGACGCAAATATCACGTTGCCGCGCTCGGGCGCAAAATAAATGTCTTCGTCGTCTTTTTCCTGAAAGGCCTCGTCCTGTTCGTTCACGAGCGCGTCGGCCTCTTCGGCGTTTGCTTCTTTCTTGGAGGCGAGACGGCGCTCGCGCTCCTGATGCCAGCGGAGGTCGTCGTCCATGCGCTCGGAGGCGAAGAAGCCGCCCATGACGGCGTTGACCTGTTCGATGAGCTGAGAGAGGTGATGATAGGCCTCTACCGGAGCGAGACGTAGCTCGGTGATGAGGCGGTCGAGTTTGTTGATGACGAGGACAGGCTTGAGGCGGTCGAGCCAAGCTTGCCGCAATACAGCAATAGTCTATGTCCATGTTAGGAACGGGTGTACGGATGGGTAATGGGTATGCGCACCTGCGTGCAGACACCTTCTACGGCATCGACCAGCACGAGAGCGCCGTCGACGAGACGAGATGCAGTGGACACTTCGCTAGAAAAGTCGACATGTCCGGGCGTGTCAATCATGTTGATTATATACGTTCTCGGAGAGCTTCCTAGCACGCTCTATAAGGAGTTCGACCAGCAAGTAATGGCGCGTACCTCCGACCTGGAACTTGAGAGATACGGCGCTGCTCTCCATTGTAATACCTCGCTCCTGCTCGTCCTCGCGACTGTCCAGATAGCGCAGCTTTCCGGCCATCCTTTGTGAGATGATGTTGTTAGCAGCCAAAAGTGCGTCCATGACTGTCGTCTTTCCGTGGTCGACATGGCCGCAGCAGGTGACGCAGCGAACATCTTGCGCTCGAGATGTCGACATTGAGGAGATGCACTTTGCTGACTCTGCGCATCGCCCGTCGTGGAAAATACCGGTACCGCGACTGATAAGATAAGATTCGGGTCATATTTCAGCCACCTTCGTTCGAGAATGAGTGCTCAGCTGCTTACCCAACACCGCCGCGTCGACGCGTCGCCGGCACCCGCCTTCTCTTCACATCGGAACGCGTCATACCTCCCGGGTATATATACCCCCGCCATGTCCACTGCTCATCTCACCTGCTACCATGTCCATCTTCGCCCCTGCCCCTCCGCCCCCAACAAAGCTCGGCCGCTACCGTCAGCTCTCCAGGCTCGCCGGTGTCCATGTCTCGCCCCTCCAACTCGGCGCCATGAGCATCGGCGACAAGTGGGCCGAGTATGGTATGGGTGCCATGGACAAGGAGTCTTCCTTCAAGCTTCTCGACGCCTTCTACGACGCCGGAGGCAACTTTATCGATACCGCAAACAATTAGTGAGTAACCTATACACCAACTCTGTCATGTCAAGCTCAGTCGCTCTCAGTCAGGACGAAACTTCCGAGGCGTTTATCGGCGAGTGGGCTGAGAAGCGCGGTATCCGCGACCAGCTCGTCATCGCGACCAAGGTATATAGTCCACCAACAATACCTCATATATGCACTCAACCGCTTCTAGTACACGACCAACTTCAAGCGTGGCAACGACGCTGTCGCCATCAAAGCCAACTACACCGGCAACAACGTCAAGTCCATGGTCGTCTCCGTCAACGCCTCCCTCGCAAAGCTCCGCACCTCCTATATCGACATCCTCTACCTCCACTGGTGGGACTGGGAGACCTCCATCGAGGAGGTCATGGACGGCCTCCACACCCTCGTCACTCAGGGCAAGGTCCTCTACCTCGGCATCTCCGACTCTCCTGCGTGGGTCGTTGCCCAGGCGAATCAGTACGCTCGCGACGCAAAGAAGACGCCGTTCTGTATCTACCAGGGCGCATGGAACGTCATGGCACGTGATTTTGAGCGCGAGATTATCCCCATGGCGAGGCAGTGGGGAATGGCCCTTGCCCCGTGGAACGTGCTCGCCGCCGGGAAGCTGAGGACCGACGAGGAGGAGGAGAAGCGCAAGAAGACGGGCGAGAAAGGGCGTAGGCTTTTTGGTGAGGACTGGGAGCGGAATGAGAATGAGAAGAAGATGTCCAATGCCCTCGAGAAGGTCGCCGGGGAGGTCGGAGTCAAGAGCATCACGGCCGGTCAGTGCGCATCTCCTGCGAGTTCCGAGTTCGATACTCACATCCAGTAGTCGCCATTGCGTACCTGATGCACAAGACACCCTACGTCTTCCCTATCATCGGCGGGCGCAAGGTCGAACACCTCATGGATAACATTACGGCCCTCGACATCAGCCTTTCCGACGAGCAGATCGCGTACCTCGATAGCATCCTGCCCTTCGAGATTGGGTTCCCTGGCTGGTTCATTGTGAGTGTTTGCTTGCTTGTCGTGTTCAGTTTGCGTCTCGCGTGTTCTTTTGGGTTTGCGACATAGCACTGATGACACTTTCTTTGTCTCACAGGGCAATGGGTCAGCACCGACGGCGATCATGGCGAATGCCGCCAACTTCGACAAGCTGAAGCCGGTCGCGCCTATCAGGCCTTCCGAGGTGTAAGTGTGGTGAAAGTTATGATGGCGATACATTGTAGAACTTGTTAAAGTAGAATGAAAAATGTATACAGTTTTGTTTCTGTCGATTAGCTCATAACACGGCGGGCAAAGGACGTGTCCAATTTCGCGGGTGGCGCGAAATTGGACACCATACTTGGACTGTCAGCGATTTCGGATCGCCGCCCGTCGGCATTGCGTCATCGTAGCGATGGGTTGGTCACATCACAGAAATACTATATTATGCACATATTACTTATCCTGAGGGAATTAAGGGAGAGCTCTCACGGTCTCTCCAATCACGGCAATCCACACCACATCTCGCGTGGGGCGGAAACTGCCGGCTAGATGCCCAGCTTTGTGCCCGGGCATCAAAGCTGTGCAATTGTCGACATGCTGCGTTTGTGCCGTCGTTCTCGATCGGTTTGGGCCACCCGCCGTCCCTCACTGTACTGGCCTTGTCCCAGTTTGCTGATGCGCTTGATCGCCCCAACTGGTTCGGCTGCTGGACTTAGTGCAACTGGTGACCGACTTCGATGATTTTGTCACTTCTTCCGATGCTCTTCGCTCTCCGTGCAGCACACACCACTCCATGCATAGCAGACTTAAAGCCCAGGAAGACACTTGGACAAAGGAGGAAGGTGGATAGATGTTGAGGGAGAGAATGCTGTGTGCCTGCGTGTATGTCTTGCTCATCACTATTACTATCTTCTCTGCATCATTCTTTTCACTTGCTGCACTTGATTCCACCCCACATGCCATCGGATTACACAGTACCTATGGACCACTACAGTAGAATTTAGACTGGAATAAGATATGCATTAGATCTTTATAGTAATATCCCCTGCAAGACTCATGTCCTGGGCACCCTGCATCACAAGCCAGCGTAACGTTGCGCGCATTCCTCCGGTGACCTGTTCTTACTGCGACGCAGCTTCAGCTCACCGCGCCTGCCCTTTGCCTTCCGAATGGCATCGAGGAGGGCAGTTATACCAGCTGTATGTTCCGGGTAGTCGGCCTTAAATTTTGCTTCATCATGACGGTAACTGTCACAGCAATCAGCATCCCAATCAAGACACTAACTATAATAATACTCACATATGAATGAATTCCGTTGCAATGGTCTCACGCTGACCATACACGACAGCCCCGCCCTGCTTTATCTGCTCTTCAGTCCAGTCTCACAAGGGCACTGAGAGGGACCGTGAAGAATTGGCATTCTCCCAGTCACGAAGAACAAGCACCCAACCGCTGGATCCAGTTGGTATCTTGGGAATAATCCATGCTGGATTCTTGCGTGATGGGACAGATGGCGCAGCCGGTGGATGGTGAGGTGTGAATTGCGGGGCCGATATCAATGCGGTGGGCGGGAAATGGAAGTTTAGCAGTCATGAGAAAAGTGCTTCATGTCTGGAAGTTTCCATGTTGTCAATAGAGACTGGAGGATAGTCCGGCAGGACAGGAGGGGCAGCTGGAAGTGCTGCGAGGTATGAAATAGCAGCCGGAGGGTGACTGTTGTGCATGACCTGAACTTGCCGGACAAGCATCTGATTCTTCTCGTCAATGCAGGTCATAAGCTGGTGAAAGTCAGCAACAGATGCTGCACGCATAAGCACAGCCTCGCCCATCAGCAACTGATCAGCTTCCTGGGAGATCAGACATAGCGCATCGGAGTGGTCCTCCTCATAATTATAGAGTTCATCAAGTAGATATCTGATAAGTGTGTCATGCTGTGATAGAATTCTGTCAGATCATTAAGATTGCTCCGGTTGATGATCAGCTTACATGCTCTTTCTCCGCCCAGCCTCCTCACCATCGGACAACAGAAAGCAGCCATCGCTCTCCGACAGGTGCAAACATAAACCTATACTGGGCTCCTCCACTCCGAAAGCAGTGTGTTATGAAGTATCCTGCGCCGCGAAGACCAGCCTGTGCCGCAAAATCATTGAGCTCCTTCTGCACCAAATCTGACATCAAAGCGTGATGGGGATGCACTTTACAGTCCAGTCCAATGAATGGAAAGACATAGTCGTCAGGTTGCAGCTGGCACGCAAGCAACACCTCATAGTAGTCAAACCAATCAAGAATGTGGGCATACATGTCGATTGCAGGTGTTTATAGTTATGTCCTGTCCAAAGTAATCAATGCTGGGTACCAGCACGACGCTCGTGGAATCCATTTCAACGCATCACATAGAGCTTGATTTTTATCCTGCTTGCATTGCCAATTCTCCCGGTTCTTGAGATTGACCTCAAAATACGGTGGATCAAGGAGTGTGCCGCCTTTTTGCCGTTCATCATTGAATTTAAAATGTTTATACTGCAGCTGGGTACTTTTGCAGTTCCTGTTCCCATGGTCAGTCCATTGCTCATCAGTGAAGAGGATGCTCTCAGAACTAGTACGGACCTGGTTCATATGACAAAGCTCAGGGAAGATCTTGCCAGGAACCATAAATAGATAGCCTTTGTCTCTGCATGCTTAGGATTCTTGGGCAGATGCCACAGCTTCTCCAGGGCAAGCTGGGTCATTGACCACTCATACAACGTCTCCATGCACTCCCTAGACATCGTGTGTGAGTGCTTTCTCTCCCCTCCATTGATCCCGTGCTTATGTTTGATGGACTGCATCATGTCTTCTACAACTGCGGAGTGGACAGGGTTCCCGGTCCACTTTCATTGTGCCTCATTATACAACCACCACCCCCAGTATGTGCCCCCATCACTATTGCCAATACTTTGTGAGCCTGATATCATTAATGACATACATATTCAATAGAACTCACAGCTGATCATATTCATGAAGCAGAGCTGCATGGATCTGCATGGCTGTTGAATTGCCCAAATCTTGTTCAAAACATTTATGGATGAGATACATCGAGATCATGGCTGGCGTAGCCTTGACTGAGTGGCCTTCTAGAGCAGTGCGATATGCAGGGTCGAGTAATGCTGACTTCTCTGCTAGGCCCAGCTCTCCGTCCCCTGGCTGGAAAGCCGTATTATTGCTGCCAGCCTGCTCTTGCTGAGTGGAGAAGCTGGCGAACCATTTACGTGCATTCACAACTTGCTGCTGGTGCTTGACAGTTGTATTCCGGGCATGCAGATACTGACTGGTCTTTTGCTTGCCGAGTGCTTGCAGCTCTGCAAGGCTTGCAGAAGGCATCAATATCGTCTTCCGGATGCTGGAGTTCTTTCGTGCAGGCTTTGCTTTAGCCACAGACGAAGGGGAGAGGGAGTCACACCAGGGCTCAATGCAGTGCCCATCTGCCCAGCGAAATAGTCCCGATTTAATCTAAGACCACCTACCGATCACTAGCATACACAGGTCAGCATTGGTAGTCTTCACTGCAGTACGAATGTACACTACAAGCACACACTGTATCTGTAGAAGTTAAATACAGAATACATGAAATGAAAAGTCCACTCTTGATGTCACCATGTGGTGTATATGATCCTCAGCAGTGTGTATATGTCAGGTGCTTGAAGCAGAGAGCATGGGGGCATGAGCAGCCTGCAATGCCGACAACAGGACTGATCACTCACTTGACCTGCTCACAACTCCTACCATGTCTGCAACACCCACCATCCATCCAGAATAGACAATACTCGAGCCAGACCGGGTGTCATTGTGCTCCCAAGCAACTTAAATGTCGGCAAAATCGGGAACAGCTGAATACTGCTCGCCAGAAGCAAACAGTTCACACCAACTAAACTTGACATCTTAATGAGAAGAGCAGACACTGCCGAGGGCCTCTGTACAGGGTTGTACTGTCGTCCCACCGAGACCAGAGAGGCTGGAAGTAAGGGTGAGATGGGGAGCAGCCGAAGACTGCTTGCTGGATGTGCAGACATCATGTCGGCGAAGGCAAAGGTGATGAACCTCATGACCTCATGTCAGTGAAGGTGACAGCAACGAATGCCGAGGCCAGAGAGTCGTGGGCCCTAAAAATATACACATTTTACCACAACTATGGTAAACTCATATGCACCACTTTAGTACTCCATATATGTTTATGGTTGTAGTTGCATTATACTGGATATAATTTGACCACATTATGGTATGCTTATACATGATTGAGCCAGGATTATACAGGATGTATATATTGACTGTATATGGTTAAGGGCCCACTAGTGGCTGTACCTCCAGTCTGCATACCTGGCAATGAGCAGGGCAGCATGTCATGGCAACCTTGCCAGTCAGCCAGTCCACATCCAGGTTGTGCTCACAGAGCCAGCCATGCCCGAGGATGATGTTGTGTTTCCCAAGTCTGGTCACCGCGAGGTTGATACACTCTGTATGATCACAGTAGCAGAGGACCATGTCCACAATCTCCTCAATAGAACCAGCATCATTTAGACTACCATCCACGTTGAACACTGGGATTGGCCATAGCAACTTGTGAGTGGGCAAACCCTGTTCACAAACATACACCAGACTGATGTACCCAGCACTAGGCACACCACTGTCGATCAGAGCATCGGTCAAAACAACCTTTGCCATCTGTGTAGACTCTAGCTCCACCTTGATGCTGGTAGAACATGGTCTGGGGATAGCAGAGACGATGTACTTGCATGGAAGCTTATGCTCCCAATGCAGTAGTAGGCAGTATGCAGTGAGCTTCTGTTGAGGGACCAGGGGTGGAGGCGCGAGCATGCCAGCAACTTCCTCAGAGGTGGGTTCTGCTGGAGGAGGCTCTGAGGGATTGGAGACCTCTTCAACAGGGAGCGAGGTGAAGCAGTTAGTGGATAGAAGAGCAAGAGGAGGGGTTACAACAACCATGGGTGTTGGCAATGGTTTCACAACCAGGGCAGGCTCAGGAGGGGCCTGCTCTGCAACCATTGACCTGAAGACCTCGCTCTCACAAATGCTTCAAGCATAGTGCTTAGCTGCCGAGATCCATCCTTCGAGGTCCGAGTCGGAAGGACAGCCTAAGGAAGTGGCTAGCGGGTCTTGATATCTGGGTTGAGGCTGTGACAGAAATTCAGGATATTCGGGGACATCAGTCCTGGATCTGAAAAGTGCAGCTGAGTGAGGCAGAGCAAGCAACAGAAGGAGTCAATGTACTCCTCAACCAGAGACGAACCCTGATAGTATTCGGTGCCAACCAAGGTTAAGGCCACATTTGTGTGCTTGTAGGGCAAGAAGAACTTGTGGGTGAACTCAGCCTCGAACCCGGCCCAGTCTTCAAAGTAGGGGCTGCCATTCTCACACTCAACCTCATAGAGGTTCGTCACAAAGTCTGCAGCTCGCCCAGACTTGAAGAAGCCAAGTGCCCATCGGATCCTCATCTGGTCATTGGGGAAATGACTGGGATTGGTGCAGATGAGATTCCAGAAGTGCCGAGCATGCTCCCGCTTCCTGTCAAAGTCAGGGGGATTAGGGAACCGTGGAGGTGCAAATGGTGAAGGGTTTCCAGGACTGGAGCAAGGAGACCACGGAGTGCCAGAGCGGCTAACCCACTCTGGGATCCATTTTCCCTCAATGTTGAAAGCAGTTGGATGGGAAGGTGTGGGGGGTGTAATGGGTGCACAGGAAAGGTCACCAGGGTGCCGGGGGACTGGATCACTAACGGAAAAGTAGGGGGTATTTGCACCAGAAGCCAGACCAGAGACCAACAGCAACACCTGATCCAACTTCTCTCTCACAACAACTTCCTTGATGGCAGTGGCAGAGCTGCGAGCCTCTAGCTGTTTAAGCCTAGCTAGGATACTGGAGGTGGTCCCAGCATCCATAGTTGGCCCAGGGAATGGGTAGAGGGGCCGTATGCTTCTGCACAAAGGAGGGGACTATTTGATCCAACTGAGGGGCCACTGGGTCTTGACTACATGTAGCAAAGGAATGCTGACAGCCAGATACCAGTAGCAGCCTCTAAGTATGGAATCAAGTCCAGTCCTTCAAAGAGAAACCTGTTCCTGCTGTAAGGGCTACCTTAACAACCAGTGAGCTGGCAAGGCTGCATGTTATTGAAGGGAGTTCCAAAGCAAATATATATACTCATAAGCACTAGATACATCCACTAATGATATCTAAGGGCTTACCAGCACATTGTTGAAGGGAGTTCCAAAGAGGAACAGGTTAAGGGACCCTTCAACAAGTGCAAAACACAAGTGGCCACTCTGTGTGACACATGATGTCATGTCAAGGTGGCTGAAAGCAAAGGTGGCTGAAGGGGAGCCCTTACAGGTCTAGTCGACTTCAGTCCATTGTGATGCTGTCCACTACTGAGGCTGAGTATGTTGCCACTGTCTCTGCTGCTCAGGAGATCCTCTGGCTGTGCGATTTCCTTGAGGAACTTGGCTACCCTGCTTCTGGGCCTTCCATGCTCCACATTGACAACCAATTGGCACTACAAGTTGCCAAGAACCCAGAACACCACAGACACATGAAGCACTTGGACTTGCAGTTCTACAGGCTGCACAACAAGGTTGTATGTGTTTCTTCTATACAGTTCCAAGCCACTTCCCACACTCTGCAAAGAGCGAGAACAGCACTGAGTCAAGCTCTCTTCTTTATCTAACTTAATAGAGCTGTAAGGGCTCCCCTTCAGCCACCTTCGCTTTCAGCCACCGTGACGTGACGTCACGTGTCACGCGGTGCGGCCACTTTCTGTTTTGCGCTTGTTGAAGGGTTCTTTAACCTGTTCCTCTTTGGAACTCCCTTCAACAACATGCAGGTGAGCCCTTAGATATTAGTAGTGGATGTATCTAGTGCTCATGAGTGTATATATTTGCTTTGGAACTCCCTTCAACAACGTGCAGCCAAGCCAGCTCACTGGTTGTTAAGGTAGCCCTTACAAGAGCTTGACTCAGGTATGTCTTTTGCATGTCATGTATTTATCCAACTTAATAGAGCTTGACTCAGGCTTCCCTGTGTGCTGTTTGAGACATCCAGGCTTCCCAGCTTGATAGGACATGCTTTCTTCATGCTTTGAAAGGTGCTCTTGGGAGGTCCAGATGGTGACCTCATGTTCACCACACACTAGTGGGCACTAACTTCTATAGATAAATTACTATAAATTACTACAATTCTGGTGAAACTTTCTGCACTACAGTAGTAGTCCTTATATGACATGCCTTGCAGTTCCTTTATACTGGTATACTAGGACCACAAGAGGGGGTCAATCCATATTGGGGTTATATATAATTGAGTCAGACTATATATAACTTATATATCCATTGTATATGGTGGAGGGCTGATTATATAGGGTATGTATAGGACTGCACTGCAATTATATTAGATTTACACCAGGGCTCAGGGCATGTATATGGCACTTGTAAGACCTGGCAGCTGGGTTATACTGGATTTATATCCTTTGCTGTGAGGTTCTATAAGATTGTATGCTAACAGTGCCCCATTTATATAATCTTGTGGACCATTTATACTGGATGTATGCAGTTTGCTGGTGAATTTATAGAGGACCTGGTCTGCATTATACCAGATTTGTATGCTCTACTTGTCAATTTGTATAGGATTATATACTTTAGTGTTACATTTATATAAACTTCTGGACCAGTTATACTGCCAAGCTAAGTGTGCTTGGGACGAGAGGAAAGGAAACAGTCAGAGGCAAGAAAACAGAACTCAAACATCGCGCAAAGTTGAGTCTGAGTTCTGCTGTGCTGACCTGAAGAGCAGGAGCATCAGCAAGGTGAAGAAAGAGGGTGAAGAGCAACCCGTGCCGAAGAGCGCCCATAGCCATGCAAATGAAGAGCATCTGGGCAGGCAAAAACCAAACTGCACAGGTGAAGGGCGACCCGGGTTGATCAAAAGTCACACGGGCAAAGAGCAACCCGGGACAAAGGGAACACCACACGGGCGAAGGGCAACCCTGGTGTGTATGCTGCCACGGGTGACGGGCGACCCAAGCAGAAAAGAATAGGTACTCACGATTTCTGCAACCTCATGGGCCGAACCGAAGCAGGTCGGAAAGTCATCGGTGTTAATGTGGTCATCCGTCAATGGATGGTCGCGAGTACCTTTTGACAGATTCCTGCAGTCTTAGCTTACAGGGTTCACCAGGACCCTGCGGCTGCTCCGGGACTGTGAGTGGGGAGCACTGAAAAGGGCCGAGAATGTGTTCAACCTCCTCCTTCGAGAAAGGGCCCGACATGCGGCCTGCTGCCTCCTCTTCCAAAAGATGCTCATCGATGTAGTCGGCATATTGCTTGCAAGATGGATGATTATCGAAAATTACTGTAGACGATAAGGGTCGCGAGAAGTCGCCCCATAGGGAAACCGTTCTTAAGCTTTTCAGGAATACAGGAATGCTGGGCAGAGAGATTGTGTTCGAGAAGGGACTTGTTGAAAGCCTCCGGGTTATAAGGCATACAAATTCTATTGGCAATGCAAGAGCAGCATGAAGTATCAAGATGGGAAGTGCAAGATGAAGAGCGACAGGCAGAGCAGGGTGAGGAAACCGGATCACTTGTTGGGGTCTGCCCTGCAGGAGAACTTGAATGCATTGTGGCCGGACTGGCCACAGAAGGAGCAGATATGCCTCCTCCTGTCTCCTGCGCTGTGGTTTCAGTGAGCTCTATCTCCGAGGGCATTCCAGTGCCAACAGATCTCATCCTCCTGACCTCTGACGAACAGGGAGCCATTGCGGCCTTCCGCATAGACCTGACAGTTGTCCGCTGAAAGGCACTAACACTCAACAAAACCCGCACAGACCTAAAGGGGAGACAACAACCACAAAGCGTAGCACCAAACCCTTGGTGCTAGATGGCTGCAAGGTCCGGGGTAACGAAGGGTATGATAAATGTTCGGAGGGATAGGGTAGGGTAAGACATATAGGTGGGGCTAAAGGTAGTTTGGCACAGACCAGTTGCGGTCGTGTGGCAGTCTCAGTTCGATACGCTCACTTCAGGAGACACTTGTATCGTACTCCGCTTGACGATGCGATTCTAACGCACTCAGTGCGCGCTTCTAAGGATAACTTCTCGGGCTGTCACGGAGCACACACTTGTCGCACGGTCTCAGAGGGAGTGGATTCGGGGTCACCTGTGCAATGCGATCGAGGCATGCATACAATGCCGTCGGTGCGCTGTGCATAACTCTAAAACTCGAGGGAACTCGAATGTGATTAACGAAACAGATGTGCATGAGGCCGAACTTAGGAAAAACTCGAACTGAAGGGCTCACTTGACGCGCGCACTGTTGGAAGGTTCACACAAACTCTGGGTGAAGTTGGAAGGCAGACGAAAACCTTATACTCTGGAGGAAACTCTGGTTGCCGAGAATGAGATATGAAGGGTGAAGATAACTTGTATTTCCAAGACAAAGAGAAAGAGATTAAGTACAAACATTGTCACTACACTACTCACAGTCACACATGAAGAGAAAACCAACTTCCGCAAGCCATCTCCTGCGCTGCGTGCTCGTCCACAAGGCGTGCATCACCCCAACCGCCCTGTACCTAACTCTCCTACCAATCCTATTGTCTCCTCGCGGCGCAGTGCCTGCATGAGTACGCTCGTAGCCTAGCTTGAAATGCACGACAAGTCTTGTCCTCACGCCACACCGTACAAGACCTTGCGTTGATGTGGTGATGCCACAGTAACTTGAGTGGCGGGCGTAGTTGCTGAAGAGGGGTGCGGTAGTGCCGAAAGAGGAAGTGGGTCAGGCGAGTGATGTGTCGCGTGGAGGGAGCTGGAAACCGATGATGGAGGTGGTGAGTTGATGCGTATGGGCGCCCTGAGCATGCACCCCGATGGGCGGCGGAGGCGATGATGGGAACAACAGGCAGGACATTGAGTGGGATGGTCGATCTAGAATGACTCGAGGGCCTAGACTCCTTGGAACCGACCGGGCTGTGTTGTGCTGAGCTGCTGGTGACTCAATCAGAAAGCACCAGCTGTCGGAGCCTATGCGTTGTTGTGGCCGAGTCCAAGAATAGCCTCTGAGACTAGAATATATTGTTTTGAAGTGAGTCCCGCTGAATAGAGAGAGTGTCGCCATGCTGCGGGGAATAGAGTCGCAAGTTCGCTGCCAGAGTGAATACTCGGGGTCACCAGTAGAGTCATTGCTCACCTTCCAAGGTGCTGTCAGTGGGGAGCATATGCGCAATAGAGTCGCAACGTCGCCACAATCACGAAACGACCCCAAAACATGTTTTCGGAGAGCTAAACCCTGATCGGCCGCATCACCGTGAACCTGTTGAACGAACACCTGGGAACCATATGTCTCTTCCTTGCACAGACGAGGCAGACGGGCGCCGAAGGGCCGCCCCCATTGCCTGGTTGAAAGGGAGCCCCGAGACCGTGTCCCTGGCCGCCGAAACCACCTCGAGATCTGCCAGACGAGGAACCTTGGACAAATTTTGACTGCAGATTGTTGAACAAAGACTTAGCTTGCAAAAGCAGTGCGCTTGCCTCCGCCACCTTCATATCAACCTCGGACCGGGAGTCAGCGCCAGACTTCGAGCCTGACTTCATGAGAACTTCCAAGTACTTCATGTGGCAGAAGGCTGGCTCAAACTCAAAAGGCTGTGCATGGTACCGCTTCTGAAGAAGGACATCAGTTTCTCGAATAGTCACCCAGTTGTCTTCGAAATCCTCCAAGTCCAAGAACCACTGGAAGTGCTTGAACCAGTGTTTGATATACGAGTCGTCACCCGCTGCAAAGCAAAGGAAGTTGTCGCGGCCCTGGCACCACTCCCATATCTCCATGTACCTCTCATCCGGCAGCCAAAAGAGGTCAACTACGCGGACCTTAGACTCCAACTTTACCTTCTTCATGGTGCTGCCGGCCTCCATGAACTTCGTGAGGGACTTGAGGGTGAATGCCGTGATTGGGAGATAGATGTTGTGGTCAGCAAGGTTGTAAAGCTTGTCATGGAAGCCCGAGAGCTGCAGAGACTGACCTGGTCTCACCAACACCTCACCAGCCATTGAGCGCAAGGTCTGCTTTCTCTTGCTCAGTGGGACCGGTTCATCTCCCGGAGACCCCAGAATGCGCTTCACCCAGGCCCTCGGCAAGAAACTCATGTGTCCCCCGGGTGGGGGAGGCGGAGTCCTTGGCAGAGATGGCGTGTCCACCGGGATATCTTCTTCCAGAATACTGATAAGCAATGTGTCAGAGGACACGCTAGAGAGCCAGTCCAACTCCGCCACAGTCTCCTGCGTATTGGCACCTGCATCGGCACCAGGCCTTCAGGTGGCCACAACACGGATAGACTGTTTTATCTCATTAGCTTGATTCCTCATACCATTCTCCTCCTTCTTCTGGGAAAGGCTGAGACTAGAGACCCAGGCCTTTCAAGCCTGCATGTTCAGTGACTTGTGCTTCGGTTTGGGAGATTGCTGAGTCATTCCGATAACAGGAGCCGGGGTCGATAAATAAGCACAATAAGCGAGAATTAAGGCCGAAGGAGTCGTAGACTATTTGGAAAGCTCAGAGAACTATGAACAAAGACAAACGTGAAGTGCCAAGCTGGCGAGTGACGTGTAACCAGGAGAAAGGCGAGAGTGCACTGAGCATGCAGAAAATAAACCATGCATGGGAGATGCGTGCTCAGCGCATGGCATCTCGTGTGTTGCTCTTAGCTTGGCTGGACAGAAGTCTGAGCCATTTGTTCCTCACGTCAGTCCTTGTGCGGCAAATGTGTAAGGGCTCACCTTCAGCCACCTTCGCTTCCAGCCACCGTGACGTGACGTCATGTGTCACGCAGAGTGGCCACTTCTGTTTTGCACTTGTTGAAGGGTCCCTTAACCTGTTCCTCTTTGGAACTCCCTTCAACAACGTGCAGCCTTGCCAGCTCACTGGTTGTTAAGGTAGCCCTTACAGCAGGAACACATTTCTCTTTGAAGGACTGGACTTTATTCCATGCTTAGAGGCTGCTACTGGCATCTAGCTGTCAGCGTTCCTTCGCTACAGGTAGTCAAGACCCAGTGGCCCTTCTAGTTAGATCATATAGTCCCCTCCTTTATGCAGAAGCATACGGCCTCTCTACCCACTCCCTGTGCCAACTATGGACACTGTGACCACCTCCAGTATCCTAGCTAGGCTTGAACAGTTGGAGGCTTGCAGCTCTGTGATTGCTGCCGAGGAAGTTGGTGTGAGAGAGAAGTTGGATTAGTTGTTGTTGGTCTCTGGTCTGGCTTCTGGTGCAAATACACCCTACTTTTCTGTTAGTGATCCAGTCTCCCCGCACCCTGGTGACATTACCCATACACCCATTGCCCCCCCCCCGCCCCCCCCACACCTTCCCTTCCATCCACTTCTGATGTTGAGGGACAATGGATCCCAGAGTGGGTTAGCTGCTCTGGCACTCCATGTTCTCCTCCTTCTGGTCTTGGAAATCCTTCCCCATTTGCACCTCCACACTTCCCTAATCCCCCAGATTTTGATGGGAAGCGGGAGCATGCTCAGCACTTCTGGAATCTCGTTTGCACCAACCCCAGTCATTTCTCTGACAACCAGACAAGAATCCAATGGGCACTTGGCTTCTTTAAGTTTGGGCGAGCTGCGGACTTTGTGATGAACCTCTATGAGGTCGAGCGTGAGACTGGCAACCCCTACTTTGAGGACTGGGCTGGCTTTGAAGCTGAGTTTGCATGCAAGTTCATTTCCCCCTATGAATGTGCAGATGCTGCCTTAACCTTGGTAGGCACTCATTACTACCAGGGTTCATCTTCAGTTGAGGAGTATATTGACTTGTTCTGTCGGTTGCTCCGCCTTGCCCAGTTGCGCTCCTCGGATCCAGGACTTGCATCCATGAGTGTCCTGAACTTCTGCCGCAGTCTTCACCGAGATATCGAGACCCTGCTAGCCACCTCATTGGGCTGCCCTTCTGACTCGGACCTCAAAGGGTGGATCTCAGCAGCGAAGTGTTATGCTCGAAGCATTTGCGAGAGCGAGGTTTTCAGCTCCACAGTTGCGGACCAGACCTCTCCTGAGCCTACCCTGGTTGCGGAACCACTGCCAGCACCTGCAGTTGTCATAACTCCTCACCCAGCTCTTTCATCCGCCAACTGCTTCACCTTGCTCCCTGTCAAAGAGGTCTCTGATTCCCTCGAGTCCCCTTCGGCAGAACTCGCTCCTGAGATAGTTGCCTCCACTCTTGCACCTCCATCCCTGGTTGTTCAACCGAAGCTCATTCTGTACCACCTGCTACCACATTGGGAGCGTAAGCTTCCACGCAAGTATGTCATCTCTGCTATCCCCAGACCATGTTCTACCAGCATCAAGGTGGAGCTAGAGTCTACGCAGATGGCGAAGGTTGTTTCGACCAATGCTCTGATTGACAGCGGTGTGACTAGTACTGGGTACATCAGTCCAGCCTACGTTTGCGAACAGGGTCTGCCCACTCGCAAGCTGCTCCAGCCATTACCTGTGTTCAACATGGACAGTACCCCAAACAAGGCCGGTTCAATCGAGGAGATTGTCAACACAGTCCTCCGCTACCATGACCATATGGAGTGTATCAACCTTGCAGGGACCAGGCTTGGGAAGCACAATATTGTTCTCAGGCATGGCTGGCTCTGTGAGCACAACCCAGACGTGGACTGGCCGACTGGCAAGGTTGCCATGATGTGCTGCCCCGCTCGTTGCCAGGCATGCAGACTGGAGGTACAGCAGGAGAGGAAGTTCCGCCTCGCTGCTCGTCGCCTTGATCAGAAGCGCAAGCTGGCTCTGCAGTCAGGACCAGCACCCAAGGTCCATGTTGAGAATGAGGAGGACGAGGAACCTGAGTTCAACCCCTTGCCTATGAGGCCATGCTGTAGCGCTTTTGTGATATAGGGATATATCCTACAGCTGTATTATAATATGCTTTCTGTGGCTGTGCAGGGAGAGCCACAGACATCACAATGCTGTTGTAGCCTAATGAAGATGATCCTTGGTGGTCCTGCCGTGGACCAGCCAGACATAAGGGTATTATGGAAGCTCCAATATGGAGAAAACATATTCCCAAAATAGCCAGGAGACAGATGGGGTGGGTTTGAGTGGGAACATACGCCCCAAACTGGTAGAAAAGCCTGTGGGGCTGCTAGAAAATCAGGAAAAAATTGGAAAAAATCCAAAAACAAAAAGTGACCTGTTCTGGGGGGGTCTAGTGTGGGAATGGTTACCCAAAACAGGTAAAATAGGTTGTGGTACTGCCAAAAAATCAGGAAGAATCGGGGAAAATCTGCAAAAATTGGTGGGGCCATGGTTGGCTTTGTGTACACCTGTTTACCATGTTCTAAAAATAGCAAACTGCAATGGGGAGGTCATCTTGACCCAAATCTCTGGCTGATCCTGAATTGCATGGCTGTTCCTTGCAATCAGGTGATTTGTGGTGGTTGTAGTGTTCCAGTCAGGTGTGCTGCATATGTAAGACAGCTCAGGGGCCTTCCCCTTCACCAGACCATTCATCATCACATCCGCCAGCATCACATCCATCCTAAGATGTGCCAGCCTGATCCGCCCACACACAACCTCATCGCGCAGCCAGTAGAACCACAAGTCCAAGTGCTTCATGTGTCTGTGGTGTTCCGGGTTCTTGGCGACTTGTAGCACCCACTGGTTGTCGATGTGGAGGATAGAAGGACCAGAAGTGGGGTAGCTGAGTTCTTCCAGGAAGTTGCGAAGCCAGAGAATCTCCTGAGCAGCAGAGACAGCGGCAACGTATTCAGCCTCAGTGGTGGACAGCGTCACGATCGACTGAAGTCGGCTAGACCAGGAGATAGCACCAGTGCCCATCTTGACAACATAGCCGCTAGTAGAGCGACCGTTGTCCGGGTTGCCAGCATGATCAGCATCCGTGAAGGTGGTGAAAAGAGCAGTTGACGATGAGGGAGCATAGGTAAGCTTGTAGTTGACAGTCCCCTTCAGATAGTGAAAGAGGTGCTTCACCACCTTCCAGTGACACTTGCCGGGGTTCTTGCTGAAGTGCGCTAAGACTCCAACAGTATAGGCGATGTCTGGACGCGTAGCAACAGACAGGTAGGCAAGGGCACCAACAGCATTGATGTACGGCACAGACCGCATCTCCTCAACCTCGGCCTTGGTCTGAGGAGCCATGGAAACGCTCAACTTGAGACCAGGGTCCATAGGCGTTGACAGCGAGTCGCAGTCAGCCATGTTGAAGCGCTGTAGGACGTCGAGGATGTACTAGCGCTGGGAGATGGAAAGGGAGCGCGCAGAGCGGTCACGAGTAATCTCGACACCTAGAAGCCAAGAGGTTGCACCAAGGTCACGGAGCTTGAAGTGTTGCCGGAGATCGTCCTTGACCTGCTGGATGGCAGCCTTAGACTTAGCGGCAATGGTCATATCGTCGACAAAGACAGGAACAATGATACGTGCATTGTCCTTGCGATAGACCCAGACACTGTGCTCGCAGGTGAGTCGAGTGAAGCCCAGCTTCTTGGTCAAGACCTCGTGCGAGCGACGCCCAGCCTGCTTCAGTCCGTACAGCGAGTTATGCAGCTTCCAGACCCACTCTGGTCCTTTCTCCTCAAAACCCTCCGGCTGCTTCATGTAGACGTCCTCCTCCAGCGTACCATTCAGATACGCGGTCGAGATATCGATCCTCTCAAGTTCCAAATCCTCCAGAGCAGCCAGTGCCAATGTAGTCCGCAGCGAGACCCATTTGGGCGTAGGAGCAAACGTCTCGTTGTAGTCAAAACCAGGACGCTGTGAGAAGCCCTTCGCAACCAGTCGCCCCTTGTAGCGCTTGATGGATCCGTCCGCGTTGCGCTTGACGCGAAACACCCAGCGGCTGCCAATAGCCTTGCGGCCAGGAGGGCACTCGACGAGCTCAAACACCCCGTTCTCGACTAGAGACTGGATCTTGTCTTGTGCAGCCTTCAACCACTGCTGGCGCTCTTCCTCTGGGCACTGCATCGCTTCATGGAATGTACGCGGCTCTCCAGCGTGTTCCCGGCCCTCACAAGCGTTCTGGACAACAGACTCGAAAGCGAAGTTCAGCGCCTCATCTAAAGACCAGTACTCAACGGTTTGGCCGTCCAGAAGGTAGTCCAGTGCCGCAGACATCGCAGCTGCTGAGCTGGCGTCGCCGTCACCTCAGGTCTGATGTTGAGCTCGTCCTCATCCACGGAATCGTCTGGAGGCAAGAACTCTTCGACTGAGGCGGGAGGAGGTGTTGGGAGCGCGAGGGGATTCGGAGACGGCGATTCGGACTTGATACGAGCGTCCGGCACAGCAGGAGAGACTCTGGTACCAGGAGGAGCTGCATTGCGGCGTTGGAGCATGCTCTCGTTCAAAGAGCCGCGCTGATGTATAGAGCGTGTTGAGCATCTTGTAGGAGGTGGCGATCGCGCCGGGTCGATTTGTGGGGGTGCAGGAGGCTGAGCAGGTGCTGGTGAAGGAGTGCAAGGTTTAGGTGGAGGTAACGGAGCATTGTCATCATTGTTGTCTCCCCCCTGATACGTGCATCCACAGGGAGCTCGTCATCTCCCCCGGATCGGGTACATCCACTGACTCAACAGGCTCACCTGACAGGCTAATGCCCAGTGGTTGCCAGGGAAGCAGCGTTCGTCGAAGACAGCATTGGAGCTGTTGAAGAACTTGCACTCCATAGGATCCCAGAACACCCAGGTGTGAGTGCGAGCAGCATAGCCAACAAAGATACACTTGCGCGTGTGAGGTTGAAGCGCTTGTGCTGCGTCTTGCATATGAGGACATAGGCCAGAGAGCTGAAGACATGGACATAGGACACATCCGGCTTCTTGCCTTCTTCCAGAGTGAGTAGGAAAAACCACCAGAGAGTGTTGCGTGAGGAACGCAGTTCTCGACGTGAACAAAGCAGCACATGGCAACAGACCAGAATGATGCAGGGAGCTTTGCCTCGAAGAGCATCGCAGTCACGGCTGCCTGAATTGTCTGGTTAGCGCGCTCTGCAATACCGTTCTGATACGGCTCGTCCGTCTCAGTGTGTTTGCGCACAATCCCCTCCTTGCGGCAGAACTCATCCCACTCACATCCCACATACTCGCCACCCTTATCATCCATAGTGCACTTGATCTTTGCTCCCTGCTCATTCTCAACCTGCGCCTTGAAGACTTTGAAGGCAGCAAAGGCATCGCTCTTCTCCCGCAGAAACGCGACAGTCCAGTAGCGCGTATGAGCGTCGATAAAGGTGATCCAGTAGCGGAAACCCTCGTACGAGGCGGTAGGCAGTGGACCTTTGAGATCAGAGACGACAAGGTCGAGCGGAGAGGAAGGGCATGTGGCGTGCTGTGGGACGTCGTGACGGTGCTGCTTACCAGCAATGCATGGTTCGCAGATGGGGTCTGGAGCGGCAGAAGAGCAAATGGTGAGGCCTTGGACAAGCTGCTTATCTTTCATACGCTGGATGTAGTCGTAGTTCACATGAGATAAACGACGGTGCCAAAGCGCTAAGTCGAGCGGCGCAGCGTCCGCTAGCGAAGCGTCATGCGATGTGCCGACCAGAGTACGGCCATCCAAGTACCCGGTGTTGCGGTCATTGACAGACGCGGTGAAGACCAGCTTGTTGTTGATGTAGAACGCGGCAGAAGCGCCCTGGATCTCGCATCGATAGCCCTTGGCCTTGGTAAGATGGTAAACAGATAGTAGATTGGACCCAAGCTGAGGAACATGAAGGACATCGTGTAGTAGTACAGCTGCCGCCTTTGACCCTCTAATGACCGGCTCGAACATCACAGACCCCATCCCAGCAGAGTAGATGATCGAATGATTAGTGAGACGGACTGGGACGATGTGGGGCGAGTAGGAGATAAATCAGTGACGGTGAGGCATCATGTGTGAAGTAGCACCTGTATCCGTGTTCCAGTTAGCCGCTGCCGGAGACGAGAGCCAGGAGGAGCGCTCAGCAGTAGAGAGGGCGACACTTGCTTTGCCAGCATACTCGGCGACGTTAGCAGACTCGCCAATGTCCTCGGACACCTCGTTCGCGCCCTGAGCCTTCCTCTTGCCTCCACGGCGATCCTGGCGACGCTCAGCCCTCTTGACCTTCTGCGCCTTGGCTGCGTTCTCCTTGAACTTGCAGTTGGCCTCCAGATGCCCCTCGTAGTCACAGAACGTGCAACGTACGCCCGAAGACGAGCTAGAGCTAGTAGCAGCGACAGCACGCATAGCGAGCGTAGTGTCGACGTTGCGGGTGGTGCGCTGGGATTCCTCGTTCTGGAACGCGGCGTGAAGCTTGGTGCGGTCGAGGGAGTCGAGGAGGAGCAGGGAGGAGACGAAGCTGCTGTACTCGGAGGGAAGAGTGCGGATGAGAGCCATGGCAGCGAGGTCGTCGTCGAGTTGGTCGATGGTGAAGGTAGCAGGGCGCAGGGCCTTGATATCCTGCAGCGCCTTGTCCCCGCGAGCAGCAAGAGCGACGAGGGTCTCCCCTTCCTCCTTGTGAAGGCTGAGGAGCGAGTCATAGGTGTTGAAGCGCGCACCTGGTTTCTGCTGGACGTGCACGTCCCGCAACCGCTGCCACATCAAGTCCGGCTTGTCCTTCACCTCCTTCACATGCACCTTTTGCGCATCCTCAATCGCCAACCATATATGCCCCGCCGCCTGCGCCTTGCACTTCTCCCAGTCCCTAATCTCCTTACGCTCCTCCGGGGTGACGTTGGTCGTGTCAGCGGGCAATGGCGCAGCGCTGGGGTTAAGTCTTCAGGAAGGCCTCCATGTTGTTAGCCCAGGCGCCGTAGTTGCGCTCCCCGAGGTCAGGGAACGTTCGCTTCGTGGTAGACATGACGACGGAACAACGTAGGGCGATGTAGAACGATGGGGCGTCGATGGGAGCGATAGGAGTGTAGGATGAGCGTAGAGTGCAGCAAGGAGTGCTAGGAGCTCAGAGAGACGAGTTGGAGCGAAAGCAGGGGAGTAGAGGCTCGGAAAACGGTCCTGGGGCATCCAGAAGCGTTCCTAGGCGAAATCGCGCAGCGAAAAAGCGTAGAACAGTGATAGAAGACCGAGTTCGACGTTCTGCAGTCTGGATGGACTGCTAGAAGGTGTGAAAAGTCGAATTGGAGATGGATGGAGGATGGATGGGTCCAGATGAGGTTGGATGTACCTCTAGAGCGCAGATGATGGGCTAAAAGTGCGATTTGAGAGTCCTAAAGCGTTGGGCTCATAACCTATCAAGCTGGGAAGCCTGGAGGTCTCAAACAGCGCACAGGGAAGCCTGAGTCAAGCTCTATTAAGTTGGATAAATACATGACATGCAAAAGACATACCTGAGTCAAGCTCTATTAAGTTGGATGAAGAAGAGAGCTTGACTCAGCGCCGTTTTCTCTCTTTGCAGAGCGTGGGAAGTGGCTTGGAACTGTATAGACAAAATAGGAATGTGAGAAAGAAAGAGTAGCTAAGAGGTCTAAGTCAAAGAGGTAAGCAACAGTCGAATGGTGTAGTGGTAAGAGCACCTACCTGCAGCCTGGATGCTGCAGGTTCAATCCCGGGCAAGAGCACATTTTGTTTTGCGCTAGTCTTGAGTATTGCTGACCTCGTAGGCATGAATGCCGATATCTTCTTCATTCAACTTAATAGAGCTTGACTCAGGTATGTCTCTTGCATGTCATGTATCTATTCAACTTAATAGAGCTTGACTCAGGCTTCCCTGTGCACTGTTTGAGACCTCCAGGCTTCCCAGCTTGATATCTCTGTCATGGCATCTCTCAGCTCATCGAAGAATGCTGTTGCCTAGGAAAGAATATTAGACCAAGAATCAAATGAGAGGTGTGATTTACAGTCTTGGAGAGGTGCGCAGGTACATGGGTTGTGTAAACATTTGACTTCTTCTTCTTCTGATATGCCTGCTGACGAAGCCTCAAGTGCCCTTCATCATCATTGCCTTTGTGTTCACCTGCATCTGAGGCCCCAGCCCACTCACTCTGGCTGCCATGCTGAGACTCAATCCCTGAAGCATCAGGACCGCTGCTGTCTGAAAATTGCTGCTTCCGATGGAATAAGAAGTTGAACCACTTGTCTGTAAGGGCTACCTTAACAACCAGTGAGCTGGCAAGGCTACACATTGTTGAAGGGAGTTCCAAAGAGGAACAGGTTAAGGGACCCTTCAACAAGTGCAAAATGCTGAGTGGCTGCATCACGTTGATATGCTCCACCGCATTCCTGGCCCCAGAGATTGTGTTTAGTGGGACTTCTGCACTTCCCTGAGCTTCTGTGCTATTCTCGGATATGCCACTCTATTCCTGGTATCTTCTTGTGGCAGTCTCTTGCTATTCTCGGCACCAGTGGCTAACTGGACTCTATGCGCCAACTACACTATTCTGGGATGACAACACTTCCATTCAATGTCAGTGAGGACGCATCAGTGTTGCCACCTGGGCCATATTCAGTTGAATTGCCGTCCTTCTCAGCTGACACTGCCACAGGAAGTCTGGCGGGCCGATGACTAATGGTGATTAGCTCATATGAATGTCTGGCCACTGCCAAATGACTGGTCGCTCTGGCACACCTGGCCGGCTGACTCATCATCAACTTGGCAGTCGCTGTCATTCCTGGCAACTGTACAGTCATCAACCGCTCCTTTATACACAACTACTCATTTACACACTTCACTCCCATTACTTCCCTGTAAGCTTTGATGCCCGGATTTTTTCTGATCATATATATACAATACCTGTGCACTATATACAAGACATTGTATCCAGTTTGAATCTGTAGTTTGGAAGTGATAGCCTTATCAATGCAAGACCCAGACCAAACAAAAAAACTTGAGAGAAGCCTAGCTAAGGTACATGAGAAATTGGTGGCTCACTTATACCTGCATTATATGAGTACCATTCTCAGCATTATTTTCGATATAGAAAGCCATTGAACCGGGCAACACCCATTGAGTTATGGCCAAAATATGGTCAATGGTGGGCCACTGTGGCAGCAAGTCATCCGAATAAGGCAGGTGCAAGCCATGTGATGCCTGAGACACCCACAATGCTCAGAAGAAACTGACCACCGCCACTCTTAGAAATGTGTTTGCTAAGACATCTGTATCTTGCAAAACTTCTACAAGTCAGTTTAGAAGATCAAAATGAGTTGGGTGGGGCAGAAGGTGATGAAAAATCAGCATGTCACGCCTGTGACATGGCTGTGTAAAGGATGTGTGTTCATGCGAATGGTCCATCCAAAACTTTTGATTTCTATCACAACAAGTTTATGATATTTCGGGCTCAAATTTTGTGTAAACATACATAGTACATATGTGGATTATCTAGTCACAAAAAAACCATTTTTTAACCCTTACTTCAATGACCAGAGATCAATGGAAATTCAGTGTGTAAAGGAGTGGTTGAGACTGTATGGCCCATGGTTCAGCGGAGCAAATCTAGGCAGGAGTCTCGGAAGGCTGAGGCACTCGTGGCTGTCTGGCACATGGTGCACTGGCCACCAGCACAGTTGATGCTGCTAATGCTGAGTCCGGCATATCTCACTATCAGATGCACATTTCCCAATGCCATCAGCAATGGCTGTAGTCAGCAGGCACAAGCAAGGTTGCCATACGGCTTATCCTTGATATAGCAGGAGCAGCAGGAGCCACTTAGGGATAGGCTCAGGGTCGTGTATTGGGACTGGACAAAGGACTGAGGTATGAGCAGGAGATGACACATTTGAGAGCTAGTGATGGAAACGCACCACATAGGGAGCATTGCGGGCAATTAGGAGAGGACAGTAGTACAATTGACGGACTTGGTATATAGGGCAGCTGCTTGTGTTTGTAGGAATCAAGTTATCTTCACCATTTACATCTCAGTCCTACAATAAGTGTTTCTATGACAAAGGTGGCCTCTATCATCTTCTGACTTCATCAAGAGTGTTTGCAACAGAGAAGTGCCGCTATTAGTGTGTCTGTCTTTATTTCCGTCCCTGTTTTAGCAGCCTCGTGTGCCGTCCGAAGTACTACTGCTGTGTTACTAGTTAAGTGTCAGTATTAGTGACCACCCATAACAGTTGAACAAAGCATCCAGAATCCCCGGTAAACACTAGTGGTCACTAGTCTTTATATATAATTTACCACAACTGTGGTGAAGTCATATACACTACTTTAGTA